>JAPMOR010124713.1:240929-362265 GCA_026543865.1 Argiope aurantia | reverse complement strand
TATATATATATATATATATATATATATATATATATATATATATATATTGTTACAAACCTGCAATTCGGCTTCCCAGCATAGTTTGTTCCATCAACAGAAAGAAAGCTTCTGAATGGGACGGAGTTCAGGTGTGCGTCGGAAGTCCCAGAGCTTGGCGACAAACTTGGCGACTGGTGAAGAATTTGGCAACTTTGGCGCCAAAATAGATAATACCCGAAACTTCGAGAATTTTCCCGATCCGTCCAGTAGGAACCGAGATACGCCTCGAACATTCCTGATTGGTTGAGAGGCTTCTAGCCCCGCCTCCTGAGACCTATAAAAGGAAGCGGCCGCAGCTGCCAAAGGTAGACGACGGAGTCAAGTCCGAAGACGGAGCGGAGGAGTCGTAAGCGACAGAGCAGAGTAGGCGGAAACGACGGTGAGCAGCGACGGAGTCAAGCTCGTGCTGAACTGAGCTGTGCGCTACTGTCTGCAGTAGATTCTTGTTGTATGCTGTTGTACATGTCTCGGTTGAAGATAATTGTCTTCTGTGCTGTATATAGTTGTCGTCTTTGTGCTGTCCTGTGTGTCTTCGTATAAATAAACGTCGTTGTTTTTATTCTACTTCTGCCTGCTGATTGAGCGTTCTTTACACCATATCACTTCCACTATCCAAACAAACCCCGGTAGAAAATTTCGTAACAATATATATACACACACACAATCTGAATACGAAATAAAACACATTTAACTTTTAATTTATTGCACGAGTAATTCATTTTTATCAAAAGAACACACATTAAAAAAACAATATAGTCAATCCCTCACTTAAATTACAACTACTAAATTCAGTTACTAAAAGTAATTGTGTTTTTTAAATTATTTAACCAGTGAATGAAGCCAGCAAATAATCATAAGCATCTAATTGATTTTTGAATCGAAAAAGTTAAGACATTTGCTACCACAACTCATGCATACGATTTACGATCTTTCAAATCAGTTATCCCTTTTCTATTACTTCTTAACTACAGTACAGAAAATGTTTACAATTAGATAGGCGTGAATCAGAGGTGTGAGCTGGCGCCAGCGGCAGATACAGATTTAAATTTAAATCCCATTGAATCTTAAAAGACAACCTTACCAAAATAGTCTTTACTGCATTTCCCTTAATGGCTCTTAGGTAGAATCATTTGGCACATTAAACTAAGTTATAAATTTGTGAATTTATCGCTTCACTATCTGTCCTTTGACTTTTCATACTAGATTCCTAAGCTTCATTCCATACCAAATCCATAATTTGAGTTTTATGGCGCAAGCGCCAAGTCTGACTATACTGCGCCAATCATATGGTTGATATTAAAAAATTTCGTTCAGATACTAAAGAATATCTAGCTAAACAAAATATGTTAGACGAATGTAAAATAGTTTTCCAGAACCAGTAAAATAGGAACAAGGATAAAATTTATATGAGTTTTATAAATTTAAATAAAATGATAAAAACAATTTTTTTTTTCATAAAGTTAAAAATATATGGATGGAGATATTCTCCCACCAAGTCATAATTGCTTGAAGTTAATATGCTGAAACACAGTAATCCATGTTGATCAGAAAGTGGAAATTCAGATAAAATACGTTTGGCAATCATATTAAAGCGGCATGCAGTACACATGGGGTTTCGTTCACCAAAAAAGAACGTGTTTATGGATATAACGTGTATGTCAATTCGAAATTGAGTAAGTTTGCTATCAGGCTCTCAGATTAGATAGAACATATTAGATTTTAAAAACAGTGATTATTAATTTATAAAAGACCCTAAAACAATATGGATGGCCCCAGTGTTGGTATAGCTTCGGTTAGTGCGATCATTCTCTGGAGTCATCATTTTACTAATAAAAGATACAAAGCGGTTAGTAGGCTTTGCAGGAGAACGTGTTCCAATGACAGCACATTTAACAGGACAAACTATCGGCAACAGTGAACCATTAGGAATTAAAACAACCGAGAGAACCACAAATCCCCAGCAATGGTTTTTCTCTGTCATTTGGCGGAGTTTTTATAGGCAGATTGGCCTCAATCTTGGCTGGAAACAAAGGAAACTTTCTCCGAGGAGGAAGAGAGCGAGAATGGTAATTTCTGAGAATACACCCGAACGCCATGACTCGTACCTGGGCGTTTGGCCGGGTTTCCTAAAAAGGCCAAGGGTGGTGCGACTCGAGTAAAATACGCTCGACAAGAGAAAAAAAAATGCCGCAGTTTAACATGCAGGAAAATCATTTTTGAACTTAAGTATACTTTTTTCACAAGGCGGGTCGTGAACTCGTCCATCAAATCTCTATCACGATCATTATAGAAAATTTCTTTTAGGTTAGGTTGCAAGAGCACATGAAGAAAACTATGGCGCCTTGTTTAAAGCGATGACATGTATCTGAGGAAAGGAAATGGAAAGGAGATCTCGTTTCTCGTACGTATGTTGTTAGGGATATACGATTCTTTTCTAGTTCAGCACTCAACAGAGCTTTGTAAGCATGTTGTTTATAGACCGATTTTTCATGTAAAAAAAGTATATGGGCTGTGCTGAATTTTGTTTCCCTGTTGTAACAAAAAAAAAAGCCATACATTTTACTTAAAAGGGTCATCCGTTTAAATAGTGCTGGGAAATTATGTAACAAATATTATTCTCTTTTTCCATCATACATTTCCAGACCTCAGTGAGAATGCACGACACGTGTGAAACCCTTAAATTCATTTTTGGTTCCGAGTCACAATATACTATACAAATTTTAAAACTTATCAAACCCATTAATTACTGAAATCTTTATATAAGTTGGCTGAAAACTGACTATTGGTTTTCAAGTTTATCCTGTGAAGATACATAAACATGATTAGCAATTTATTATTTTGATATATTTTTTAACAAAATTTAAATTTTTTACTTTCTTGTATGCAAAGAGAAAATATTGAAATTATCAAAATATTCAACTCGAGATTTCGACATATCTTCACGTATTTAGACATCCTTGAGTGCGAAAAAATACTTTTTTGGAATTTGTTTATCTGTGAGCGCGATAAATTAAAAATGGATAAAATTTAGCATATGAAATAACGATCAAATTTATAGATTTTTGTCAAATTTCGAAATCGATCCATTTACAGGAAATCTGTCTTGAGGTTCGGGAACAAATGAACTCAGTAACTCCCAAACGCAAACAACTAAGTAAATAAAAATTTGTACAAAGGTTTCATATCTAAAATATATATTTATGAAATTTTTGATTCATATCCGAAAAAGTATTGAATTTTCATGAATATACATGCATGTAAACGCAATAAAATGCAGTGACTTAAAAATATGATGTGCCTACACCTGTAGTTCTGAGTCAAATTTTGTTTTAATCTGTAGAAAAAAAAAAGCGCCAGAAAAGTAGATTCCTTTTTCTGGTATTTTTGTAATAACCGTAACCCAGCGATTAAATGGCAAAGGCCAAGCTCCAAAGCCCTCTTTCATAACCATTGTTTGCTATTGACATATGTTTCACTCTAAACATATCGGCGTTTCTCTGACACATTGGAACTGCCATTAGAAAATAATCATTTGACCACTCGCGATAGATTTTGTATTAATAACACTCAAGTACTGTTCATTCTCGGATCGGAAACACTCCGTGTTTTTGCACGTGCGTCAGTAGCCGTTTATTTCGTCAAAAAAGAGGTGAGTAGAAAGATAAAAGGAGGAGATGTATTCATTTACCAATAGAGTGAACTCAGATTATTCAAAAAATTAGAAGGCGTACCATCCCTTAGGAAGTATAATCGGTCAAGAAGTGCTAATCTCAGAATCCTGAAACGAAAAATACAGTTATTATTTGTCTGACAATGTTTTAGGAAGAGCAAAGAGCACTGCCATTGGTGTAAGAAGGCTAGTCATTTCACAAATGAAATAATTTTACTACAAATGACAATACATTATATTTCTTTCAAATAATATTCTCAAGTTATATTGCATTATGTAGAAGGGTCATATCGTTCATTTAATTTAGCGAAATGCACAAGGTGTGATCGGCATTCCGAACGATAGTTCAAAGATCAGTCTACTTTATCAGTTTCCTATGACTGACTAACGCGGCGCTTCTGAAATAACCATATTTCGAGGACCAATGCGTTAAATAATTGATGAATTGTTTGAAATTGAACATCAGTGTGCTTACCTTGAAATTTATACCAATTTATTAGCCAGGTCAAAATGGCTGTGCAGACATTGCATTCTAATTTGCCTTTAAAATTGTATCTCTCATTTGTTTTAATCCCTTTATAAACAGGAAGCTAACTCATTAAAAATGTGCAATAACTTTGAAGATGAAGTAAAACCTGAAGAAGTCTAAAGATTTATATAGTAATGAAGATTTTGTCCTGCCGTTACGTGGAGTAAATATGGAATTCATTAGACCTTTGTTTTTTCTGGGGGGGGGGGGAGATGGGCGAATTACATTCTTCACATAACATCCTCATTCGACAGATCATAAAAGAATCATTGGGATGTTAGTTATGTATTTCTGTACATTATGAGCATCATTTTTGGTTCATACTACCCCGTTTGTAACACAGAAGGGAAGAATCAAACAGATTTAAGTGGCATTGCAATCTATTAGCGAGTCCACATTCTGTCTCATACATTATTGTGTGCTACAGCTCTACTTTCTGGTATACGAAATATAGAGGAAGTATTGTAATCATCAAAAAATTCGAATTCGAAATTTTGACGAATTTCTTCATTTCAGATCTTTCTGAATCCGAAAAACACATTTTTTTGGCATTGTGTTTCTTTGCTAATCTGTTTGTGAACACGGTAACTCAAAACACTTTTGAGCTAGACGGCTGAAATTTAGTAAATGGAACTCTGATCAAATCTGCAGATTTCAATCAAATTTTGAATGAAATACATTCAGAGGAAGTCAGAATAGACGATCTGTCAGTTTGTACTTTCGTATTCATTAAACGTCTTAACTCCTAATCTCAAAGACTTAATTCATTTACTGTCACGATTCTCGTCTGATAATCGGGCCATCTATCTAATTAGATGACCCCTTCTTTGCTACGTTTCTAGTAGAGAATGAGTAGGTGTGAACTACAGGTGAGGCAAGCGGCAGTCAGCGTGTTAAAGCAATGAAATTCGATATGTTATCTTGCGTCTACAACTGTAGTTTCATGTTAATAGGGCATCAAAAAATCGCCCAAAGTACATATATTCGTGCAATGGATTCAGTAAAAATGCTATACTCACGCCAAAAATCTACATTTCGCAACTTCTTTCACAGTGCCATGCAAGATATTCGCGGCTTTATCCAAAGTCTAGAAAGTCGTACGACCTTACTCAAACTCAAGGAAAGTTAAAAAATATTTATTGGAGAATATGCCAGAAAGGTTCGGGGAGACTACTTCTACTTGTTTTCTCCTGTAAGAGGTCTATGATTGCCTAGTGATTTTAGAGAATTACAGTTTCATGGAACATTAGATTAGTAATAGAATTTTGAATCATGACATGTTTTATTTTCATCTTATTTCATACGTCTTTTGAAAATAGGCATGCAAGATGATACTCTGGTACAATTTTTTCCTTCTGACTATTCTTTGATGTAAATTCCTCATTGTTGATTCGATGTGTAGTCATTCATCGAAATAAAATCCAAAACTAAGTCGAAAAACTTTAAGTATTCCACATACTGTCTTGCTTACAATAACACACATGAACGATTCAAATGATAACTTTTAAAATTTTTCAAATGCTACCACTAAAAAAAAGCATTGAGTTTTTACGTTTTAATTATTGTCCCGGCATCTAGGATTTGGATAAATATCCTTACAATGTTGCTATCTTAGCACTGGTTTCTAATCAACGTGTGTTGCAAAATGAGAGGCTTAATTGGATACTTCTGATGATAGTAATATGTCCAATATATTATTGGAACCTCTGTATTAAAGATTACGTAATGGAATACTTCTGATAATGGTAATTTAATGCAATTCAACAAGTTATCCCAACATCCTATATTTCATTGGGGCCACTTTACCGAGGATGGTACTACAAGCGGCCGCATAATCACATTCATTTTCTCCACAGTGGTTTCCCGCTGCTGCAAGCTAAACCGGCAGCTGTGAAGGGCTTTTGTTTCCAGACCATAAAATACCTTATTAAACAGGACCTAATAAATTAGCGCCCCTTTTTGCCTCGAATGTTTAACGCCCTCATGGGTCGGCAGGTCACTGTGGATTGTGTAATTACCAGCAACCTTTGGCGACCAGCTTGTTCTCTCAGATTATTGAATTTTTAGCCTGTTAAATGATTCATATGGAATGCATAAATATCTTATTAAAAGTTCACCTAGTTTTTTGACACGATCGGAAAACATGAATTCAATTGAATCAGTTTACTTCAAATTAAAAAGTGTGTACATGAAAGCGGAAGTAAAAATCCTATTGCAGAAATGAAAACACGCTATTGAATGTTTTGATAGATGAGTTTGAATTCGTCCTTAACATTTAAAAATATTGTTACAGATTGTATATCAAATTGAATTTTAAAATGTTATTAAAGTTAAGGAGAAAATGGCACGGAAATGATACTGTTATCATTGAAAAGGCAACTTTTTGAGTCTTTTGTTATTACAAAGATTCATTTGTATAATACAATTGTTTTGTAAGATATAAACATCTAATTCCAAAGGATAGCGATCGCACTTACACATCTGGAGAAGGTTAAACCTGTTTTTTCATTCGATTAAACTTTCTGTTTGAAATCTACTTCTTGATTTCCTGTATACCTTTTTTTCTTCTGATAGAATGAACTTTTTGTTTAACCTTCTACAGAACATTTCTAATAAAACTTTGCAGTTTTATTGAACAGTTAAGCAAAACGCTGGAATCAGTGTAGTTGTGAAAACCTTCAATGAAGTAGTTTGAAAGTTGCGCGATGGTTTGTTTACATTTCACTGTTGCCATTCGAATATAAATAATAAGCCCAATATACGTTAGCGTTTTATAAATGTTTAACGCTAGTTTTTCTCAGAGGTTTCATTTTGACCTCTCTGAGAAAACTTTTCGTTCATTTTCTTCAAGAAAATTGTTGCTGTATTTTATGATAATATTTTAATTAATTTTTACTTACATTTATTAGACATATAATCACAAATCTTAACTTTTTCTTTTTTTTAGTTTCGGAGGAATGTATATAGTAAACCTACTTTTACCGAAGGAATCATTTTAACCATTCGAATGCATATTGTTGAGAAAACATACATTTATATTTAAAAAAGTGACGACTTGATAGGGACGCACATTGATATTGGTATAAATATAGAAATAAGTATGTGTTAGTAAAATATGTCTATATAAGAAGCAAGAAGAGGAAGCCGAAAGTCAATCAGATAGAAGCTTTTATAGATTATTAGGGGTGAGTCAGTGTTTTGGTAGAAGAATAGATGGTCTTGTAGACTTAGATTAGAAAATAGACACTTTTTATATAGTAAATAAACTCAGAGGAACTACCTTTTCATCACACCACACCTCAAGAAATATATTGAAAATATAAAAGTTTTTCTACTTTAACTTTATAATAGATAGGCCAATTTATATTTTTTCTAATAAAATACCGAAAGGGGTTATTTTGACCCCTTTGGTTGAAATTATTTCAAGGTAGGTATAGGTATATTATTTTATAGGTACACAAGTTTCATTTGTGTAAATCATTGAATTTTGTATTATCGCGTTTATATGTATGCGAATACATAGATTAACAGGAAGGATTTCATTAAAAATTTGATACAAATCTATATGGTACATAATAAAATTGTTATAAATTTTATCTATCAGAATCTGCATTTGGTACTCATTGTGTTTATTTGTTTTCAGGGAAAAAAATGGTTCAAATTTGAGAAGAAAAATTGATAAATTTAGTGTAAAGAAAACAGACAGCTATAATTCACAGACAGATACGATTTCAAAAATGTGCTTATGAAATAAGAGATTTCATTGAAATTCGATGCCGAATTTTTGGATGGTTACAATTAAGGATTGCAATATCGGACCAAAATTTCAATACCGGTATTCGGTATTTTTTAGATCTTAATACCGGGTACCGGGATGCCGGTTTTAATATCGGTATTCGAAATTTTAGAAAAAGAAAGAAAAATCAGGTGTTTCTTTGTTTTATTAGAGAGTTTAAATATTACAAAAAATAATTTGTAACTTATGAATTATAACAATATATAAGGAATCACAAAAAAGTAACGGAACATCTTATTTATTTAAATCACAAAAAGTATAAATATCACTATTCAGTCTGTGGTACAATTACAAATTTTTGAAAAGTGATCTAAAAAAATATAATGCATTAATTGTATTGTCATTAAGCCTGAAAAGTAATTTTGTACAAAAATGACCAGCTGTCGAAAGCGCTCTTTCGGCATCTACGCTAGTTGGTGGTACTGTTAGGAATGCGCTATATACGTTTCCCAAGTATTTACCTCTAAATCCCTCATCTTCAAATAAATCGATTTTTCGTCGAATGGTTTTGGATATCGCTGATTTCTGTATTGTATTTTCGTTCGTTGAAATTTTTTTATTTATCTCTAATTCTAATTTTTGTTCAAGGGACAATTCCTTTTCACTATCGACATTAGTATCATCGTAATCTTCGATAACTGAACCGATTTCTTCTGAATGGGGATAGGTTTGTGGGTAAAAAATTTTAAGAAAATTTACTATAAACTTAATCAGATTTGAATTGGTTCTTTTCTTTTCTTTTTCAATTTCATTTTGAAAATCCTTATAATTATGTAAATACCGTAAGACATTTTCTATTTCGGTATGCCTTTCTTCTGTGCGATTTTTCAATGTAATGTACAATTCTTCAGATAGTGATGTGGGTTGTTCTTTCAGTGACTGCAACATGAAATTTATTATTGCATTAGCTGTTAATAAAGTAGAACCTCTCCGACATAATCCCTCAATATTCAGTTTTATTGGAAATAGAGCTGATACGGTTCTGGATTAAAGTCGAATTCACTATCTGAAAAATTAATTTACAGGTTTAAGTCGATTATTGCTTTTTGGATTGGATTTATCAGTTTCAAAAATCGTTCCATCATTAGGAGTAAACTGTTTCAACGTGTTTTAGAATCTAATATTAACATATATTCTGTTTCAGTTTCAGTTAGTATATATTTTAGTAATATGTCATTTTTTATAGGGGAACGTTTAAATATCTTAACAATTTTTCGTACTTTATAAATTATGGAAAGCATTTCTTGATGGATTAATATTTCAACTTCATTAGCAATATCTTCTTCAACAATTACATTGTCATTATCTTCATTGTCAATATCACTCACACTCTTACTCTCTTCAAAGTTGGAATCCGAAGTTTCTATATCCACAATATTTGGATTCTTCTGTTCCTTATTTTTTAGGTATAATACATCTATTACTCCTAATTGAATTCCATGAGCATAGCACAATTGCTGATTTGCACCCATCAACTTTCCAACTTTTCTCATAACTGTTGCTCCATCAGTCGTTATGGATACAATATCTTCTTTCAGGGATAATCCATGTTACGCTAATTTAGATTTAAGCAATTAATTAAGCCATTAATTAACTAATTAATTTCGCCCGTTAGGGAGACATAAAAACAAAAACGTATATTATTTTGCTATGTTGGTGATCCCTGAATATATAGACAATTTTTAAATTTTCTAGTAAATACCGAATAACCGGTATTACAAAATTGTACAAATGTCTCAAAATACCGGTATTGCAATCCCTAGTTACAATACTTTTTCTCTGCATGCTTTGTAAACGAAGAAGTAAAAAATATATATATTTGAGAGTTTCTATATATACGTTTTTAAAATATAATATGTGTTTCCTTGGACTTTAACAAATTTCACTTTCTTCTGCACATTGGGCATAGACTGATCATTTTTAATTTCATTTCTAGTGTTCTCATTGAAGTGAAGGTCCATCAATCCTGTCTGTCTGAAGGTTTCAAAAGGGCCGCTCTTAGAGATATTTCAACCTTATGTATATGAATCAAAAATGTCACGTCAAACATGACCGACGAAAGATTTTTTTTTGTTAACTTAAGTTTATAAAATAGTTTCTAGAAATGAAATAACTTTCATTTTAAACAATTTTTTATACATTTTTATTGCTGTTTAAAACTGAATCCTATGCAAAAGAATTTATTATTCGTTGATACATTAGAATTACATACATACATGTAATGACACAATAAGAGCACAGTTTATATTTCCCTGCATTTACAATTTGAGCTGCCACTAATTATAATTGCATAAATGTTGCCATATCAGTAATATATTAGTGGAATTCCAGCACCCCCCTTCCACTTCATTTCTTAGGCATAGCATATGTCTTAACCACATCATTTTTAAGCTGGCATATTTTCTGTAAATTGCGTGATGTAAAAATCATCCGAAAAGACTAATGGTTTCAATAGGTAAAGTATATTAACATTCCGTTCTAAAGCGACACTTGGACTATTTTGGGACAGACCTCGTAATTTTGAATCGCGATCAGACAACGATGATGGTACTTGAGCTGGTATTTGTAATTTGTAAATTCTATACAGATCTGAAGAATCTCTTCTTGTATAGGGAGAACCAAATCATTTATTAAAGGACGTTTTGGTAACAATTATGGGAAAGTTTTTAATCATTCACGGCGTATTACAGTTGGAGGGTAATTTTTTTTCTCTTTATAAGTAGTATTGTTCAATTTGTTTCATTTTTGTAACAACGGAATATTGAAATATATATATATATATTCCTTAACATGTTATAGTTTGAAATTTTCAACTTTTGTACATTTTCGATGGTATTAATATGTATTTTAATACTTTTAAACTTATATATCATTTATTAATTACATTGAGCTATAATTACATATCAGTAACTGAACTTAGAAAAAAACTATAAAAAATTTCTGTAGCTCAGTTCATTAGTTAATTCTTTTTTATTGTATAACAACATTACAATACTAGCAAACTTATAACCTTCTTCAACCCGATTCATCAGTTCCGTTTCATATATAAATTATTAGAATCATCTGTTCTCCCTCAACGAATTCATTTTGATGTGGATAGTTATATATCTGTAGGCATTTATTTTGAAAATTTGATTTTCGAATTTACTATGACCTTGCATTGGAAGTTTGGTTTGTGTTTTATAAGATAAAAAAATAGATATGGCTACACCGCGTCAATCTTGCAAGAGAAAAAAAAAAGATGATGTCTTAATACAAGAAAAACAGGACAACGAGCGCGAATATCGGATAATATTGGCGGGAGATCTAGCCAGGATATCGATATTTATCGACATCAAAATATCCAGAACAACGGCGATGGGGGGAAGATATCGAAAAAATAGGAAACCAAGTGGGAATTTCGGGTTAAAACAACAACAAAAGAGCCAGGACAACGAGCGCGAATATCGGATAATATCGGCAGGAGAACCAGCCAGGATATCGATATTTATCGACATAAAAATATCCAGAACAACGGGCGCAGGGGGGCGATATATCGAAAAAATAGGAAACCAAGTGGGGATTTCGGGTTACAACAACAACAACAACAAAAGTGCCGGGACAACGAGCGCGAATATCGGATAATATCGGCAGGAGAACCAGGCAGGATATCGATATTTATTGACATCAAAATATCCAGAACAACGGACACAGGGGGTGATATATCGAAAAAATAGGAAACCAAGGGGGGATTTTGGGTTATAACAACAACAAAAGAGCCAGGACAACGAGCACGAATATCGGATAATATCGGCAGGAGAACCAGCCAGGATTTCGCACTTAAATCTTAAATAATTTGCCATGTAGCTTAGACATTTTGCGAGCTGGCTCTAATGTCCAGTTCATATGTGGGAAAAAAACAACTAAACAGAAGTCAGCCTCTAGATAAGAGAATATAATGAAATATCTCATCACTGTATAAAATAGTGTGTGCGTATTGTTTGTTGTGTTCTTGCTTATGGCACTTGTCATCGATAAGCTCTCTGCCGAATTCAACGATTTTAAACCGAGTTTTAGCGTCTCTTGTTTCAATAGTGCCATCTAGGATCAAGAGTACGCGTCACCGCCCTTTTCTCGGGTGCGGATTTCCTTCATACATTTCATTCACTCATCCACATATCGTAATTTAGACCTGAATCAGAAAGCGATCATCTCTGTTCCAGTACCCCCCGTTTCGACTTGAAGGAATTTGTGGCGACGATAGATTTTATACGTGCACCAGCCACAATATATACGGAGAGGCTTCGGCACGTATTGGTTTAATGTATGAGGCTGGTAATAATTTTCTTTAATTTAAAAATGCAACCAAATATAAAATGGATTAGCAATATTTATATGTTCAAAATATTAAAGAACAAATTAATCTATAACTCCCGACTGCACATTTCCTGGAAAGTTAATAAAAATCCCCGTGTACATCAAGTACCCTTTTATTCATGAATTACAATTGTTCGATGCGTAATATAATTTAGGTTCAAAAAATATAAATTTCATTCATGTTCATTTACGTAAACACAATAATTAATTCTAAAACTAGACTCATTTATTAGCAAAGAATGAATATTAAGAATGCGGAAAGTAGCAAAAGCCAAGACCTTCAGCCATTAAAACATCTTGATGACACTTTACTTTCCCCTCACTAGATGATAGTTGGAAGTTTGACGGTGGCACATCTGCTTTTGATCAGCGATACGCTTTGGACTTAGAGGTCTAAATACAAATAAATGACTTGGACCTCCTTCTTGTCTGAAGAAAAATATTTTTATAGTTTTCAAAATCAGACTCCACAATGAAGAAGAAAAAAGAATATTTATAAATGTATCGCTCAGTTCGTGAAACATTACACGAATATCAATATATTGACAGAAAAAAATATTATTGCACATTAAATACTTTAAGTCACTAAAAACCCATGTTAAAATATAAGAATGAATAGAATCAGTATTATTTGTCATCGGAATATTTCAAATGATTTCGGTCGGAAATAGACTGCTTTTCTCTTTGCGATGGACTTACTCGCCTTTAGAATCCGTCTAATATCCAGTTCTATGAAAGGTTTTCGGTCATCCAGTGCCAAGATTAATATTCAATTTTCAGCAATGAAATAAAAATAAAACATTATCATTTATTTTTGTTAATCACTTAAAATATAATAATATGCAAAATCACAGACACAATTCTTCAATGCATTTTACCGATTTTATGGCTACTAAAATCTACTTTTGATTGTTACTGAATATTTTTTTTAAATATGCGTAGGGTTTTAGTTTAGTTATATTAACGACCTGTTTTAAAGCAACACTAGAGCTATTTTGGGACGGATCTCGTAATTTTGAACGGCAGTCAGATGACGAGGACGACACCTGAGCTGGCACCGCCTCTCCAAACTTCCACACCACACACCACAGGGAGGACATTTGGTCTGACGGATTTAACTTGCACCAAACCCGCTTACATGACGGTTATTCGGCGGAATCGGGTTTCGAGCCGGAAACCCTCCGAATCCGAGACCTTACCACTAAGCCACCGTGGCCTTATATCTGAGTAGAGACTTATGTATGCAAAACCCGAATTCTTTTTTAAATCAGATTTTAATTTACCATCTGCTAAGAAGAAAGTGTAAAATGTATGTAAAGTATTTAAAGCAATCAAGATGATTTAATAGCTGAAATGTTTTTAAAAAGACTCCTTTTGTTAGCTTCTGCACTTAAGCCATTCATTCTCTGTTAATAAATCCTATTCTAGTTTTTGAACTTACATTTGCAGCATGTGATCATATACAAAGAAAATAAATGAAGTATATTATATTATATTATATATATATATATATACCTAAATAATCTTGCGATTATTACTTGATTAGTTATATTAACGTCCTATTTTAAAGCAACACTAGGCAATTTTGGAACGGACCTCGTAATTGTGAGCCACGGGCAGATGGCGAGGACGACACCTGAGCTGGTACACCATCTTCAAATTTCCACACGACACTAGCGGGGGGACGTTTGGCCCGACGGATTTAGCATGCACCAGACTCGCTTGCACGACGGTTCTTCGAGGGAATCAGGTCTGAACCTGAAATCCTCCGATTCCGAAGTGGAGACCTTACTACCAGGCCACGGAGTCCCTGATATAATCTTGTGTTATTATAATGCAAGACCGAAATTAGAGAAAGTCAATTCTGAGATAATGTCGACCTGCCGGGTCTGCATATGTCCAATCGGTCGGTGAAAGACCTATCGGCTGATTGTTTAAACTCCTACAGTATTAAGAGTATTACGTTAATCATTGAATAAATTTATTATTGGTATTATTTTTTTCTCATTTAGATTTATATTGTTCTCTTTAGGTTCAGCTGCTCATTTAGATTAAATGCTATTTAATATATTTTGATATATTAAAGTAACATTCAACCAGATATTATCTGGTTATTCTCGCCAGATTACGACATTCACCTGAAAAGATCGCCATTTAAAAGATTTCATTCTTGAAACACTGGCCGATCCATAATGATCTATCGTAATTCAGGGTATCAAAGCGTATGAAAAGTGAGAGGTGATTATGAATTTAGATTTGCACATTGAAGTAATTTCTCATATTTGTGACTATTTTTCAGGGAAAGTTTTATTAAGAAGCAAAACACTTAATAGCTAATACTATAATAAGCAGTTAGAAATTATATGTATAAAGAAGAGAAAAATAGTTTCATTTTGTACAACTTTTCCGGTGATATTTTTTTTTTCAATCTATCCCTGTAAACCCTCGAGTAACCATATACCTTTTTTTTTTTCCAACATTTCCACTCAAATGGCACTTGCAAGGTACCACTGTTGCTCCTAGATTTTTGAGGAGAGTTCTCATGGATTTCTTCCTAGAATTAGTTTTACTAAAAATTTAAATAAAATATCAATAATTGTATTATTTATATAAATAATTAAAATCGATAACAGTTCTAGGAAATTAATATAAAATTAGTAATGAAAAATTTGAGGAAATGATTTAATAGCGTTGTTTTTGTTTCCTTTCTAAAAATATGTCAATGTCCTAGAAGTAATAAAACTCGTACACAAGCGAAGTTGAAGCAAACTAAACCTGGCCAAGGAAAAACTAAATGTATTTTACAACAAAGCGCGTTTTCCAATAGATTTTAGTGCAAAATATATACGACATTTTCAATGAACAGCTATTTCGCCTAGAAATCAAAATCTACAAATATATATATTTTTTAAAAAGTATTTAACAATGTGTGATTTATTTAAATTAAATTAAAATAACTTATTCATAAAATCTCATTTTCATGGGAGAGTCAAAATGTTTCATTTCACTAAAAATAAATGCATAAGTAACAGCGTTAATTAAAAAGTGTAAACATTAAAATTACAAGCAAGAAAGAAACCAACAAAAATAATGAAACACAACTAGCATATATTATGTATTTTATTATAAAATTAGGATAGCCATTGATTTATCAGTACAAGAATTCTGAACTAAACATTTTTACTAGTCTAGAAAGAGAACACAAAAAAAAGGGGAAAAAAAGTTGATTGAGTGTGAAAAATTATCACAGCGTTTTCAAAGTATGACTCGATTGTGTGAATATGTGTGTGTGTGTTCCCTTCGAAATATAATTAAACAAAAACAATTCCCTTTGTGGACATCTTGAGCTGTTCGCCTACACCGGAAAACAGCTTCGAACAAGAATTCCAAACAAAATGGCGCTAAAATGAAAAAATCAATCAATTCTAAAAAAATGATGCAAGCACAGTCACAATGTCTCTTTGAAACAAGATGTAAAAAAATCTATAAAAATACAAGTTATCACCAGAAAACATCACGCTTGTAGTAAAAACTTGGCTAATTAATACATGATCGGAAATAAAAAGCGTTAAAAATTTTTTTTTTTACAACAGAATAAAGAAAGCAGTTCAATTTTCGCACTTCTGAACTAAAACGTGCACCAGCCACGAACATTGTAATTATTAATATTAAACCTAGCACAGAAGTCTTTCATAAATAAAGAGTTCCAAGTTTTTTGGAGTGGTGCGTGCTTCCATAATGGTTCTTGGCATATCTTGAGGAATCAGGCATTGAATAGAATTTAGGACAGTTGATTTCTGGTGGCTTTATGAGATCATTCTGAACAAGATTATAATAGTTATGATTGTCCAATCGCTTCTTTGGCGTCACATCCCCAATCAGATTGGACAAAGATTTAGGTCTGGACAATCTTCTGGAGACTTTACCGTTACGTTGAATGTCCTCAACTATGTCCGAAGTGTCTTCCAAGCCATCTACATCGTCTTTGGAAGACACAGACAGACTGGATCCAGCTGATCCGGAAGGTTTTTTCCCGGATGAAGTGTTGCTAGATTCAGGACTTGATTTCTTGGTATCCATCAGCAAATCCGTTAGGGATTTGTACCTTATGTGGAAAAGTGGAGACGTGGCGATGGTTTTAACTCCACTGTTAACCCACGAACTTTTCTGCGATTTGTTGTTGTTGCGGTTGATCCCGGATACCTCTTTGTGAGCATGAGAGTTGTTCTTGTTGTTCTTCAAGAACCGGGACTTGCCGTTGGAGACATTCTGAGAAGGATTCAGGTGAAGTTGGAACTGACTTTGTCTCTTGTAAGGAAGCTTAGTATTATTGTTGCTGTCGCAGTTGGCACTGCCATTTTGGAAGACCTTGCTAGCACTGTTGGATCTCAGGGGAGCATTGCGATTCGGTGTTTCAAACACCTTCACGAGTTTTAAGCCGTTTTTCCGCTTATCAATCTTTTCGTAGATATGATCATCCGATGACTTTTTAGATTTCTGACTTCGATGCGGATAGTAGATATCTTTGGTCTTGAAAGACGGGGTTCGATTTACAATGCTAACAGTAATCTTCTGCGGTGTGTTTTGGCTATGTCGAACGGTGCCCGTGCTTGCCTTCCGCGCGGGTATCGTCTCAATGGGAGGAGGATCCGGTGGCTTACGCTCACCTGCCTTATTATTTCCATCAGATATTTGTGGCAAGATTTGAGACTTGTGTTCTTCACTTGCTGAAAACTCATTCTTGATATTTACCGGCAAGGGTGCGAAGCCTCTCACATAGTCATATATCTGATCTATCTCGTCATACCTTACGTCATCAGAATCAGAAAATTCTTCATTAGGAGATAGCGAAGCATCGTTTGGGGTCGACATTCCTCTTTCTAAATGAGCCCTTCCAGAAAGATTAGTGCCTTGAGGGTCAGAAGCACTGCGTTTAACAAGAGGTACGGTTCGATAGGAATTGGGAGCTTGGCGACGAGTATAAACATACTGAGGAGAAGGTGGTGCATTTTTAATTTCGTGAACAGAGTGGACATCGCAAACTTGTATACATCCAGTAACCTCCACCATAAGATTGTGGCACTTATTAACGAGAGCTGCGTGCTCTGGCATCTTCATTAAGGTTTCCGAATTTTTAGGAGCCAAAACTTTAAGGGGTGCATTGGACGGAATAGGGACAACACCAGAGTCTTTTGATAGTGGCATGGCTACAAGACATTCTTCCTCTATTAATGAATACAACCTCATTTCATTAACAAATTGTGAACCTGGTTTGACGCCCACAGGAGGTTTGCCATGCACTAACCGCACCATCAAAGGAAATCTCTTAGTCATCAGCGTCTTCACGGTATGGACACCAGAGATGTTATCCTCCCCAGCGATGGTGCTAAACCTTCCTCTCAGCTCCAGAGGTAAATACACAGTATCTCCAAAAGAAGTGACGCATCCGAGATACTTGCCACTGCCACGATTACCCCTGGATATTCCACTGACGATATCACCGACTGTAAGAACCTCACCGGGTGATATCACTCTTGTCTTCTCCCACACACTGTCGAGGTCATCTGGACGAGGAAGGTTTACTTTGATGCTATCCCGAACCAAGCAGGATCTCGGTTTCCTCCTGGCTAACTCTGCTACGCTCTCTATGCATCGCACCGCTCGACCTTCTTCAGAAAGAATTTCAAACCATCCCTCGTAGTCGTGAGGTAAGGCTAATCTAGGTCCAAGGGGTGCCATTCTCCGACCATCTTTCACCTTGACGCACTGAGCGATGACCTTAAGCTGCTTTCCAGCTGAAGCGACGAGCACAAATTGACAGAGATTAGGAGAGGGCAAGCTAGGTACACCCAGATTCTGGTGCTGCCCCTTAATGATCTTGGCAGGTTGAGGAAGGGGGGTCTTGGCAGCGAACTCCCGCAGGGGTCGTCCCTCGTGGCTCCATTGGACGGCGGCCAAGTAGGGAGCGGCTTCAGGCATGGACATGGGAGACAGGAGTATCGGCGGCAGCAAGAGGAGGGAGGAGCTCATGGGAGAGCAAGGTGGTCACCCTTCCGCCACATACCTGTGAAAAAAAAAAAGATGAGAAAATAAATCATCGTGCACATATGTAATCACACAATACAAATACTTTAAGACTGTGGAAGCATTTAGCAAATAATTATAATTTTATTATACATTTCACTCGATAATTAGCTCTGGTTACTAAATAATAAAAGACTCGGTTGAATAATGATCATTTATACAACAAAAATGTACAAAACTAACAAATTAAGTAGTGCTCTACACTTGTTCAAGTTTCTTGCAATGACGAAATTGCATTTAAAGTCTGCATTATGCAATACATTTGAATCCCAGAGGAATGATTTTGATAGTTTTATCGTATTTGCATAAATTGGGCAATTTTCCGAATAAATAAAAAAATCGTATTTCTAAGTCAATAAAACAAAAAGTAATCATTCTCGGAAAAATAAAATACAGCGAAATACAGTTTCATGACATTTTACTACTAAAACGATACAATTTCATTTCTTTTAGTTTCTTTGTAAAAAAAAATCAAGATTGTAACCTAAAATAAATTACCTCTGATTAAAATATATAAACCTTCGTTGCTAAAAAAAAATGCTTGGAGAAATGACTTTATGTTACAGAAAATATTTAAAATAAAATAAAAATTGAAATTGATATTGGAATACGACGCATCCCAGGATACTCAATCAAGCATTAAAATAATATATGTAATCTTACAGCGGAAAAGCCAATTTTTGCACAGTTCAGCTGAACTAGTATGGTATTTAAATGGGTACAATAATAATGAAAAAGTATCAAGGTGAGTTTAAGTTTTTAATGAATCACTTAAAAGTTTAAAAAAACTGTTAAAAAAACAAAAGTAGCAACTTCGATAAAGAAAATAAAGAATAACCAATAGATATGTTTAAATAATTAATAGGTTAACATTTTTTCCGGGGGGAGGGAAGGGATGAAGATGAATTCGAAGATGGCAACTTACTTCATGTTTACTTAATGTATGAACCTCCATATTTGAAAAGACCATAATATAGAAAAGACAAAAAATTAAAACGCATCATGTGATTTCGAAACATGACTAAAATCTTGATAACAAATATTAGGGAACAGGAAAAATGGAAACTATGTACAGTAGAACAAGAGATCGTTAAGGAAATGCAGAAAACAGAAATTATCAAGAAAATACTCTTGAAATGAGGGATGGATTCAGTTAGGTACCGGCGGATTTATGACACTAGCTCATTGATCAAATTTCACACAAAATATTTACTTCTCATAGAATTTTCCTCCGTAGAATTTATCCCCAAATAATTCAGAACATATTTTAATATGTGCACGAATAAAACATACGAGTCAATAGCTATTCATTTAAAATAGTTTCATATAATATAAATCATTTAGTTGGAAACCAGTTCAACTTCAATTCCATCACTTCATGATATCTTTATAAAACAAAGAAATGAGAGAGTTATTTTATCAAATGGTCCTTTTCATTAATAGAAAGAAAACTAACGATGTTACAACCACGTTCTTGTGAGCAAACAATTGCCCGGCTATTGATCAGAATACCCCCACATTAAAACCATTGTTCTGAATTCAAGAAGCAATCGCCTTCAAAGCATTACTCTAAACCTGTCCGCATATTCTCCAGTCACCTTGGATGACTCCACCTCGAAATCAAACTCGAGTTAACATTTTCGACTTTGAATCGGTTGTTTTATTGGCTTTTTCAATTTAAAGCCTCCTGACCCGTAATTGGGACATTAAAGGCTGCCCGTTGACAGGCGAGATAAGGCTTTTCTAACAATGGATCGATTTGTTTGCTGCCGTCTGCCCACACGAAACAGGCTTCTTCAAGGACTGCTCGGTTGATGCAAGCTGTTTTGGAATATAACAAGTGATGCGCACTACTTACATCACAGCTTTGGGGAAGGTGGGATGTTTGGAAACCAGGAACTGTTTTCTAATAGGCATAGGCGTATTGAATGTGTTCGATACAGGCGGGACACGCAAAATGTCCGCAAACCAGAAGTGCGTGCAATCTATCCACCTGCAAAGTAACAATGCTTCGGTGATTTGAATTAGAAAGTCCCTGGCTGTAGGCTTAATTAGATTTTAGGAAGAAGTTTAAATAAGTATAGGAATATTTTTGCAAATAGGACTTTCAATAATTGAATGTATAAATAAAATGGAGGAACATCTAGTTTCTGGTGTCAACTAAAAGTTTGTCTTCTTACAGAAGTGAGACTGAACAATGTTCCTCACACTTCTTTTGTGACACATTCCATGCCAAAAGCATTAAGAACATCTTGCTCATAATATCAAATATATATTAAATAAAGCAATAGTCAATAGAACGACTGAATAAAATATTATACGGCTGGAAATAATGATTATTGGGTTCACTTGATATAAATAGAAAAGATTTAGAGAAAAAATCCATCGAAGTTAGAAGAAAGCCCCCCCCCCCCTTTCCAATTCAGAAATACTATCTATTTTATAATTTGGTTACTCGCAAAACGATTTAAAGATTTTTTGCTGTGCATTCATGTTATAATCAAAACTTGTGTTATTGTCAAATTATTTCAGTACATCAGCAGTATTAGAGGGCTTCGAAAAATTTAAATACATAAAAACCTCCCTTTTTCCACAAACTTCGTATAACAGTCGATATAACAATGATGGAGACACAAATTGCTAAAATCAAAGAAACCTTCAGCTTCAAAATTCAGCACATCCCAAGAAAAAACAAATAGAAACCGATTCGAAAATAATAAGGTAATGTTTTCGGAAACGTCTTTAATCTCAGCTGACGTCCAATGGCTCGATAGAGGAGGGTATAAAAGAGGTCGTGTCCCCTTCGCTTGAGACAAAGACACACGCAACAATGCGATTCGGAAAGGCCAGTGTCATAAAATACAGCCTTCCGCATATTAAAGAGCCCGATTGTAGTAATACAATGTTCATTCCGAACAACAAGAGAGAGGCATTTCTTGATGGCCCAGGTTAAGGTGATCACACAAATTCGCGGATTAATAGAAGTAAAAAGAAAGTATTGTCCTCTTTAGGCATTTGGCCACTTACCGAGAGATTACGTCGGAATAAATAGGAAAATATAGAAGCGGAACAATTTTAAATACAAAACTGTCTTTTCATACAATATATGCACTTATCTAAAATGCAAGTTCACGAGAAATAATGCATTTAGTGTAAAAACTCGTTTTTAATTGGCCAAAGACTATTACAATATGAGAAGAAATTTATTTTGAAACTTTAAGATCAAAAGGCGAATATTACAAATCAGCGGAATATACTTTAATCGTCTTTTTCATATGTTGCTATAATATGACAAGTTTGGTGTATAACAAAGAGAATCAAATATAAATTTTGACATACCGATTTCACAAGGGAAAAATTAGATCTACAATTATGTTACAGTAAGAGGAGCAAAATACGTTTTGAGTTCGTTTTAACAGGAATAGACAAGCCACAGGTTGTCTATCAAAAGATAAAACTAGCCCATATTTTATCTAAGTTCTAAAAGGATATAGAAGTAAAATGAGCCAAAGTTCGTTTATCAATGAGCCAGTTATTTTTCACTTGCACATAGACGATCAAGCATTCAGCTTTGCCAATGAAGGATTTTTGTCCGAAATCTCATACAGATATACGAGTGCAAAAATATGCAAAAACTATTCGTTAAATCCCTTCCTCTTCTGAGTTTACATGTATGTATATGTGTAGACCGATAAACGGTCCCTTGACATATTTGGTTTAAAATTTGATACTCAAACACTTCAAATGCTAAAATGCGTTCTAAATTTTATAAACCCAACTCTTTGTTTTATAATTATAGTATCCATTTATGCTGGAATAAATTTACAAATTTTCATGTAAGGTTTTCATCCAAAATTTGATTCAAACTTCAAATTTTGGTGAAAATATTACATACCAAATTTCATACGTTTAGCTCAAAGCATTTATGAGTTGTGTTCATAGAGAAAGATATTTCCAAAAATGTGTTTTCCGGACGTGGGGACTCTGAAAAGGGGAGGTGATCGAAATTTCGAGTTCGTTGTTGTTGTTGTTTTGACGATTAAAGTTTTTCACATTATATGGTGGGGGGGGGGGGGGCTTTCTATGCTTTAATCCTTTATAGAAATTTTTCTATTACCAAAAATTTTAAGTTATACATGTATTTTTATGAATATTCTTAATTCAGTGTAGCAATAAGCAAAATATTTTTGATTTTGAAACTCGTGAATCCATAAAGGACGACGTTAAGAGGTTTCGTGGCAACTGAAAAACACTGGAAAAAAATGGCATACAAAGCAAATTGAAACAAAAGAACATAAAGTAAAAATGAAAGTGCTCTCTTTCCAAAATGGGTTGTTCCACGGTACTTTATTGGTTCCGATCAGTTAGAAATGAGAAGGCGGGGTTGTTAACGAAAGCTATTGAATAACGATCCAAAAAGGCCACGTAACTAAACGAAGGCACACAAAAGCGGGAGGCGTTTAATGTAGGTTAAACACAGACGGTAAGTTCACGCACGGCGCACATTAAGGTCGGATAAATATTTTAGAGGGAGAAAACGGTCCGATTGTGAACAATTGAGGAAGAAAGCCGATGCTGTTTAATAAGACTTCCTTCAAAAGCTAGGGTGTCTCTGAATATGTATTTCTATAAGAAGGAGATTTAAAACGATTGTTTACGGAAATACCAGGCAAGAAAGTTATTATGGAAGGACATAAAAAGGGACAGTGAATACAGCATCACATGTTCCACTTTTAGCAGTAAACATGTTTTTCACAATCTTTTCAATTTTTTTTTTTTTGGCAATGAAATAAAGGATTTTCTTGAGGTCAGAAAAGAATAATCATAATATATTCCAGACAATGCACCGTTTTAATTAGACTGTCTACTTTAACTCAAAGACCCAATTAATTCCCAAGAAAACTGTTTCAAATACTGTATATTGAAAGCCAAATGACTATTCGGACAATAAGCCTTTGCATTTTATCGATACAATTTAATACATTAATTATGTTATCTTGCCGGGATTTTTTATGCATATTAATGGATAATTTAATATATATGTGTGAATAATAAAACAATAAAACGAATAAAATTAATAAACTTAAATTTTAATAATTGAGATATTGTTTCAATAGAACATTTCTTGAATAATATTGGAATTTTAGCAAAAAATATTTTATAGCCAATTTGGCAAACAATAAAAAATTAATTTTACGGCGAGGCAACAATTTAAAAAGAAATATAATCTTCATCCAAAAACTTATAAATTAGATGGAAAGAAATGTTTGGGTATTTGAAAAAAAATGATATACATACACTTTCATAACCCTCTCTATAGGATAGAAGTATTGCATGTATATAAATATAATGATATATATTTAAAAGCGCAAGAAAGGGAGGTAAACAGAATTTTGTTAATTGTTCTCTTTTACAATTTTCTTTTACTTTCTCGTATTTCGAAGTATATAAAATATTATAATAGTTAAATTAATAGATTGTTTGTTCAGCTGTCAGTTGAACACGATAACTACAAAAGAGTAAAATATTAGATAAAATTTCGTACACAGTTTTAGCATCAAAGTCCAGTTCGTTGATTTAAATCCCTACGATAGTTCAATTCATTAAACACTGATTACAGCGTAGAGGGATTTGGGAGCCAAATCCCTCTACGGATTCACTATCTCTCTGTTTGTGCATGCGTCGCAATAATTCAAAAAATGAAACGACGTAGATCAATTAAATTGCTTACGAAGGATTTGTTAAAGGTGCTACTTATCAAATTTAGGTTCCAAATAATCAAAAACACCCAAAATGCATAATTGGTTTTCTTTGTTATTTCCGAAGCATGAAACGTTCATGTGCAGAACTTTGAAAATAAAATTCTATGCACACGTAGCCCTCATGCTCTTGTTAATTTCAAAGAATTTTATACAAGGGGGAGGGGTTACACATTTATTAGGAAGAGAAAATTTTGGAAAATCTCCTTCCGCTGGTTTTTTAACCCTTTGGGCCTCACTGGAACATTTATGTCCCGCTGATATTTTTAAATTGTCGAAAGGGATAAGTAAGTGGGAAATTTATTGAAGTGCGTGTCCCAGTGGTTTTCTGTGATTACATTCATATGATAGTGCAATTTTTTTCTCGTACCCTCTATATTTTATATTGTCACCTCCACCCGAATGAGATACATGTGTTCCATTTAAAAAGACCATTGAGACATATGTCCCATATCCAAGATTGCATCTATAGTTAATTTTTGTTTTTATTTTAGCAGAATATAGTTATTTATACTTATTTGACCTGTTAGAGCCCTAAATTATCTTAATTTTGGAAAAGAAAAAGATGGCATTGAAAGGATTCAAAATTACTCTCTGTTAAGAGCTGAGCAACATAAAATTTACAGCTTTAAAACGCATTCATCCATGCAAATCTAAACGTTTGAAAGATAACTTAATATTAATAATTAAGGTAAAAAGAATAAGTTAATAGGATGAAATACTATATACACAGTGAGAAGTAAAAAATATAAACTACGCTAGCATACCAATGAGGTTTCTCGCGTTTCAATGTGATGCTCCTTGAATTATATTTTGCAAAAATATGTTTTAAAAATTCATATCTTCCTATTGTACTTCTTTCTATCGGCTCTTTTTGCATACAAATTTCATTCAGATTTACAATACATTACAGGTGTCAAGACAAAAATACCAAATCTCATCCTTCTAAGCAGGTTGTCTGTTCGAATTATCTTGATTATTGATCCGCCAGCATACAAACATTCTAAAAAATTCGCCAATGACACACGTGAAGCCAGATTTTTATTGCTGGAGACCGCTGAAAAACGGATGAAACCAAGCGTCAGTGAGAATAACCAATTTCGTGTAGAGGGGATACATGCTTGTAAAATAATAAGGAAAGTGGAGTACGTATTTTAGAAGCCCGCTTTTCGACCGATTAAAACCAAAATGTGACACAGAACAATTCACATGCTAAATGCTATCATTTATCTCAGTAGTTGAGTTGTCTTTCGCATGTACTTGGTAGCGAATGCGCCCTGCAACAGACGGTCAACCCTTTGACAGAATTATTTCAAAATTTGATTAGGATCTTACAATTTTGATGACTAAAGTTTCGTCTGCTTAGCTTTTTATATATTTTAGTTGTGTTCTCATGCTCTCATACAGAGAATCTTCCAGAGATTCGATTTCGACCAAATTCTGAGAGAAATTTAACAATTTAGTATAAAGCGATTTGGCCTAAAGGTTTGGTTCTGTCTCGAAGCGTTTTATAGCTGCATTCACAAACAGAGAGAAATAGTTTCTAAAATATGTTTTCGGATTGAAGGATGTCTAAAACATGAGGATTCATCGAAATATCGAAGTGGAAATGTCATCACTGCAGCATTTTTTATTTTGTATCTTCGAGTACAAGAATGTTAACATTAAATAACAATAATAGAAAGTCGGTGTGGGGGGAGGGGTTAAATAGATAATAAAATTCGAAAACGTAACTTTACATTATATTAGCATGTTTCTGTTTTTAATTAATGCATTGCAAGACTTTAAATAAAGTTGTGACTTCTAATTTTTTAAAGACTGCGGGATTTGAAACCAAAGCTTCAAGTTGCATTGAAACCATCGATTTGCAAAAATTCAAATATACAAATAAATTCGAAAAGTATCTTTATTGCATCTTTCTTTCAACTTCATTCAAAATTAGATGTCAAAGATTTGTATTATAGTATGTATAATATTTTTTTTAACTTTGTAGCAAATATATCAAAAATAGCAATATGCGTCGTATCCAACATTTTGGCACAGTCAAAATAACAACAATTGATAAAAATTCGAGAAAAAAAATTGAAGTTATCCAGCTATACTGATCATTCAATTAAGCCAACTGCTTTACTGACATAATAAAGCATATTCAGCTTATTTGTAATCGACGATTAGCAAAAAACTCATGTTCGTGGTGTTAAATACAGACGGTCCAGCTGCATGCACACTTCAAGACATTAATCAGAGACACGCTAAACCTCTTCTGGTCCGTAAGTTGACAAAAACCCACTGATGTGTTTCAATGAGTCATCGATTTGCAAGTAAAAAAACTTTATTTTTTTCAAAAGAAAAGAAGAGAAGGGGGAAAAAAAAGCACAAAATGTTATAAAAAGAAACAAATTGCAGCAGGCTGCTAAACGACCCATTGCCCTCTCTCCCGCCGCCTGCTGTGCGTCACAACAAGCAAATAAGGTTACACCAGCAAAACAAAAATGCTATTTTTTCCGTCACACCATCCACAGTAATCAATAGGTCAGCGCTAACCAGCCAGCGTCACCTGCTGGAGCCAGTGACCTTGCCCGCCGAGGCCCACACGCCATCCTCTTTGCCCAGGAAGTTCCATTTGGAAAAAAACAGCCGGCTTTTGTCGATTCGGGATTTAGAGGGAACCGCTTCCCTGATGGGACCCTGAAAACTGGAGGACCTTGGACAAAACAAAAATGAGGCAGGAAATCGGGGTATAATGGAATTATTTTATGTAAGCATGCTGTGTTGCATGATGGACAGTTTATCGCTTATTTCTATCAACGGGCTGTAAATTGTGACGGTTGTTGATGAAGAGTATGGTTTGAATAAGTATTTGTCGAGGTGGTATTAGTTTCGGACTAAAATTATACAATGGTCTTTTGGCAAGAGATTATTCTGAGCGCATTCTTCTCTGGGTTAAATCGAGCTGTGAAGAATGGGCTAGGAAGATTGTATTCTAAGGAAATACTTTTATTTGAGGAAGAATTGGGTTGCAGGCATATTTCAGGTTTAAAACGCATATAACATTTATTTAAATAATATTGACATATCTTTACTGAAATTGTTATTAATTTCTGTTGTTAATCAACACTGTTATGGCGTTTTTTAAAGAATTTAACAGGTGAATGCGATGAGTAAAGCATTTTAAGCGTTTTTGAATGATAAAAGATTATAACTCTATACAATAACTATATAACTGTATACTAAGAAATGGCCATAAAATAAGCAGGATAAGCAGGATAATCAGCATGAATAGAAAGGTGAGAAATTAATTTTATTATAAAAGATGATTCGCCTAACAAAAGCTCTAATGCAGAGTTTGTTTGTTTTGAAATGCCTCCTCCTTTACATTTAAAAGCTAGTAAAAATCCTTTCGGGTTTTTTTTTTTCACATTTTAATATAATATACACTTTTTAGAATCTACATTCTCAAGTACATAAAAAGAGTCGAAGAATACACTCGTGGTAGGGGTGCAGCAATAATTATAGATCCCAAAATGACAATTGGAAATTAAAGAACACTCACTATCAAGATTATAAAAAGACCGCGGGAACATTATGGAAGAACATTCTTGTGGTCATAATTTTTCACCAATTAAAAACGTTCCTACGATTTTCCAAGACATTCCCAAAGTTGAAGGAAAGTGGAGGAGGGGGTGGATGGGTGCATGCAGCGTTCTGTCAGACGGTGCCGACGGAAACTGCGGGACGTCGATGAGATGGAAAAACTCAAGTGAGCGCCCCAAGCCGTTTTTCGCACTCAATTAAACGGCGGCTAATTTTGTATCTTTTTACCAACTCTTATTTCCTTGAAGAGAGGCAGAAAAAGTTTGGGACTAATTACTGTGGGTGGTCTTCCAAATGAAAAAAAGGAATGGAACAAGGCGCTCGTTTATCGATCGTCTGAGATTCTGTTGCTGCCCCACCCCTTTTCTCGAGTTCAAGGAGAATATTTTCACACGATTAAGAACAGGCTGGAAAGTTAAGGATGATAAAATTATCTGGATGGGCGACGTAAGCGGACTATCATTACGAAAAAAATGACAGTTAAGGTAACTTAAAGACCGTTAATAACACTCCATAAATCTAGAAAGAAGTTATACGATCTGTATAAGGTATAAATTAAAAAACAGTAAACAAAAAAGAAAGTTTTTTTTTTAAGCCCTTTTCATTTACTCAAAATTATATTCGCAAACATTGATGATTTAAACATGATAATGAGGCAAGAGGGCATTGGAATACACATCTGATGTTTTGTTTTCTTTCTTTCTTGCGTTTACATATATATAAAAATTAAGCGTTTGTATGAAATTGAAACGGATATAATTGGAAATCATTTTTAGTAAATAACTTTAAAAATTCTCTCTTTTACTTTTTTGTTTAGTTTTAAGATTTGAAGATCAACCTTTTCAAAAATGTTCACATGGCAATTAAAAAAAAAATTTTCCCGTAAAAATTATTGCAAATATATTACGAATTACAATTCTTAATACTTATCAAAACAGATTTTTATATTCTCTTACATGACGAATATAAAAAGCAAATGTTGTAATTATCCAAGAATTGCAATTAGTATTCAGATTATCAACAAATTTAGAAAAAGAAATTAATCTTTAAAAAAAGAAGCGTTTGATTTCAGATATTGACCAATCTCCATGTTTCATATCTCAGTGAGTCCGAGAACCACATTTTCGAAAAATTATGTCATGTTTTCAAACTAGGTGAGACAGGCAAAGTGAAGAACGCTGTAAGCTAGAAGGATGAAATTTGGTATGTACTCTCACAACAAATTTGAAGATTTTTTATCATATTTTGAAGCGAGTTCATTAACAGGAAGATTGCCCTAGTTCCAAATGAACACGGTAACTACAAAAAAAAAGAGAGAGAGAAAAAAAATGATATACAGTTTTAGTGTTTAAAGTGTTGATCCATTACATTTTGAGACAAACTAGTCAGCGGGTTGATTATCTGCTTGTAAAAGTGATAACTCAAAAATACAACGGTTTAGGAGTGCGATTATATTAACTAATTTAGCAATTAGCTAATTTACGATGCTTAGACAATAGATTGTAATTCAAATTTTTGATTTTTTCTATTAAAAATAATAGGTTAAGTAAAGGAACAATATCCGGCGCATTTCTGCGATCCTAGGAGGCAATTATTCGAAAGGCATTTTTATAATATCCCTTGTCAAAGTATTCTTTGACGTTACTCAAAGGAAAAATAATATCTTAAATTATTTATATTTATGGAACCAGAAACCTAAGATAAAACAAAATACGTAAGATAAATGACTACATTTAAATGACTATTAATGTCGGGAAAAAATCGATTTAAAAGTCAAAAAGTCAATTTTCTGCGGAAACATGAAAGTGTCTTATTTAATATTCTTAGTATACGAACAGTTTCTTTATAAAATGTTTGAATTTTATTTCTAAGTCTCTTGTTTGGGACTTTTATATATATGTTTTAATGCTGTTTTGCCTTTTTAAATGGCATTTTTTTGAAATTCTTATTTTTGGTAGAACTTTCCCATCAAAAATGGCGAATTAAAATTCCATTGCATATTTCGGATGATATCTGAAGGGATGTTCTCTAGTTTGGGAACATTCTATGGCTTTTTTAATACTTCACAATCAGAAAAAAAAACAAAAAATCGTGTCACTTATCGATTGAACACCCATTATTTAAAGAATGAATAGAAATACAACTGATTCAAGAACTAGGTAATCGGTAAAATTATAAACAAATCATTTAATGAATCTCTAAACCGAAAGATTTTTTGTTTTATATCTTTTTATTCCAAAAAAGCCCCTTTTCCACCAATTTTTTTTTTTAAAACTTTTGCTATTTAATTAGAATAGCTTGATTTTCATAATTGTTTTTACAATAATATCTAGGCAATATATAATTATTTTAGGGCCTTTTTCCAAAAGTTCGCCCTGAACTGTCACATGCCATATATTATTGAAATAAAAAGGACTTAATTCTATTTTGTCATCGTTAAGCACACGTTAGACAAAGGAATTTCACTCGCCTGCAAATTTCCTAGAACTGCAAAACAAAAAAATTAAACGCATTTCAGCAGATATACTGTTGGTGAAGATGTATTGTTTAAGTAGTATAATAGTAGTATTTTGGCATCTGTAGCTCCGTGAGCTTTATAACAGGTATGAATCACCCTGAATTTCATACGGGTAAAAATAAAGATTGAACGGTTTATTTAACTGTTCGTGACAAACTGTCATCAGTGGTTCCCCTCCCCCCTGTAGGACGGTGTGATTGTTTCTTGCAACGCGTGAGTCACTCTCTTCGTTCCACCTTCTACTCGACCCTGGGTCCACCCCTGGCCGACACCTATCCGGCCTTGAATTTTCCACACAAACGCCTCCCCCTTTGCAGAGACAGCACAACAGGTGTTTGTGTTGTGCAGTGACGCATGACAAGCATGTGGGAAAAAATCAAGGAGATGGAATATGAAATATGCGAGTATGTCTAAAGTATAGCTTCGTCTACATATTACCAGCAGATGTTGATGACATTAAATACTTTTTTACTTTACTAGATTTTTTTTACGGGGGGGGGGGGTCGAGCAAGATTCGAACTTTTAATAGCTTTTTCTTAAATTTCACTGGTCATAATTAACCATAAACATATATGGTTATTTAAAATTCCATATCAATTATCAGAAACGGTACTACAAGCATCTATTACAAGATACTGCTTTTTCAGGATCATTTTGCTTAGAAGTAGTACACAAAAAAGATGAGTGTTTATTGCATCTTCTAATTCCGCGAATAATCCGAGTTCACTCTACTGCTAAATTTAAACACCTCCTTCCATCATTCTTCGCACCCCTTTTTCGACGAAATAAATGTCTCCTGACGTATGCGCAAAAGCGTCGAGGGTTTCAGAATCCGAGAATGAACAATATTTCATCGTAAGGCAGCGGATCACCACATAGTTCATATTTTGTGTCAGAAGTTACACTCAATACATTACTAATCGCTTATGAATTAGTTACAAGCTCAGAAAACGTAATTTAACTGAGTTCACGGAGAAATATTATTAGGAATTAATAAATTTGGAAGGATATGTCTCTAGGCAATGAATGAGATGAACCAGTGAAAATCTATGCGAATAAAAAACATCTTCAAAAATAATCTATTCCAAGCCGTTCCCCTATAAATATGTGCATAGTCGTACGAGCCAAAATAATGATGGATTTTCGGCAGCTGTTTTAGAAAAACATTTTATATAAGCAAAAACACTTACTTACAGTTTACAAATAATTTCAAACTCATAATAGTCATATCAATCAGACAGACATGACTTATGAATTATAGTCATAATTGTCAATCGTTCCTTTGCACGACAGACTTTAACACATTGTTGAAATTTGATTTCCTACCAACCAAATGATGCAAATTGCTGATTTGTTGGATTAGCATATAGCATAAAAGGAAAGCTATTAGAAGGATTTTAACAAAATTTGAACCCCCACAATCGTGCTTGATTCCGGATGATTGAAAATTCGGCACCATAGCTCAGAGTAAGATATGAAATTGGAACCTAAACCCTGAAATCTTCAGTTTTAAATTCATCACCAAATTACTGCATTCCAAGCAATCAGAACCTAAACTCTGCAATCTTCAGTTCCAAATCAACCTCCAAATTACTATATTCCAAGCAATCGGAAGACACAAAAATAAAAGGGGAATAAAGAGTATTATAACACAAAATTTATGTAAAGGAAATTCTCTGTTGTATCAATTAACGAAGGAATAAACAGGTATATGGTTTGTCTAAATTTAATTTAAATATAATTTAAAATTATAACTGCAACTCATCGTTATCAATTATAAATTACTGCTTTTCTTTAAAAATAATTCCGTAGCAGCCAGGTCAGGAAGGGGTTAATGTTTCTCACTGCGCCCGAGTTCTGTCACGCTATCAGACGGCGTCGTTTCATGTCAATGGGCAAATGGGCAGCTCACCTCGATTCCAAAGCATCACGACGTTCCCTTTCCTTAATGGCTCGCGATCCAAATCGGGAGATAAGAATCGTTCTAACGACACTGCCTGCATCTCACGCTTCTGATAACCATTTTTAGGAACTACTCAGAAATCCCTTCGTATCAAAACAGCACCTTCTTTTATCAGCTTTGATTTTTCTCGCATTTCTTTTTAGAAAAAATTTCATTCCCTCATATGTTTTTAAAATCTCATAATTGCATCCTCACTAAATTGCAATAGTCTAAGCCATTATGAACGATCTCAAATTACAAAACTAACTGGAAACCATATTTACGCATAATCATTAAATAATGTCAAACATTTTTGATGCTTCTTCTAAAATAAAATATCTGGAAAACAAAGCTTCATTCGGTAGTGTTTTGTGTGTGTGTGTGTGTGTAAATTCGTGTTTTTCGGAGAAAATATTTATATATGAATATTACATACTTGTATATGAATATTTTTAAACCTTATCTACACATGAACTGGTCATTTAAATAAAAAAAAATCATGAATGCGATTAGTTTAACATGTTATTCGAAACAATCTGTTATATTACAATATTCATTTTATAGTTTATCTACCATTATTTATATTATTGAACTTACACTCAGTTTTGCCATGGTGAAACCGGGTCTAAGATGGCGCTATATGACATTGTCAGCATGGGAGCAGATAGAAAAAGGCTCCAATATTTAGTTATAAAAAAATGTTTTTTGGTTGTGCATGTCTGTGAAATCGCGTTTTTTTCGGGACAGGCACCTATGTAGATAAACTTTAAAAAGCAAAACTTATCTAAATATATAATTTCATCCAAATCGTTAGAGCCGTTTCCGAGATGCACGAAATAAATAAATTTATAAATATACATACAAGAATTGCTGGTTTAAAAGATATAAGATTTTATACACTTAGAAATTATAAATATTCTTAATAATGCCTCTCGCAACAAATGGATCAAAATGTTTGAGGGGAGGATGTACTGCGATCGTCAAAAAACACGTCTTTCAGGTTTTGGTAAATCTCCATGTTTCACAATTTTCCAGTTCGAAAAATGAATTTTCGAAGTAATGTCTGTGAATACAAGCACTTAATATTGCAACAAAATTGGGAAGAAATCTGCAAATTGCCCAATATTACGAAGTAAACGAAGAATTGGGAAGAAATCTGCAAAACGCCTTTACGTTCAGTGTGAATCCGTCAGTCTATTCTTCCACGTGCGTATGAACAACTGCAACAAAACAGCGAGTTCGACAGATATAATTTGAAATATCATCACATTAACAGATTCGTATCAGATATTTGGATAATAATCATCAAAAGGTGAACTATCAATCGATTTGCTTTTCTACGAGGACCTAAATGAGATTTGATAAGTGATTTTACCATCACAGATGATGTTCAACTTCAGACTCGATCGACCCAAGGAAAATGATCCGAACAGAAAAAGCGTGCACGCATGAAATGATGTACAGGACAGAATACTCTCACTGGTCAGAGCAAATGCCACTCCACTCAGCCGGAAATTTAAAAATAAGAATAAAAACTGAGGCACAGACTCGAAAAAAAAAAAAAGAGAGAGGTTGAATTTTGATGCAGACAACCTCGTTTCTAGTTGAACTGGTTCCGTGGCAAAAGTTCTCTTATTCCAGACAAGATTCCCTGGCATTTCGCAAGCGATTTCTTCGTTTTCTCAGTTAAATCGGAATATTCATCTTCGGAAACGCGAATTAGGAGTGCAACGGTCAAGGACTCCAAAAGAAGATTATACTTTCGGCCATTCCATTTCTAACCTGATTTTTGTCACCAGCCGGCGTGAAAGTAAGACTCCAGTCTGGATGAAATTGGAGTCTGCAACATAAATAACGGTGAACTTCCCAACATTTTCTCGTATCTCAATATATGGCATTGGTGTACAATAACCAAGAAATATTATTTCATGTAAATTAGCATTTTTATGGAATCTATTGCATGATCCTTGGGGATATTGGGCGATTCATTTCAGTCATAACATCAGAAAACCGAATTGGTCTTTTAAACGCTTTTTTTTCCCCCTCCCAACGATTGAAATCAAAATTTGACAGAGCTACAGTTGTAGTTAAAAAAATCATGAACAAAATTGGATACATTAGAATCATTGCGTTTTTGAGATTTCGTATTTACATCTTCTTAAAGTACAGACCAACAGATGGTCATCAATTCACTGGATCTCGCGCAAACTTTGATATATGTCTACACTATAGATGCTAAATCTGGATACCGAAATGTATCATTCTCTCTTAAGTTTTGTAATTAACATGATAACTTATATTCGAACAAGCGGACAAATTTCCTTTGAACATATTTTGCATAAAATTTGATATAAATCTACAAATTAGTTGTACAAATCATGTACCAAATTTCGTCCTCTTCACCCAAAGTGTTTTTGAGTTATCTTTGTAGCAGACGGACAGACAGACAATGCCAAAAAGTGTATTTTTCAAACTTAAGTACGCCTAAAACATGGAGATACGCCAAAATCTCGAGTTCGAATTTTTTGAACGATTACAATATTTTCTCTTTACTTCGTATATGAGAAAGTAAAAAAGGGTTTCAGCTGAATCATTGTAATGATTGTACATCACTCAGTTCGCAGAAAGAATACCAGCATAAAAATATTATGTTAATTAAGTTGGAAAATTTTGCTTTGGAATTTGTAGCCAAGGAAAACTTTTTTAAATATTATAGCTTTAACATTGATGAAAGTACCGAATGAAATATTTAACGAAACGTAAAATTAGTTTGATTTTCATTGCAAACAACAAAAAACATTGGTACAAATTGTGTAAAAAATAAATTTTAAAAAAATTATTAAAATAAAAGAAATCGCAAAGAAATAAAATGTGTGTCATTAAAAAGCTACTTTTTAAAATTCCGAAACAAAAACAAAAATAGATTCTATTCGATAATATGCTATCCAAAATTACTGCAGATAAACGTTAAGGTTGTGGTTAATTTTTGATTCAATAAAATTAAAATTTTGAAAATTTTCTACCCGCGAAATAATTACGGTCCTCTAAGCCCAACGGTCAGCCTTGTAGAGCGTAATATTCGGTGCTATATGCTTTTTACATCTCGGTATACATAGAAAACACGTCAGCTTAAAATCACATTAAAATCGCAACTGTAAAAAATCAATTTTTTCTTAATATAAAAACACATAGGAGGAGAATTTGCTTATTCAACAACTTCAAAAAAGAAAGAAACTAACAAGATATTAATAGTACTGAAAATGGCCAATAACTATTTCTCTGCAAAAGTGGTTTCATGTGACAAGAGAAACATAACCGATTTTTTAATATTTATAATTGACGTTGCCTTAAGATTTGTAGACGACGCTTTGCTAAGACGACATGCGTATTTTTTTTCAGAAGACCCAAAATGGATTTCACCATTCAATTGGCGCGGCACTTTCCATATGCATTGGGTTACTTTGAAGTGATTTAGTTACTTTATTTTATAAATTAGTTTTAAAGCAATAATGAAAACATATCATCAATGAACCCTTTTCTTAAAACAAGGTTTTTCATTGTTTTGATGCATCTTTACTTACAAATGAACGCAAATGAGACATCCATAAAATACAAAATTTGAGATACAACTGCAAAATAATAAGAAAACCTGGTGGAAGGGTCTCCCCAGAGTTTTCTTGCATACTTTCCGATAAAGTTGTTATTTTCCTGCATTAAAAAAACAGTGACGTTGTGAAAGACACGATTTTCGTTTTCAGAATTCCTGTTTCGTAGAACAGTGCACAAAACCGACTCTGCATATCTAACCATCTTTTATAGAGCAATTGGAACCAAAATTTGATATAGAACTATAATTTTACATACAAGATCGCATACTAATTTTCATTTATCTTTTTGTGTATTTGACTTTTATTCACATATTTTTGGATGCACAGTCAAACAAACAGACGGTCAACCATTTGGCGATTTGATCCAAAATACGACACGTATTTAAACGTTTTATATTAAATCCGTTTACCAGCTCTTATCCATCTAGTACGTTATGTTTTGTAGCTATCGCATTTACTTGTACTCTGAAAATCAGACTTCCTGCGAATGGATTTCGCTCAAAATTTGATAGAAGCCTACAAATTTGTAAAGAGCACATACTAGCTTTCATCCATCCAGCCCAAATAATTTTTTTTTCAGTTATGTTTACAGTCAGTAAACATACAGACATAATTCTAAAAGTGTAGTTTCCAGACTTGGGGAGTTCGAAATGAGTTTTCTAGAGAAAACCAGTATATACTTTCTCTTCGTATATACTTGATATACAAAAACGTAAAAATAATTATTTTTCATTCTTTTTTTTTTCTTCTTTTTTTGAAAATTATTTTCTGGAATATAAATAATATCACACAAAGGAATGCAATTCATCCAATTTTGAAGAAAACATATTTAAGTAAAATTCCAGTAGTGAACTTAATATGCATAAAATATCGATTGGCTCTCGATTACTCAATTACGCCCCAATGTACACGAAACACAAACCAACCCTCAACATTTCTACGCTTACCAAAAGAAATATTTACATTCTTTGTACGGAACATCTTTTCATTATATACATTCATAACGGAAAGTTACCTCACACCTTCAAAGGAACCGATTCAGACCAGTTTTCTAACGACTTGACATAAACAAGAGTAGATCTCAACTCTCCAAAAGAGCTTCAATGGAAGTTGTAATAAGCTCATTCAAACCCCGAAAGAAAAGCGAAGTGTTTAATGAATCCAGGACTCGGGCTGCTTGAAATTCTGGGGCGCAAAGGGCGTGAGTAGGATCTTCTTTTCATAGCATGGCTCAGGTCATCGAGCACGAAAAGGAAGAAGCCACTCTTCCAGCAAGAGTCTCTCATTGTCTGCACTGCAACATCTTCCGAATCACAGGTGGTTCCGCTCTGTTTGGAAAGCCCTCTTAATGAAAGGGAGAAAGTACACGAAAAGTTGGAACAGACACCTCTTTCCAACCACAAGCCAACCCTCCCAAAAAGGTTAAACTGATTATATTAGGCTTCAACATACTTTCCAGCTTACAAATGCATGTAATATGGCTATTTATCAATAGCTTAAAAAATAAACAGAGCTCCCCCCCTAAACATCTTAATAAATCAATGGTTATGGTCTTTACGAAACATTTTAGTATACTCCCTAATACAGGTGTTATCTTTTCTCCCTATAAAAAAAATGGACCTTAAACAAGGCAATGAAAACACATGTACTCATATTTTTATTAAGTCTCGTATATCAGCGTTTGTGCTCGGCAATATACATTTCAGCTAAAATTCGATACAAACGCCAGATAAATGAAATTTGATATGTGATTTTGCGTGATATACGAAAAAAAAAAGTCTTCTGAAATGAATACTAGATTTTCATCACTACATAGAAGTGAAGTGCGGAACTCAGACAAAAATTGGAGCAGACGTAGTGTTCACAACCATGTCCAAGACTCACAATCTTTATACGTTAACGACGCTTTGAATAGGGAAAATACGTGAAAATTTCTGGCTGAGCATTCCCAGTGGTTTATAATTAGATAGAATCAACTGTAGAAACATTGCTATACCATATATACTTTATCAAAATATTCTTTTAGAGTCGTCTTTAACGAAGTAGATGAAGCGTCGAGACGTCTGGAGACCGTGAACTCTTCAACTACTTAATGGTATGAAAGTTATTCTTGAAAATTCTTTCTGAGAGCTTACGCACTTGATTGCCAAGTCCCCTTAAAATCCTGCAAAATGCGTTACAGGCTTAATCAACTGATGACATATGAATGAAAGTTGAAAAATTAAACCCTTACCTAATGTTACACTTTCAAGAGTAATGATTCTTTAATGATAAATATAGTATAAAATTAATTTTATGAGTCATCGTTCTGAAAAAGCGAAATATCTTGAACCATTTTATTCGAAAACTTATATTCTTCCACGTAATGTTTTGGTGAATTTTCAACAGTATTCTTAGCACGAACAATTGAATGACTAATAATCAAAAGTTCCAACAGAAATTACTCGTATCATTTATGAGATGCAATAAAATGAGATAAATCTAAATTAGAAAATCAAAATCGCGATGCAAAAAAAAAAAAAAATGTAATAAGGCATCTCCAAACATATGTATGTAATAGTTTTAATTCATTCTCGTTCTTAAAAACGATAATTTTCTAATCGAATTCTCCACAACTTTTGAATTGCGTACGTTTTCGCTTCCTTCGCTTTTCAGGATTTCCAAATGCTTCAAATCAAAATTCTTGCTCAGCTACAATAAACGAAATTCCCCTTTTAAAGCTATTTAAGCTCTGGAGCGTTTCCATTTCCTCTTTTTCTTACTTTTTGCCTTGTTTTTGTAAGGTGTCCCCCACTTCTCTAAAATTTAATAAAGAAATCATAATCTCTACTGTGGATTGAAATTTTTCCTAAAACCATAGTAAAGGATAAAGAGATGATTTCGAATTAGCTCATCATTTACTCTCCTTTCCCATAAATTATATATTCATGTGCACTCGTTCTCTGCTTTCGGGTATACTCATTTACTAAAACATACTTTTTGTATATGATTTTGTAAATCAGCTTTAAGAGTTCTCTTAATATAACAATTTTATTGGATCTTTTGCTTCACGGTTAAGCAAAAGATCCAATTTTTAGCAGTAATGAAAAGATTTTTGTTAAATCCGTAAATAGAGAGCGACACATTTAGCAGAGCAAGTCGGAAAATAGGAAAAAAGAAACTCTGAAAATATATTTAGAGCTTCTTACATAGATTTCCAGAATTATTAACAGAATTATAATTCGAATGTTTAAGAATTTTAATTAATCGTATTTCATTTTTGCAAACAAATCTATTGCTAAACCCATAGTCATAAGAAGGACGTCTTCTATGAAGGGTATTACTGATTAAAATATCATGATAATTAAAAAAAAAGTTAATTTATCCATTTGCATTATTTCGATTGCCTGAGTTGGAAAACATCATTAAAAGTATTTTAAGTGCTGTGTTTAGTGACCTAAAAATTTCAGTTTTGTTGAACGTCTTCCATCCATCTATAAAACCGTAAAATGTCATTTATTATATTAGTTCAACTCAAACCTGTTGCAAGTTTCGGGGTTATCAGCCGACGTAAAACTTTTCAATCACAACTGACAAACCAGCAATAAATGAAAACGGGCAGAAATTCGTGACACAACGGGAAAGTAAACCAGCACGCAGTAGCAAAAAACTGTCTTTTGCAAACACTTTCGTTTTCAGAGGGGATATCGGAAATCTTAGCAGGAAAAGGGGGATATCGGCATCTGGAAGTAAACACCTGCTTTTGTGGTTTCCTTTCGTTCAATCCCAGCTTCAATATCCCTTTAAACTTAGCATAGCAATAAACTGTATTTTGTAACACCGTTATATCGTAATATAACAGATGGAAAAACAATCAAGCATTTCAAAATAATAAGGTATAGACATTTAAAATGGTTTCTAGAAAGCTGTATTGCCAGACGAATATTATTAAAAACGACTGCAATACTAGAAAGGTGGAATTTGGATTAGAATAACAAGTTGATGAATATTAAAAAAAAAAAAAAAAATATGTTCAAATCATGTAAAAATATAAGAAGGAAATAATCCATTAAGTAGAATTTTGCATCTACGTTAAGAAATGCATGTTTTATTCACAACGTTCCTTAAAATATTATTACATATATTTCACCAATAAAGGCAATGTATGCAGTCTTAATTAGTGTGTACATTAAGCTTTCATTCCTTCAAAATTTTCAAATAAATGTCTAAAAAGACTCGAGTTTATTATTAAATGATTTTTATGGCATAGAAGTGGGATTTCTTTGCTGGAAACAAGTTCGTTTATCATAGGGTAAGGGTTTCATTTACGTTGAATATTGGGATTAGATTAAGGCCACGTGCGCTTGAAGCAAAAATAGAGAATGTGTCTGTCCCAGAATGGTTAAAAAGCACTTCCAAAAACTTTCTACACTGGTTCGCTTTATAACCTCAAAACAAAGGGTAATTGTTTTCGACTAACACACTTTAGAAGGCATCTTGTTACATATAATTGCTTCTATCCACTCAACAGAAAATTCCAAACACCCAATCTTGAGAACACTGCATTCACAGACATCTTTCCTTCGTCTCCTCTTCGTAAACATCCTTACTTGGAGGACACTTCGCTGGTGTCGCCTCTGCCCCAAACAACCGATTCCTAGGCATAACCCGCGATTAAAAAAAAAAAAAAGAAAAGAAAAGAAAGAACCATTAACAACAAAAGCAAAACCAAAATGGCGGCAGTGAGAACCTTGGATGATGGTGTTCAGACCTTGAAAAAGAGACTAATGAAATTTCTCCAGGACCGTTAGAAGTGCGTGGGTCGAGTCAGTTGGAAAGCGTAACTGCCCAGATAGATGGAAGATCCATTATTCTCGCAATTCAGGCAGATGTGTATCGAGTTTCATTATCCCCGAATGACAAGGGCGATCATTAGATGAACGAAGCAGTTACCCTCGACACCAGTGGCGTTTGGTGCATCAAGGTTTAAGGGATTACGAATGGAGAGGTGCGATTCTTTGTGAAATGATTTGTAAGAAAGCAAAGGTTGTGCAATGCGTTACACTGAATGGGGAAAAATGATTTGTTTTCTGTTATGGCTGGATGTTAGTTAGGCTGTTACAAAGAGAGAAGGCAAATCAAGCAGCTTGAAAAGAATCCCCAAACATTTTCAGTTTTTTTCTTAGACAGTAAAGTTACCATAAAAAAAGAAATTCACCAATTCAAATTAGAAGATTATTAGCATTTTAATTCCAACACATAAAAGAAACAATTTGAAAAAATAAAAGTATTTCGATGAAGCTGAAAATAATTTTTTAACATGAAAAAAAAAAAACAGTTTGATTTTGTTGGATATAAGTTAACAAAGAGGAAGGTGAAAAGATGAAAATAAATCCAAAATAGAACTCGTTTTCTTGGAATTGTGCAAATAATTCAATAAATATTGGATACATACGTAATACAGAGAGCATTTTGGTATCAATTATTTGAAAATCGAAACTAACAATATCAAACAAGTTTAATTTAGATAGATTAACGTTCTGTTTTAAAACAACACTAGGGCTACCCTGGGACACAATTTCAAACAAAATCTTTACGAAAACGAAGAGCACAACTCATAAAAATAATTGTTCCCAAGCATTAAAGGACTAGAAATCACTTGACTAGAATAAGGCATGTTGAGTGATTTTTCAACTGGTGAACACAGAGATTTAACCTCTTATATATATATATATATATATATATATATATATATATATATATATTACCAGAATGAATTTAAAAACCATTAAATGCTAAATTGATTTAGGATCAAAGAGGTTAAAAAAAGGAATTAAAGTTATTTTTATAATAAAAGATGAGTATGGTGGTCAGAAGGGTATTAATTCTATTATTTTTAGTCTAACAATAGTTAATAAACACATTTTTTTGCCCTCGAAATATTAGCTTAAAAATAGTGCGTAAAATTTTTAAACGATTATGAAGCTTTTTGAAGACAAACGTAACAAAGAAATTGCGACGTATGTCATAGGATAAAGAATACGCGAGTGCTGAATATTAAATTTTGAAGAGGAAAGATAAATAGAGGACGAAAGTTCACAAACGTTGAATTAAAAGACATACCAAGTTCCGATTTACCCATTGTGAAATACTTGATCAAGAGCAGAAAATCATTAAAATCGAATAAATAAAATGCTATCGCATTAAAGATTTGGAACTAAATAAATGATTTCATGAAAAAACTTGTAAAATTGGTAAAACTTGAAATACCAAGTCATATAATGGGAGTAAAAACCAAAGCAGCTTTAAAAAATGAACTAAATAAAGGAGTATATAGTTATGTGCTAACTCGTCAAAAGGTATTTGAAATTAACGCATCTCTTAATGTATAAATTAAAGACAATTTGTCATACTTCCAGAGAATTTAAACTCCAATGTATATTTAACATACAATGCAGAGAAACTTCCCCTTCTGAATATTTTTATGCCCAAACGGAAGTATTGCCGTCGTTCTTCGAACAAAGAAAGTCGAACGACATCCGAGGTGAAGATGTGGCGTGCTTGTCCCTGCCCCTTTCGTGTGTGTCCAGAAATGGGTTAGAGCCGCCCTGTTCGGGTCAGGGTCGGGCGACACCTGTTGTGGCGAAACAGCGTGGTCAGTGGGACAGAAAGAAAGTGAAAACTTCTCAAAAGCCCACCCTCGCTTGGATTTTCAGTTTCACTTTACACTTGCAGATTTAGAGATTTCCGGCAGGAGAGGATAATTTTTGTGCCAAGCCCTTAAGAGAAGTCGGATGCAAAATGGTAGTTCTCCTTTGCGTCATCCAGGTTGACTACATTTTATATTCCTTTTCAAAATATCTTTGAAAATCTCAAAGCATAGAACTCTTTTTGATTCAAGTATAAAAAGTGAGTCAATTCATACTAATACAGTGTAACCTAAAGTGAGTCAATTCATACTAATACAGTGTAACTTATAACCAATCAATAATGTAACCATGTATATCATCAATGTAACCTTGTAATCTATTGCTTATCTGCCATATGGAATAAATAAAACAGTGTCACAGCTCAACATAAAACTTGCAGTTAAATTTTAGACCGTATATGCAAATACAATTTTGCTTACTATGTCATCTGAATTTATTCTTTTGTATGCATTATCGGTAATAATTTTAAACACAACAGTGCCAGAAGAATAGGCGGGAAGTGTACAAAGGTCTTCAATCTGTAATTATTGATGTTTTATATAAACATGGTTTAAATGATTCCATTTTTTTAAACTACTAAAATCGGAGGTTCGCCAGGATCAATAAAAGTGTCATTTATAGTTATGCAAACTCTTTCTTTACTTTTTTACTAATTCTCTATATATTACCCTAGTTTTCCAAATGCAATAAAATGGAAATCATAACAATATTAATTATCACTTATTATTATCTTATTAAAGAATTTCCGATGCGTAAACTATGCAAATTTCTTAAATTTAAAAGGCTCGTATTAAATAAAGTAAATGCATTTTCCTTCTACATCTTATAAATACTGGTTGAAAGTATGAACATATATTATTGCAATTGACTATGTAGTGCAATGATACTAATACAATACTGACTATGTAATACAAGGTTACCATTCATTTTATGAAAGCCTTCGACATAATTTTGGGATCAATTTTGCCTTCTACCCGTCAATAAAATGTAAATCGCATCAAAATAAAGGGGGAAAATATTGAGTGTTTATATATTCTAAAATAATTACGGATAGATGCTTTATTAGTCATGTAAATACCAGAGGACGGATTTTAAAGTGATTCAACCGAGAGAACAACAATGTTAACAAAAAGTAAACAATTTTATCTCTTAGAATTCCAGTGAAGTCATCAGTAATAGTAATTTTAAGTAATAATTTCTAAAATTACCGATAGGTCAAAATCAAGCAAATAGCTTAAGCTTCTATAGTTCAGAGGTTTTGCGAATGATTCAAGTATATAATATATTAAGAATAACTGTGTTGGAAGTGTAAAATAATATTTTAAAAAATATAGTTACTTTAATAAATTTTTATTTGATTTCAAAAATACAATCTGTTCGAAATTCAATCGTGACAACTATTTTGAGAGCTATCATGGGACTGAATAATTCAAAACAGATTTTAGCATGAAATTTTATGTCTGATTTCATGAAAAAAATTATATAAACAAACTAACTACGAAAATATATTTTTTAAGTTTGATGATCGCACCATCAGCAATCAGTTTCTGTTAAATTTTATTTTCACTCCTGACTGCAAATGGAAGCTCAGTTTGATTTTCAGTCAATTATTTTTCTTAAAATGTTTTTCACATTGAAAACGTTTTATTTAAAACTTAAGAATAACAGAACCATTCCCTTGCGTTAAATAACATTCTGTTTACAAAAACAAGATACGAATCGTGCAATTTTTTTTATAAACTTTTCTAATACAAACGATTTTTAAAGTTGCTGAATCAGGCTAGTTACAAGTCTTGGTTCAGTTCAGTTAAAAAAAAATCTGTTATTTTTTTAAGGAGGAACCTTCACAAACATCCTACATTTCACGCATCATTAGATACACCAGCCTGGAGTCATTACCCCAGGGTTGTGTCAATGAAGCATCTGAAAAAGTAAAAACAAACTTCTAAATAAAAGCATTTGTTTCCTTTCGCACTGAAAGACGCAAAGTTACCTTTTCTACATGATCAATGATATCTTATTTAAACACATGCAAGAGTCTTGGGCCGAGCTCCTTTGATCATGTATCTTTGGAAATAATGTTAATACTAAAGTATAAACGATAAAGCGAATGACCTTTTCCACCCTTCTTTGAACCGTCATCTTTTCCTCTTTAATATTCGGAGTAGTATGAAGATTAAACTCAAAACCAAAATGTAATTCTAAAATCACATTCAATGTTATTTCCGCAAGTTATTTCTAAAATATGTATTTCTTTCAAATGATATCTTGTACAACATTAACAGATTTTTGACTCTGTTGTCACTCGTTAGCAAAAATAAGCTCATTATAAAAATGTCCGCACTTTTTTTTTCCCCCAAAAGCAACAGCAATAAAACTAAAAATAATAAATGTTCTCATCGAAACTCCCATGCATACTTTATTGTAAAGATGTTATTTCCATCCCCCCCCCCCCCCCAAAATCATGGATTTTAAGGCAAGAGCGTAAATGCCAGGATTGTTCATATTATTTTCAGAGTCCTACCCATGAGCGTTCCACGCTTACAAGTACAATGAAGAAAACCGAGTGCACTTGTTTACGCTTAGTATACTTGTACTTACTACTATGGAATCCATTTTTAATTTAGATTAGTTACAATTTTTTACTAACGTTTTGTTTTAAAGCAACACTAAGGTAATTTTGGCTCGGACAACGTAATGTTGAAGCGCGGTCAGATGACGAGGACCACACCTGAACTGGCAACCTCCCCCTCCCTCCAGACTTCGACACTACACCAGCGGGAGGATGTTTGACCCCGACGGATTTAAAGTGCACCAGACCCGCTTACACAAGGCTCTTCGGTGGAATCGGATCTCGAACCCGAAATCCACCGGCTCTGAAGCTGAGACCTTACACCACCAGATACATAACTAAATTACAAATTCAGTAATGAGAAATTTTATTAATCTGAATCATTGCGTTCTTGAACTATCATGTTTATGTGCATGCGAATGTATAGATAGAGAGATGATCAATCTGTTAAAGGGGTTGGTTCAAACTTTCATACCGTTACATTTTAGATGCTAAAACCATGCAGTAAATTTTATACATATAAATTTTTGCACTTGTAGTTATTGTGCTAACTTGCACTCAGACAGGCAGACAAGATTTCCGAGTATGGATTGCGCACAAAATTTAATAGGAATTTACAAATGTGGTGTAAAGACAAAAACCAAATTTCATTTCTATAGTTCAAGACGTTTTTGAGTTATCGTGTTTACAGATGGACATAATTCTAAAAATGTGTTTAAGACTCAAAGAGGTATGCAGTTCCAAATACTCGAAATCGAATTATTATTATTAGTTTGGCGATTACAATATTTTCGCTTTGTATACTTCGTATATGAGAGAGTAAAAACACAGCCTTAAAATAAATAGAGCTTTAACGCTAATTCAACACTTCGAAGCTTTTAAAACCTTAGTTTAGATGATACATGCTATATCTTAATTCAATCAATATTGCGACATTTCTATGAACCCATAGAATGTTTCTGATATTGCAAATTCTTTGCAATTATCTGAAATTCACATCTACGAATGATTTAATTTTAATTTACAAGTTAAAAGTTATGGCAGTTTGATCCATATACGACTATAGACAAAGCAGTTAAAGAAACAGGTGGTAAAAACAACTCAAATGAGGTGGACTGTTAAAATGACTGGAAGACCACCCATTTCAAAGAACACATTGTACTGATTTAATATCTGAACAGAGTACTTGTTCTACCTATAAGTCAATTGTATGAATGTATACCGAAATAAACTTAATCCCTTGGCGGAAAGGGGCCTTTTCGGGGATGGACCGTGGGACGAAAGGAAGCAGACGATTTTATTGGTATCGTATGGTTCCCACTTCCGTGACGAAATGTGAGAATTTTATATCCGTATAGAATTGTTGGCAGGTGGGTAGGGGTAGGGGTAGAGGAAGAGAGACTTTCTGTCATGCGATGCGATTCTCTCTCCTCTCCCTCCTACTCCGCCTCAAGTTCGAAGTATTCTCGAGTGAACCAACCGCCAAACGATACAGCACGCAACTCGTTGAATTCGATTTTCCAGGACATTCGCGGAAATCTGTGTTCTTTCTCGCGAAGGAACATTCGATTTTCCCACAGATGCTGGTTCCTTCCGTTACTGCTTTCGGAAAAGAACATACATAGCACTGATTTATGAGTATACATATAAAAAAAATTGAAGATCATTTTTTTTTTCTTCTTCCGATTTTAGTGTTCTTTTTTGACGTTGCAAGCTATTCGTTGGGGTACTTGGACGAATATAAATATATGTCGAATAACGGGTTAAGTGAAGGGTGACATTTCGAGAGACTTTTTTAGAAAACTGGATAGACGAGGCCAATATCAGTACCGAGTTTTGAATTTTTCGAGATTTTAATGAAGAATAAATCAGTGAAATAGTAATATATATTATTTTCAGACAAAATATTTTCTCTTCTACTTAATAGTTAAAAAAAAAAAAAAAAAAAAAAAGATATTTAAAAAAAAAAGTTAGTTCAATGCTTTATCATAAAACTGCGGTGACCTAACGCTAAAGATTGCGGCATCTATTCCTTTCTGTATTTACGCCATTGTTTCGAAGTTATACATATCGTTAGAGGAATCTCATAGCAATAACGCTTGTAGAATGAAATCGACATGTAATGATTTATAACAAGTACTTTGACCACATTTCATTTTGTTATGTTACATATTTACGTTTATTACTGGTAAGTGCCGGTATGCTTTAGCATTTTGTAAGAAAGATTTGATGCAGTGTCGATGTGACAATTTGGGGTTTAGTTATATTAAAGTCCCGTTTAAAAGCAACACTAGGGCTAGTTTTAGGACCTCTTAATTTTGAACAGCGGTCAGATGATGAGGACGACTCCTGAGCTGTCACCCCCCATTCAAACTTCTACACCTCACTAGCGAGAGGACGTTCAGCCTCGATGGATTTAACATGCACCAGACCTGCTTATACGAAGGTTCTTAGGTGGAATCGGATCTCGAATCTGGAGCTCTCCGGTTCCGAAGCCGAGACTTTACCACCGGGCCACCGCGGCCGTGACAGGTTGGGGAGCTGGGGAATATGGTTGGCACCTATATTAAATTTCATTGTGACATTATTTTAAAAATCTCCTCTAAATTTTCCTGAGTTTATATTCGATATACCTCCCCTTCCTGCAGAGTAATTGTTAAACGCAGAATAAGGGATAAAACTATTTTAAGATCAACACTGCCTTATATTCAAGTCATGAGTCACACCCACACCATTGCACGGAAGAGAGAATTATTGACTCCCGAATGAAAGAAAGAGAAGATAATACTTTCCGGATCTCTACTTTAGCCTTCGATGCATTGCATTCGAGTCGTGAGTCATCTCACCTTCCGACAAAAGAAGGAGTTTTTTAATTTCTGAACAACCGCGCCGTGATTCGACAACAGCGAAACAAGAATCGATGGCTGGAGCAGAGATATTAGGAATTCTTGAATGATGACACGAGACGATTTTTTATGGCCATCTCGATGCCTTCTCTTTTGTCGCCAAACGGCTGTTTAGGCGAGTGAACAATGGCTTGCAAGCTGGATGATGTCATCCACGAAGTACCTATTGTCAAGTATCGAAGATGTCGGAAATCGGTGTTTTTTCCGGATATCCCAGCTTCCTATAAATGTTTTGTGGTCATTTGATGGCATCTCCTCCAACGGCGATTGTGTAGAAGTATAAAGAAGGGAAAATGCGATAAAAATAGAAAAAATACGATATGAAGTTCTTTAAAGGAAAAGAAATATATACATGCAATGGTCTATCAGATCACGATTGTCCTTAAAAACTTATAGAATTATTTTTTTTGTCATTTTTAACATTCCTATAATTTCGTATAATCCTGTTGTCATTTTTAACATTTTGTCATTCCACATTCTAGAAAATTCTTCTTTTGTCATTCCACATTCTAGAAAATATTATAACCAAAGAAATTTCATTTTATTGGATTTTTTTTTCATAAATACAAAATTTTGGATTTAATATAGGGAATAAATTGCACAAAATTTAATTAAAAAAATTTATTATCACCAAAATTGATTACAGTACAGTTTAACATTCGAAACTTGACCGATTTTCCCACTTTTTCGCTGGCTATGTTTAACCTAAGTTATATGAAATCATATAATTTGGTTCGCCAAATTGTAAGGAATAATTCAGAACTTTTTTTTCTCTATTCGTAGCAAGAGGGTTAAACAGCAGCATTTAAGGAGAGATCGTTTCTACCATAGTACCACTTTTTCAAAGTTACTAAATATTTTGTTTTTAGTTGACATCATAATCGTGTTTTATATTTCAGATACTTTATCTTGACTGCAAAAACTAAAGAAATCCACTTGACATCACAATCATAAATCAAATTATACATGCCATCCAAAATTTAACTTATCTGAATCCAATTAAATTCTGGAAACTACGCGAGAGCTGCATTGGAATGAACTTCGCAACTCTAAATCATGGTCAGATGACGAGGCCGCCGTGTGAATTAGTACCTCTTCCAAAAACTAATAGAATACGTTTGACCTAATAGAGCGCAACACATCTGTAAGCCAGGTTGAAATCCATCTCGGACTGCAATCTTCCGATCTCGATAATTGTGAACACTACCGCACCTCTTTTGACAACAAAACCACGCAGTATTTGTATTATGATTTCATGTATTTTTCTTCTTCTGCAAATCAAGGAATGCCTTTAAAAGTAATTAATGCAACTCTTTTGGCGCAACTCATGTGGGCATTATCTTAAACGCATACTATATGAAGCTACATTTTGAATACTTCATAAATAGAATAGCCATGTTAAATGTGTATGCCAATTTTAATGGACAGAAAATTATCGTAGTTGAAATTGACACCTCTTACATGTAACAAATAAAGAATTTAAACAAGGAAATGCAATTTTTAACTAATCATCTGAATATAACGTTCATATCTGTCAATGCTAGGTGCACCGAGGCTTTGTAAAACGTACATATCCGCCAGGTTGATAGGATGCACTTTGAGAATGGCGAAATGTTTCGCCATCGAAACGATTCGCTAAAATTTTACTTAAAAAGTAAAAATTTTTATGTGTCCCTGTTGTACACAATAGATTAACGTCTTTATAGAGTTAAGCATAAAATTCTAATGGTTTATAAAATAAAGCTAGGTGATAAATCACACGAAATTATTTGAATACGATAGGATCAGAAAAGCTGAATAACAAATTTCATGTACTAAATTATTACCATTAAAATTAATTTTTCATTATTTAATATTAATTATAATGAAATTAATTTATATTTTTATTAATTTCCATATTTTTTGTTATTTTATGTATCAAGAATTCATACTTGGAATTCAGAAAAATTGATAAACAAATACAAAAAAAAAAAAAAAAAAATTCAAAACTATCTAGAAAATTTCAGGGCGTAGTTGGTTAACAACACGTAACTTGATCAGATTAAAAAGAGACGCTTACAGAATACCCTGTCTATCCATGAAACGTGAAAATGAGCGCATATTTCTTGCATAAGACACTACTACCAAGTTCGAGTATTACAACACCAAACTCGTTCTTTTGAGAAAAAGATACGAGATCCGTCATTAGAGCACGATGTTGAAGGCTATTATATTATTCATTGTGAGTTTATTTCCTGCTTTGCAAGATGTAAATTCGACTTTTGTATAAATGAGGTGCAGCATGTCAAAGGAACCTTGAAAAATCAATGCAAATTTTTTTCTTACCGATCATTCAGAAGCAATTAAATTGTCGATAAGTATAAAACCAACTGAATCTAGACAAAGTAGAAATGCTACAAACTAGGAAACTGAGAGCACTTCGCTATTCATGGCATAAACATAAATACAGTTGTGAACTATTTAAAAGATTTAGAGAATTCACATATTAAATGTATCCAGATACTTCTTCAATGTTTTAATAAAAATTTGTTTATAGGTGGGTTAGAGTGGTTGAAAATGAAATAAATGAACAATACACAAACAAACAAACCCATTGCCGTACCGTTGTCAAGTTAGTTCTTAAGCAAATTTCCTATCTGCTCGAAAAGATAAGACAAAATCTGTTCGAATTTTAAGTACAGTGTATATTATAGCTTACATACGCATGGATTTAGTATACTTTTTTCATGACTATATCTAACTGTAACGTAATACTATTGGAATTTCTAAGCGAAGTTACATTTAGAAACAGACTAAAATTTGAATTATAAATTTAATTTCGCAAATTATAAAAAGATAGCAAGTAGTCTTTGCGTTTCTTATTTAGCAATGATAGCATAATTCAAATGGTAATAGAATGCATAATTTTATTGCGTTTTGAATGACTCGTTTTACCATTTTACTTTCAGATTGATTTATTAATGTAGTTCTATCTTAAATGTAGATACTTTTAATAAGCCTAATTGTTCCTTTTAGTTATGAATAGCATCGAAGTTGAATTATTATTCTGCTTTTAGTTTTGTTTATTTATTATTCTTCTTTTAGTTTTGTTTATTTATTATTCTTCTTTTAGTTTTGTTTATTTATTATTCTTCTTTTAGTTTTGTTTGTTTATTTTTCTTTTTCTAGTTTTGTTTGTTTATTTTTCTTTTTCTAGTTTTGTTTATTTATTACTAGCCGCCTTTGGCGACCAGCCGGTTTGCCAGTATTACCACTCGCTACAATTTTCAGTTAAATATTTTAAGTAACTGGTCTCTTAATAGATTCTCAAACAAAACATTTTTAATCTTCAAATTTTGATAGTCATACCAAGCTTAAACTGTTATTTAGATCGTTTCGGTCAATTTACTATACATATTTTGCTAATTTGTTGTCATTTCCGGTAAAACTTCAACTTTAATTTAAAGTGGAAATGATAAAATTGCAATTAATATCAAGATATTTTTTAATAAAACCAAGCGTTTTATTTTATTTATAATCTTTATTGTTATTTATTTATTATTATTATTATTATTGAATATGAGTATTGCAAACAGAATTGCTCGGTATTTAAGTCTTATGTTAACTACAAAATATTTTTCATAATTCATGTAATATCGCAAACAATAATTCAACAAAAATTTCTCAGATTCAGCATAAAAATCAGTTTTTAGCTTTGCTTTCAAAAGGATTGAAATGAAATCAAAAATAATATTTTGTTCCGACCTATAAATATATTTCAAAAATTATGAAGTCTAAATTTAATGCAGTAAGGTATCATATTCTGAGAAATATTCTGGACACAACAAATTTTAAATAAATAAATGAATGAATGTTTCTATTTTCCACGATCAACTAAGACTGATTTATGAAGTTTTGAATGTTAAAAATTTAGAAAAACTCAACCTTTTCATAATCTTAAGCCAATTAATCTTGAGAAACCTGCCCGCTAATTGGCGTATTTTCTTTGAAACGATCGATGGAAAATCTAAAATTATCCTTTTTTTTATTCAATAGTGATGCTCAAATTTTCATAAATCAGTCAGTTTAAGTGATTGATTTAGTTGATTGGAAATTAACTCTTTATTTAAAATATTAGGGTTTCTAGAACATTTTCTTATTCGTGATTTCCACAGCAGAAGCTTTATGTAAAATCAAAAATTCGTTATTTATTAGAGCATTTATTGAATCAAGTTACATAAAATATAATCATTTTCCATTTAGACCATTTTAACAGATCTGTGTCTTACTAAAGGTTTACAAATTAGCTGTGTGGCCCTGATTTCAATGGATATCCTGTTCATATTAAACAAAACTTGCCTTCCAATAAAACTGATTTATTAGATTAATAATATAGAGGGTGTAAAAGACCATAAAATAATTTTTCTTCTATTTATTTTTTAGGAAAAATAATGTTTCATATTTGTTTCATTTCCTACAGACACGTGCCGAAAATTACATTTTTGCAGATTTCATTTTCAAAAAGATTTAATTTATATTTAATTGGATTTTTAATTAATGTGATGTCAACACTTTGAAAAAAGCTAATTTTTTCCCAAGAATGCGAAACGTGCTTAATCTTAATTTTTTACGAAAAAAATTATTGAAAAACATAGTTAAAATATTTATTTAAAAATTCATTAAAAATAGAAATTTAATTTTAAGATTAAAACATTAGTATCATTTAAAAGATAAATTGTTGATCTTTAACTTCATGTAAAAATCTTTTTTGTGCGGTAATATTTTCGGAAGTTATAGCAGATACACGCCAAAATTTCGCTTAATTTTTAAATAAATAACATTCTAATTAAAAATTCGAAAAAATAACCCCCAGGTGCACATTCCCGACCTCCAAGGTATACACGTGCAAAATTTGGTAGCTGTAGGTTGAATGGTCTGGCCTGTAGAGCGCCAACACACACACACACACACACACACACACACACACACACACACACACTTATAAGTATAGATTATTCTTTTAGTTTTGTTTATTCATTATTATTTTTTTGTTTTGTTTATTATTATTCTTTTAGTTTTTTTTATTACTATTCTTTTGTTTTTTAGTTTTGTTTATTTATTATTTATTTAGTTTTGTTCTTAATGCAACAGGTGCCTGATAATATGGCAAAGGCACCAAGTTCAATAGTCAAGAAAAGACAATTGCATCATTGATTTCAACTTTTACATTTTAAACTTTTTTTTGAAAATTAAATTTGAAAGTTTGCCATTATAGATATAAACACAAGCTTAATGGGGGGGGGGAGTAATTATGTATGACACATAATATGCTCTATAAACACAGTATACATTTCTATTATTATATTTGTAACAAAAGAATATTTGTCAACTGGAAGCTACGACACCTGGAATAAGATGGCGATAAATATGTCGATGTATCTCATATTTCTCGCCATATGGAATCTAAGCATCTTAACTTTTTTTAACTGCATGTAAGAGTGATATATAATATGGTCATACAAAAAACAGGAAGAATAATTGCAAATGTGACAACCATCTCACTGCAATAATTCCATATCAAAACAGCAGCTTTACGAGTCATGCCCCGTCTTCCTATAGTTCTGAATCAAGATAATGCCCTTTTTTGGACTTAAAAAAAGGGAGCAAGATTCAATAGACGTGCTTGAAAAGAAAAAGAAAAAGTAGAAAAATCTCTTTTAACATGAAAGATATACAATACTCGGGAAGGCTAACTGGTATTGAAAGCAAGATGGTCACATTCATTTGCTCTTACTTTTTCTTCCTTCAGGTGAGACATCAGAAATGTGAGGCGATTTTTAAGTATGGAGAGAATAATAATAATAAAAAGATGTCAGCGCGTTAAACCTTCACACAAGTCATTGGTATTCCTACTCCGTCAGTATCTCACAATGCTAAGATCAACTTCAACAGACCTCTTCTATGGAAAGAAGAAAGTGTCTAAAATTAGCAAGTTAAGGGCTGCATTGAAAGTGTTAACTACTCGCTTTTAAATAGCCTGCCCTTCATTCAGATTCGATGACCATGACGCGTATTAGCACCTCGCGGCGGGGATGTTTTTCGAATAACAATTTTTATTTCAACAAACGCTCTGAAAGTGTTGATGTTATTTTCAAACACGTTCGGATGGGTGCTCGAAACAAAATGATACATTAACAGAATATTTGACCCGCGTTAAAGTAAGATATAACCTAGATGCAAAAAAGTAACACGGAAGTTTCAACAAAAATATTTCATCCGAAACTTCAATGTTCTTTTAATATTTTGGGGTAGTAGTTAAGGTTGAAAAATATGTAAAAACTCGATAACATCCATTATGGTATATAGAAATATATGTTGAAAAATCACAAATTTATTTGCAATTTCAACATATAATTCATTTTCTATATTTATCGATATATATATATGTTGACCTTACTTCAACATGTGTTTCCTAAATGCTTAATTTGATTTAATTATCACTATCCCGTAATTGTTACAGCAATTATTTCTTTACTCATATTATATATTAGGGTGTCCCAAAAATGTCTTTCCTACTTCTAATATGAAATGAATGCACAATATGCACTGTTTAAGATATTATTTATTTTGTTATATAAAAACCCTTTTACTGTTTGACCTTCTTCCATCTCTCAGGAAGCCTCATTATGTCTTCTTTCCAAAATTGCAGCGTTTTTGACAAGAAATAATCCTCGAGGTGCGCTTTTATTTCACCAATGGATTTAAAGTGATTATCGCGATGAGAATTTTTTAAGGACAGAAAGAAGTAATAATAGATGGAACGAGATCTGGACAGTATGCAGGATGCGATAAAACATATGTGGTCTTGTGTTGTCATGATGGAAAAAAACGCCCCGTCGGTTTATTAATTCTGGCCATTTTTTTGCTATGGCAGCTTTCAATTGATCCACTTGATAGTATTTCGTAGAATTTATTCTTTCACCTTAAGGTAGGAGCTCGTCGAAAATGACGCCTTTCCGATCCCACCGAATGGACAAAAGCACTTTTTTGGGGTGTAGTCCCGGCGTTGCGATAATTGAAGACTTATTGTCCTCACACCAAGTGCGTTTACTATGCACATTTTCATATCAAATCCAAGTGTCGTCTCCAGTGACAAGCCTCTTTAAAAAGCGGATCATAGCGCGATGAGAAAGAAACTTTTGGGACACCCTAATACAAGCCAGCGAGAGAGTTTCATCGATGAGTTAAGCTGAATTGAAACTACAGAATCAAGTTTGTAATTAGGACTTTATTCAATCGACAGAATGGTCCTAAATTTTATATTCCCTTTTGATGCCAAAACTACGTTAAAAAACTCATTTCTCTTGCTGTGTTTTTGAGTTATTGTATACGGGAAAATACGAACAGCTAAAAGCAAGTTTAAGAATTTGAGAATTAAGAATTGATGCATAATATAAATCTACAATTCTAATGAAACTGTGGCTAAATTTCATCCGCCCAGGTCACTGCACGTTTCAGTTGTCGATGGAAAGGTTTGGGCAGACATCTTCTGCGGAGATTTCAAAAATTTGATACTAAAGACACATACCTTTCATCTTCATCCAGCATTTATGTATTTAGTTTATCACAGATACGAATACATTTTTAAAAAATTCATGAAAAATCAAAATTACGAAGCCAAAATTTTGACGGTTTGGTTCTTGAAATATGCAACTTTTTTCATATTTCAAAACTTAAACCGAAGGGGGGAAAAAAAAAAAAGGAGGAAATATTTTCCATGTGAATAAAATCATACAAAATTATTTCAGAATTATATAAAATATAGTATTTATTGGAAATTAGATACAGATTAATATTAGATAAATTTACTGAAGACTGGAATTATTAATTACGCCAGAATATAAATCACTTGCAGCAATTTTATTACTAAATAGATTTATTAACCTATCATTTTATTTACCTGTTTTGATGTCTTTTAGCAAAGGAATAATTACACAATACACAAATTATTCCACTGAAATTTTTTCTTTGATAAAAGACCTGAAGGGTTGCAGAATGCTATTAAGTTGACATATTCCAAAGTCAACTCTAGATGAAAATATAATAGAGTTTTCAGTCCGATTTGAAAAATCAGCTTCATATGGAACTCTGTTTTTATACGCAAACAGTTTAAAATTCAATTAAGATGGGGGAAAAAAGTAAGCTACACTTGAATTTCAAAATAAAATATTACATAGTAATATCTTTAAGTGATGACTAATAGTTTTAGCAAAATAGATACAAGTCAAATATATCGCAAGAAACTTCCAAGCCATTCAACAGTTGCCATAGCTTAATTGCGATAAACAAACATTTAGATCACGGCAACCTTGAACCGGCCACTCCCGCAAATAAATGAATTAATTGTTGTGAAGAAACTTGCCATTTTACATGTAAATGAGCCAAACTAAACAGCACCTACGCAACTTCACTCTCATTTTGAGGCTAACCTCGATAAATTGGTACTGCCATTTGGAACTTTCAAAATGATTCATTCTAATTTAAGCTTGATTACTTATTACACAATCATTTGAATAGAGACTAGCGTAATCGCGTAATCTTTCAACCATTATAAATATCTTAGGATGAGGAGGGGAGGGGGCTTTATAAATTTTGGAATCACATCTTCAAACTTCAGATTTCTGCATGGTTTCAATATTTAACCAGCGGGAGTGGTTTCCCAGAAACTTTCTAGCATACTCTAATAAATTTGTCATGCCAGAGAACGCCTTGCATAGCAGAGGCTTACAATAGTTACGAAATATTAACCTTTGGCGTGAATTTGTCATTTTTACTGAATCTGTCGCGTTATACTTGGGAAGTTTTTTGGCGAATAAATCTCTGGCATGCGTTAATAGTATAAAAAAATCAAATTAGTGTTTTGCACACTTTTTATCCACCGATTGAAACAAAAACTTGACCGAAAACTTGTAGTCTAAAAATATCTTTATTATTTTCTACTTTAATCTTTAACATATTTCATAGATCATTATTAAAAAGCGTGTAAGAAATCAGAATTACGGCTATATCAAGATCAAGAAGTGTTCCCAGAAACAAATAAAAAAACTCAATTTGACAGAAAGTTTTTTTTACATCGAGCTAACTTGTGGGGCTATGGAATTTATTCCTCCACTTAAAATGTTCAGAGCTTCAAGAAAAGCTATGGTATTTTTAACAAGAACAAGAATGGATTTGTTTTACACACACACACACACACACACAAAAAAAAAAAAAGATTAACAGAACAAGTAGAAGTAGTTCTTTCGAGCTGTGAAAGAACTATTAAGTTCCGGCCAGATTACATAATGGGTAGTGAAACAACAGTACCCACAAACTAACTGACATTCAAAAACTAGATTCTTGGAGAATTAGGAATGATTTTTTTATTAATCAATCAAACAATCAAATTCTTACACCGCCGAAAATTCAGACGATATCAAGGCTAGCATTATCTATCACAATCAAGCCGTTAGAAAGCAGACTTTTAATCTCCCCCTACTTCGTGAATCTGAAATTTACGCGGTTACTATTCAACCTTTTCTGCATATTTTAATTTATCTACCTTATGCTTTCACCTCCAGCTTTGACATCAGCCACTAGTAACGGTCGATTAAGAATTCTCGATCTCCATTCTACAAATAACGGACTGTGAAAAAAAAAAATTCTGCCTCTCGCTCCAAAAGTAGATTTGATAACAGATCGGCTTCCCTCTTTAATTTTCATGTCTGGAGACAATTATGGTATTTATATTATAAAAAGCAGTCATTTCTCACACGAATATTTGCAATCTTTTTTTTTTCTTTTTCTGTTGTTTCTTATTTCAGAGGCGATTGTAAACAAAACAACAAAAAGTTTGGAAAAAAATTCAAAATCCGTCACGTACTGTTTCCAATTCGAGAACGGTCATTTAGAAAACCAAAAAGTGGCGGGAATTCAACGCCAACATCTAATTTTATATACCAACAATTCATTAAAAAATAAATTGGAATTGGCAGAAAATAATCGTACTCCTATAGCGTAATTATAAAGAAAATTAATGTTTCTCAAAAAACGACTGAAAAATTAAAGTGTTTGTTAACATTCTGTTCGGCCAAAACGTATATTCGAGAAAAAGATGGCCAAGATTATAGAGTATTCTCAAAAGGTTGCAGATACTGAAATTCGCTATTATAACCCAGCATCAGTCACAAACAGAACTAGCGTAAACATTTTAAATTCGAAATAAAATGCCAGATATTTTCACTTCCATCGGCTCAATGTTGTAATGAAGAAAAAAAAGGCCATGTGAAATCAGTTCAAGTGATAACTAAATTAAATGACAAATATAAACATGTATGTCGTTAATTAATAAAAAGCTGCATTTTGCCTTACACTGAACCTTTTCGTTCTGGTTGTGCACAGTAATTTGAAAATTAAATCAGTGACAGTGCACTTGATGTGCGTGATGAACTGACTTTTGAACAGAAGTTTTGAGTGACGTTATCTGAAAATGCATGGTTTTAACACTGAATGTAAGTACTGCAATAATTTGGATGAAAACATAATCATTGCGATTCATCTAAAAAGGATTTGATGCATCCAACTCAACATGACTAAAGGTTTTGGTATAAAACTGATAGAAATATCTGAGATTATTATCAAATTAATGGGAGGGAACTCGCTTGATAGTTTAAAGTTGAACAAAAATCGTCGACGTAAAGAAAAATCTAGAATACTAGTAGACGAGAATTTAAGATACAACGTATACTGAAGAAATCCACAATGGATGTCTTAGTAGCTAAAATGAAGGTCATCCACCGTCAATGACGATAATAACATCATTGCAGACGTAATTCCAAAAAATGATTCCCAGATTCGTGGAGCTCTGAACTCGGAAATTGTCAACATTTTTTGGCGCCAATTTGCTCACTTTTTTTTTTTTTTTTTTGACGATTATAACATTTTCTCTTCTTGTACGAGAAGGTAAATATATCACAAATACTTTACAAGTTTTTGATCAAGAAGGAACTGTAATGAAATTTTTAATAAATTATCGTAGCAACTACAAAAAAATGATTAAAAAGAAATCAAATATATCTCGATGTCCTCGAAACTATTTGAATTATACATGCTGATTTATTACATTTTGTGAAGAAATATCCAACGGAAAGGAAACCACAAATTGTATTTAGTTTAACAATTGAATGGATTATGCTCATTTATTATGTATTTGAAAAAACGATAAGATTCTTAAAATCTCATGAAATGACGAAACGGCACCGATTAACAAACTGACGCCAAACAAGCCAATCTCACTGCGCCAATTTAATCAAACTCGGATGGAAATGAATCGAAAATACTTTGGTCCTTTCTTATGAAGAGTAAAATGCTCGAAATGTAAATTTATGCATGAATCCCTCCAATTCAAAATCGGATTCAATGTTGCTGAAATTATGTAGATCATCCATTAACAAGTTGAGGAGGGCATTGCCCACCGTCTCATTCGTCCATTCCAGATCCGACTCACGAAGAGCTGTGACATTGTGTCTTGAGGCCGCAGCGTGGGAAGTGAAGAAGAATTGGTTTTTGGCCAAAGATTTTGATCACGTACCCCTGTACTAACCCAGTTGCATTCTTCTCCGGCGATAGGTAGGCAGATGCAGTGAGATACTGAATCGGAGTGCACTTGTGACCGGCAACCAGTTCTTGGCGGGAAAAATCCCGTAGGAAGATTTCAGCCAGTGATTTTGCCCACGAGAAATTAGTCAGCGGCAGACACAGTTACCTTGGCATGCCTGGCTTCAAGGTGTGAAACAGGAACAGGCCATTTGGAACAGTTTCCCTCAATTAGAACTTGCGGACTGAAAAGCAGAAAACTATTTTCTATGCATTAAGCGGGAATTGGAAACGGCTTCTATTTCAACTATAAAAACTGTTAATAGTCGAATGAGAAATCCCACCCGTATTAATATGTTTTAAAAAATAAAAACGCTTAAAACGTCGATTTACCGAAATTCATTCTGAAGACTTAATTATTTCTGGAGTTTTATTTTAACAATGAAACATACTCAATTTTGAGACTTTATCAATCATGTTTTCCCCTTTCTTTATCTTTAGTAATATTATAATAGAGAACTTCCAGTACTATCGACTTCAGCCTATTTTTGTGAAACAGTTCGTTATTCTATTAATCTTTTCAAACAATTTTCAATAACAAATTTCAGCTTTCGTCCTCTCTTACGGAAGAAAAGTATCTCACTTAGTATTTAACATTGAAAAGTTCTTGCAAGTTAGCCGATTTTCATATTCCTCTATTTAATGCTATATTCATTTTTCTCCATTTTTAGGGTCCTGAAAAAATTGGCATAATTTCAAGAGGAATAATTCCAGTCATAACATTTATTGAGTCGGTATTAATAGATTATAATAAGCATTTTTATACTACTCGGCCAGTGCACCTTTTTAAATTATATTAACCTCGCGAAATATCCTTTAATTAATCATGTTATAGTTATCCGATAAAATTCATACAAAAAATGTTCTTTGTCAAATTTGTCCGTTAACAATCTTACATTATATATTGAATTCTCATAGAACGAGATTAAATACAGTGTTGTATCAAAACTTTACAAAGCAAAATTAACAAGATAAGCACAAACAGACTGTTAAAAGCGTGCTACGTGCAAATAGCATTGTCCAAATTTCATGCTGAAGGATGATGGGACACATTAAATAGGGACAGTGAATTCAAGAAATATGAGAATCAATTGAAAACAAAATCAACTAATCCCTAAACCAGTGATAATTCCACTTGTATTTGAATAACGGTAAATATTTCAGAACTGTGGTGTATTTAAATTCACGAAAAGAATAATTCTTGTTTCGTCAAAAAAACACAGTTAAATCAGTTTTTCCTATCTAAAATACCGAGACATAGCATTTGAATAACAACATAATCATTATTGACACTGAAAGTTCCTGAAAACGACCTTCTTTAACTATAACATACTTCGTTAGCAAATGTTTATCTGGCAGTGACTCATGAATTGTGAATGAGAAAATAAAATGTAATCTATGGTCGAAGTTTATCTAATCACTTTTGTTTTTAAAACAATGCTAATAAAAACAGATGATTCATTCTGTTGATTTATCATCCCATTTAGAACAAGGCTTTTTTTTTTTCTATATTTTTTATTTTCGGTCGAAAAAAATTTAACATCGAACACTATATAGTTGAAGCATTGATTAAAAAAAAGTATAATAAGTTGTTTAATTTTGCTTGCATACTTTATCTTCATACTTAATTTTTAAAGAACAAAAAACAAATGTTTAAAATTTCACGATATTCATTTTTTTTTTTTTTTTTTTTTGTGCATGGTTACTTACATAGGAAAACTGTATGGTAATTTTTGAACAGTTTTCGTAATACACCTTATGAACTTTATTTTTAAGTATATTCGTTGGGAATTTACTTTGATTTTTATATTTTCATAATTAGCATTTTAATGCTGTTTATTCAAGTTTCAGTTTTTTGTAAAATGTTCGTACAAGAAGCCACAAATTAAATCTAATTCACAATTTTCTTTCCAATTTGGCATAACAATTTCTGAATATGTTCTTCAACTCTTGAATTATATAATAAGAAATCGGGTGATTTAGAAAGTTGTCAACTATTTCAATGTTTCCAAATGCAAAAAATAAAAAAAGACTTTTTGGTTAGTAGTCGGACCCTAAAATTTAAAGAATGGATGGATGGATGGATAGATGTAAATATAGCAAAAAGTAGAAAAAAAGTAATATATTTCTTATCTGCAAAATTTAAAACAAATCGTTTATAAACTTCAAACTAAAAATGTTTCTTCTTCATAACTCTTTTCATCAAACAAATATTTTCCAATTTTCAAAAAATTTTGATTTTTAACTGGCATATGATTTTTTTTTTCTCTTCATAGGATTCTTTAATTTTTCTCAAATTTCTTTTTAAATATATGCGTTTTTTAAGCTTTTTTTTTTAAAAATTTCATTTTGAACGTAGACACGTCTCTTAACATCTGGATTCAATTAAATTTTCCCGAATTTAGGAAATTAAACTGATTGATATAGCTGTTAATAATGATGCTCTAACACCCAAAATGGAAGTTAAAAATGTTGCACATATCACATAATTTGGTTTCAAAGACTAACAAAAAATTTTTTATCAACTATTGACATTTCTAAATTGGAATAATCATGATTAACATAAAGACAACAATTGATTTTTAAAATGTAATTAATCAGATTAGTGATTAGACAAGCACGTAAGCAGACACACACGCATACAAAAAAAAAACATCTGTGGGAGGCAAATGAAATATTTAAAGTGATCATACCGCAATAAGCTTGTTTTACAATATACTAACATTAATTGAATTTCTAAAAGCATGTCATGTTGTGAACCAATACAATTTGATCAGAAAACTTCTTCACTTATTGAACAGTTTTTATGAACTAAAAATGGTCAATTTCAAATTATTTAGGATCATTTCCATATTACGAGACGCGTGTGTATATAACTTCAAAATATATTAATTTTAAGTAAATGAATGCAGACCAGAATGAAGATCATTGTTTATTAAGAGATGAAAATGTTCTGTCTGAAAAATTTCCAAATCTGCCGACGTAAAGGCAGACCACAAATGCTTGATTTGACATTTATTTAAAAAATACAACTCATCAATATTATATCAAACATACATACACACATTATATATAAAATCCTCAATATTATATTAAGAAAATGCTAAGTTTTCCTAAAGTATTATTGTAGATTCTTTAATTAATAGCATTCTTGAGTTTCGGACTGCAATCATAATTTAAATTTCTGCCCGATTTTTAATCATCAAAAGGCAAAAAAATAAAAGGCTATCTTCATCGAAGACATTTTATTCTATGAACACAATAAATTCACTGCCATTACTTACGCCTGATATTTGGACCATTACTTCATTAGATGCCCCCCCCCCCTTTTTTCTATCTCTTGGCTATGATAGAAAAGGGGTCATCCAATTACATAAGATGTTTCAGTAAATTTAGATAATAAATGTGAATCACATGGTAGTCAAAGTGTAAATTAAGATAGGTTTATTGTAACTACCGTTTCAGCAGCCTATTTTATTTTCCAACCAACATTTACAGTTAGAAATCACGATGAAAAACATTTGTGCATTATTTTTGAAATAACTGCAATTTTAGGAAATTTAATAGCGTCCTTTATACCAGCTCTCTACGTGATAATTTACAGTCTCCTAAAATATAACACAAGCTCACACCGAGGTCAGAATCCAGAAAAGACAAATCCCAATAAATACATCAGGTGGCCTAGATGCTTTCCAACATCCAAATGAGGAAAACCGACATCAATGAAAACAATGAAAGTGTACTTAAGAAACATGCTCGCTCTCCCTAAGAGACCGGCGGTGGCCGCGGATTTGCAATGGCGCCGCTTGTTAAGCAATCAAAACCGTTGTCGTACCTTTCATTAAGACAGCGGCGGGATTAAGGCCAGACCAAACCCTTTCTCTCTACAATGACGTCAACAAGCAAATTGATGGAAAATAATGGACGCGGCTTTTGTTTAGATTCACGCTCAAAATCAGTCAGTTCTGGCTTGTCGATTTTGAGACGATGCCATTAACCTCCAAAGGTGGAGGGAAAAAATCTGTTTGGCGATAAGATAGATGAAGATGACAGCCTTTGTCTGGAAATACCTGCAAGGTTGATAAAGTAGTTTCCTCCATTTTCATCAATAAAAAGCAATTTACCAAAACTGTATACAATTACATGCATTTTCAAATTGAAGCGTGGTCATTTTTAAAGTCATAGCTAAACCCAGTTGATTTAGCATAAATTGAACGATAAGTTCTATGTTCGGCATCGTAACATTTCCAATAAATTCCTTAATTGATAGTAAAAATTAAAAAGTTAGCTCTTTTCTTTTGAAAACACAAATGGAAACAATAGCATTAATTCAAATAATGATACAGGGAATAGGAAGATACTTTAAAGTTATTTCGGATTGTGTTTGGCAAAAAACTGTACAAAAAATTCCAAAAATATTAAATATTATACAATTAAATTCTTATAATTCATATAACTCATGATTAAATATCATACAATTAAATTCATATTCATATAATTTCAATTAAATTCATATAATTTATGAAAGAATAATAATCCGAACGAACACAGATGATTCTAATATAAAGAGAAAACGAAAAAAGTTTTAAGTGTGAATAACACAAGTTCTAAAATGAGAAGTAGAATTAACATACTGAAAAGAATATGAAATATAAATTATTTCAATCAACAAACGGCATTTTCGCAGTTTACGAGCAGTAGATGTAAGATTTGAATTGGTGAAAGTCACTTTACAATTATTACGTAAACTTGAATGGATCTTATAGAATCAAGTATACATTTTCCTTTCAATAAGAAATGAAACGGTAATAAACACTAATTGGAGAGATCAGAAAAGACTTTATACACTCAAAATATAAGGTGAGCTCTGAGGTTTTAAATATAACTGTGAGGATACTTAATGTTACAGATTTCTGCAATAGGTTTGATAGGATCTCATTGGGCTTTAAAAAAATACACCTCAACATGAAATGAAAAAAAAAAGTCTTCTAAACCACTTTCAATAAAATATAATATATTATAATGAAGCTATATAATCTTGCTACACTTTTACCTCACACGGAAACCATATGACCTTTTCACATTTACTTAATCAAAAATAGAATATTTGAAAAAAAAAAAAAAAGAACATGTCAAAATAATTAAAAAACTTACATAACTATCAAAAATCTTTAAGTTATAGTTAAGGAGAAACTAAGCTAATGTTACACAGCATGCATAGTTCTCAAAGATCAGTCAAATAGTTTGACACTAGAAATGATTCATTAACAAAAAGATGAAAATTTCATCGATTTCGAAGAGAAGATCTAGGGAAAATGACCGTCTGGCATTTTTTCAAAGTCAATATTCCTCAGTAATGTCCACAGCCATTCCTCAATTAAACAAATAGAAAAATTTTGCGTGTTAGATTCGCATTTCTCAATAAAAAGAGTTCGAACAGAAGACCCTTCTACGTCCTTTCATCGTGGAAAGTAATTCAATTTCGAAGTTTTTTTCGCCGGCCATACGATCGGACCGAGAATATGGAGATCACGTGACAAAATCTAAATGGAATAGCTCACGTGAGAGTGGGAGTAAGAGACAAAGAAAAAAAAATGTATCCAAGTCGCGAAATCGAATTTTGAGAACTTATTTCACTTTGACTGAGAACAGTAGCAATGAAAAAAAAAAGTAATTATAGATATGACCTTGTACAGCTGAATTAAAAAAATACATTTGTCGGAAAGCGTCTTTGATCAAAAATTTTCTTTGGCATAGTGATCGAATCGTGCACGGAAAAAGAATAACGTCCATGAATTTAGTTAAAGCAGAAAAAAATGGCATACATTCTTGCAATTAAATGTTCTATAGCAAAACTAATTTGGGCATTTCATGACATAAGTTTAGGCTCAACATTCGAAAGCTTATTTTAAAAAGATAGTGTATAAAATACAGAAGAATAAAAACCTTATATGAAGAACTAATAATAAGAACAGTATTTTCTTATACGATTAAATAATAAATGTCATTTTCCGATTGTTTATAAAAATTTAATATGTGTAAAAATGATAGTAATTGTATTTCAATTATTGACACTTACTTTATATTAATTATTATTATTACTTTTACTTTATATTAACTACTTTACTTTATATTAATTGCATTATATTAACTTATACTTTACTTACTTTATATTAATTATTGACATTACTTTTATTTTTTGCATATATTATTTCAAAATGATAAAAATAACTAATACTTAAATTTATATAATTAAATAATGATTTATAAGAATCCAATAAGAAATGGAATTTAATCTAAAAATTAAATTAAGAATAATATTTAGGAACATATCAAAAGTTCTGGCCCTCAAAACATACGCAGAAGGGAAGGAAAAAAAAATAATGTCAGTCGCTGCGTAGCCCCACCAGCAGTAGAGAGCTCGCAGACATCCATTGAAGCCACATTTAGGAATTAATTAATAGAAATAATTTTTGAAAGCTTAGAATAATTAATAAGGTTAATAAGAATGATTTTGGCGATACTAATAATAGCAACTGAAATTTCTACAACAATAGTTTTTGCAGCCACGAAATTTTGTGGAAGAATATCGCATAAGGCTTCTATATTTTTGGAATATTTGAATAAGATACCATAAAAACTGTACATAAATTAACGTCAGAGATGATTTTCCGAAGGATATATTAACTATTTTTGTCTAAAAATATTTTAAAATATATGAATGGAAAAACAAAATCAATTCGTGTCAGTATCTGATCGGATAATGCCGTTAATAATTGTTTAACTGAAAATTACTGTCGAGTTAGTCGGCGATATGCATACTTTCTTTCAATCAGAATTAAATTTATTAAGCGCAATTTGCCATGCAGAATCCAATTTGAACATAAACATTTGGAAATATGTTATTTTAATAAAGAATTTATAAACTTCTGTTTCCAATATGAGTTAACATATTTTTTAAATAGTCTGTTCTGCAAAAAATCGTTATTGGTTCAATTTTGCACACCTGAAAAATGCATTTGTGCATTTGCAATATATAAAATGATGATTGGTTCGAAATGCATTATGAAATCTATTTTAATTTATTCCTAAAATGAACAGTTTCTTATCTGATGAAATTCCAGCGGTTGGTTGGTCAGTAGTATGGTTAGAATTCCGACCAAATAAATTAAGTTTCTACGAAGAATCACAGGCGATGTCATATTCTCTTTTCACACAAAAATTCCAATGATGCAATTGGATTTTCTAAAACAGCTCATTAATATGCATTAGTGGGTGGCAAATGTTCCAAAATGTCAAGACCACCATTCTGAAAGACATTTCTAAAATGCCTGCAATTACTGCGGCGTCAGATGAACAATTTTGTTTAAGGCAAGACAATTTCGTCAAACCACTGAAGAAATACTGATTACGGCATTTCATTATGAGAAAATCTTTCTTCTGGGTATTATGAAACTAAATTCTATTCCACAACTAAGTTTACAGGCACTGTTTAAATAGGCAGGTATCTAAGAGAATATACACGACGTTATTTAACAAGTTCTAGCATCATGCACATTGTAATAAACTTTAAAATTACGTAGTAAAGAAATTAAAATTACCAAACCAGATTCGTAACGTCAAGAAATGACATTTTTACGTAAGAACAACGAAAGTTTCCGGTGACTTACTTAAAAAAATTAGTAATAATAACATGAACCATATTCTTGGAATCTGTAAAGGCATCTATCAATAAAATCGTTTAATTTCCATATTCTCTTTTCAACGAAACATTCCAGTGATGCAACGAGGTTTTCTAAAACAGCTCATTAATGTGCATTAGAGGGTGGAAAATGTTCCAGAATGTCAAGACCACCACTCTGAAAGACATTTCTAAAATGATTGCAATTATTGCGGCGCCAGAAGAAAATCAGTTTTGTTTCAGCACGACGATTTCGTCAAACCACAGAAGAATTTGTTGAAGAGAGGTCGTTGAATAATTAAAGCAAGCAGTCACCCAGGTTCGTATACATTTATGCAAACAGGAGAAAGAAAAAGAAAAAAGATTTTATTTTCCGTTGACTCGAAAGTTCGAAAAATATAAAATCCATTTTTTTTACGGATTCCAAAAATAAATTTTCAAACGGCGTTTTAATAGATACAATCACGAGAAGAAGAAAAAAAACATGACAATAATAATCTAATAGCATAATAAAAATAATAAACATAATTAAAATTTTGCATTTGCTAGCTTACCTAAGAAGCATTTTTACAAATTTAGAATTTGATTTTAAAAATAATAATAATAGCTTGAATTGAAATTTCAGTTGAGGGAATGATTTAGTTTATTTCACAAAGTTTAAGGAATATTTAAATTGTTTTTACAACCAACCTTTAAATTATAGAAAAGAACTAACCAAGATCTCCTCATAAAGCAAAAACTTTAAAAGAGGAACAAAGTAATTTTTCTTCTTTACAAGCATTGAAAAAAAGTTGTGCCCTCCTAGATCGTTTGTAGATTAACCTACCCATATCTTCCCTTAATAGGTCCAATTCACACACGAATAATCGGCGTTCGCAACAGAAGCCCATGCGACCACAGTAACCTTGTCACTAATTCACAATTTGTAGCCCCCCCCCCAATATACGTGAGTAAAAAGTTGAAAGATTGGGTAGAGCCATTTCATTTCTTGCACATGAACTTTCGGGCAGTCAACTAAGTTTAATTTAGTCATATTGGCGTCACGTTTTAAAGCAACACTAGAGCTATTTTGGGACAGACCTCGTCATTTTAAAACGCAGTCAAATGACGAGGCACCCTCCCCTCCAAACTTCCACACCACACTATCAGGAGGACGCTTGGCTCTGACGGGTTTAATATGCACCAGACCCGCTACCACGACGCTTCTTCGGAGGAATCGGGTCTCCAATCTGAAACCCTTCGGTTCCGAAGCCGAGACCGTACCTTTAATATGCCACCGCGGCCCGGCTGTCAATTAAAGAAAGATTTTGAGAGGTGTGTTGAGAGTTAGAGATTGTCCCTGTGTAAACAGGATCTTGGAAATAAACTAGTCCTTCGAAAATGACGTGATCCAAGAGATCAAATGTAAAATATCACTGCCTACAGAATAGCGGGTAATTGTTTAGGATTGAGTGTCCATCAGAAGCAATTGCACTGTCCCTGAATAAAAAGTTAATTACAAAAGTTGTAATAAATAGTAATTTATTATATTATAGCCACAGAATAAGTAGTTATGAGAGAACTGTTATATTGGACGGTTTTTCTTATCTTTATACGAAATGAAGAAAAAATCATTCGAAAACAACAACCATAATTTCAGATAAAATATCTCTGCTCCAGTTCTTTTCGAAATGCAACGCATTAAGAGATTCTTGCAAGCTCCACTGCAAGTGCATAATTTTGCCTCCGAAATATGTTCAACATGAGAATCAAAGTTATTTATAGGATTTAAAATCTATTACAAAGGATGGTGAGTCGATTCTGATGCTGTAATAATCAGTGTACAAGCAACAGGGGGTTCTCATCATTTCAACCAAATCTCAATTTACTTTGTTTTTGTAGACATCAATCAATAAAAAAATCTATCGCATTAACACTTACAATCCGTTCTTTCTTTTTGTGTATCAAAATCTTTAAATGCAGAAGTCAAACATTGCAAAACGAATTCAGAGGGTGTGAAATGCTAAATTAAGATTTAGAGCTATTATTAATTTTAAACTTCAAATATTAATGGAATGCAAAATGGTAATTTAAACTGAAAGAGCATAGAAAAATAGCTATAGAAGCATTACAGAGCGAATGACATTATGGTTGGGTGCATGATGTAATACGTTTCTAACGCCTTACAAAAGTTCATAGAAGTATTTCGTTTTAAATACCCAGTTTTATCATATAGAATATAAGATTATTGAGGTATAAAAACAAATTCCGTTCCAATATATGAATCACTTTTAAATACCTTGGCATTATATTTGGAATTATTAAACTGGGAGTAATGAAAGTTAACCAAATTTAATCGGAATATCAACTTGAGATGTTCTGTTTCACTTTCAAATGAGAAAATATTCTGTTTCACTTTCAAAGAGCTTTCTTGCTTTTAAAAATATAAATATTCTAATCGCGAAATATAAATCACATGATGAACTTAGCCCTTTTTTTGAAATAATATTGAAATAGTTTAGAAGGTTACAAAAAATCGCTTTACAACTTGTAATTAAATAAAAATAGTGTAATGAATACTGATTAAAAAATGATACCTCACAGTCCAAAAAAAACAACAACCATAAACTAGCTCTGGACAGTTTGAAGAAAGAATTTCTTCCACAGCATATAGGCTCTCCTGGTGAATTTTTAATTCAAATTAATGATCAGAGACTATAAGCAGGCGACAGTAAAATCTAACTAGGTTACCACAACACTGTTAGGCAGACAAGAAAGAAACAACATCTACAGCCAAAATAAACTTCAGCCAAACACGATATGTAACAAAACTACCGCCTAACCGCAATGTTTGAAAGAATATAACAGCCGTCTATTATCCAGAACAATTGGTCTACCGAGAAATCTCAATTACCCGATCGTTGCCATCTGCAATTATGAAGTTTTCTAGTGTATTTCACCTTCCCACAAAATGACACCAGATGCTCCCGGAGAGACACCTGACGGCCTTGGGGCAGCACTCGTTTGCAGAAGGAAAGAGGCTGATCAGAAGAGGACAGATCACTCGCCCACAGACATCCTTGACCTGGATACCCTTCCGAATGTCCAGCCACCGATGATGCTGTTATGGAAGAGAAAGAGTGCGTTATCCAACAGGATGGAGAAGGGGGTTTTCCTGCACTGTAACGGGAACGTGACGTGAGAAAGTCAGATGGGGGAGGTCCGGCCATCAGTGGGTGGTGTTTGCCGAAGCGTTTCACTAACAAGTACTTTTTGTAGATTACACTCACGATATTTATATTTATTTGCTAAGTCAGTGAGGGAGTGAAGGTCGCAAACCTGCTTTGTGTAACTATATTTTCTAAAAATTTATAAATTTTGTTAAATGTTGTAAAGCATTGTTTCTCAGGTATTTAATGTTTCTTTTTTGTATATAAAATAAATTAGAAGAATTATTGTAATCATTAAAAAAAATCAACATCGTGATTTTGATGAATCTTTTGTTGTTGTTGACCTCTTTAAATTTGAAATAATAATAATTAAGAGTTATCTGTCGCTCTATAAGCGTAATCTAAGATTGAAATAAAGAAAATTTCGTATGCAATCTAATTTCCATGTATACTCAGAATTGTATCAAATTCCCGACAGAATACTATCAATAGACCTGCTGCTCGTAAAACAGAATGATAAATATAAGGAAAGATTAGGAAGGTCCGAGATTGACCACCTGTGGCTTAGGGCCAACCGCCTCGAAGAGAACTGCCAGTTCGGGGAATTTGTCAGTAAACACTAGAAAAACGCAAATATTGTACGACAGTGATCAATATTCGCAATATTGTGGAATAATGTTTAATATCATATAATATTGTACAATATTGTGCAACAGGCTGTGCTAAGGGGAATATGGATGGATTATGTTAAAGACAGCAGTCAGCCACAACAAATCTTGAAGGCACTGCCTCGTTCAGTGGCGGCGGGGTGGTCGGCTGTAATCTATCAATATGACGTAATCTGAATGTTCTGAGAGTATGTTAACTCAAAATCACAACGGGAAAGCAAGACGAAATTTTGAATGCGATTTTACTGACAAACTATTAAATCAATATCGCAGTTGTTTTTGCAAAATTTGTCGAAAAATGATTTTAAGATTTTATTAAAATCTTAAATGTTTTCATTATGCTCTGCGTCTTGCAGGATTTTCGTTCAAAAAGTATTAGAATGCAGACTTTATATAATAAGTTAATTAAATTGAAAAGATTCAAAAATTAATAAAATAACATATTAAATTTTTTTAAAAGGCGCTGATGCAATTAAATACAAACAACACAAAGAACAGAGCTAAAAGAAAAATATGCTGAAGATGGCAGCATTCAAAAAAGCAGACGATTGGTTCCGACACCGAACAAAGATATGTCGCTTTATTCGATTAACGATAATGGTCGTAGCAAGTTCTCGCTACTTTAAACAATGCGTGATTAGAGTAGAGGAGTCCATTGACTCTCAGAAAAAAAAAAGTGATTTTGTATGCAGAGAAAAGAAAAATGCCCTTAGTCATCAAAAACATTAAAAATAATGCGTTGCATGCGCAATGATCTTCTACAAAATGGATTAGTTTGTGACATGCTATTTTAAAATAACCAAAAGAAACCAGTCAATATATTTTTTTTTAATTTATACTTCACTCTGACAATTAGAAATGCTTCAACAATTTCTGCATAAGTCATTTTTTTAAAGGAAAATAATCTATTGTTCTAGGATAAAGACAAACAAAGTGATAGATTTTTTTTAACCTCATGTAAATAGTTGCTATAATAGCTTTTTTTCCCAAAAAAACTTTTGCTAGCAATTTTAAATAAGATTTTTTCAAACAATTTTAATTTTGCATAAGTAATAAAGGTTGTGAAAATGAAAAGACAATCTAAAAAGATGTCATGATAATTGTGATAAATAATTTAATGTAAAACTGACCATTCAGCCATATTTTTGAAACTCATTTTTTTTAGTGGATATCGAGATTTTAATGCATAGGATTGAGAACCAAAGTAATGTTTTTATTTCTATATAAAATAAAGAAAATGCATAACAGAAAAAAAAATTTACTTAAATATAATAAAAGAACACTTATAATAAATTTATTCCACAATTTGTTTTTCAAAGACAAACACTTTTTTTAAACATTTCATTCATTGTCATACCGCATCGCCTACTACATTTGAAATTAAATAAATTCAATAACTTACTTTTTTCATACTTAAGTTTGATCTAATTAAATTCCAGATGTTTTGAATTTGGAACCAGCTTAAGATTTCATAAATATAATTAATTACAATTTTAGTTGAAGGCAAGTTCTTATAATATGTGAGTATAAATTATTTTTGAGTTAAATTAGTTCAGGTAATGTGTGATCTTTAAGTGCAGTATTCCAAAATGATTTGGTATTTCTGCATCTGAATACATTAAAAAAAGACCCCGTAGAGATTTTATTCCGCATTTTTTCCTTTTCTCACAACGAAGTTTGCAAAAATTTTATAATCGTTTAGCAACTTGATATGAAATTTGATAAAACATTCAGAATCCGAAAAGTAAATTTTAAAATTATTTAGGACGTTCACTGCGGAGATTTAAGCCTGCGATAAGTCATCCAGTTAGATCACATATCATTTTTTCGTTATCTCTTATCTGTAATAGAGAAGAACCATTAGCTAGAAAGTGTTAACTAATTTGTTAGTGGTGTTAATAAAGACGATTCAAGCAGAATCAAACATGCTGATTTACATGATTGTGTCAGTGTGCTTCAACATAATCTGAAAACACAGCAAGCCAAATAGAGGTTATTTAATAATAAAACGCGTATAAAATTTTTACGAATTTGGCAACGAAAAGCTATATTTAAAAATAAATTAGAGGGCCATAATTAATAAAGGCCATAATTACAAAGATTTTTAAAATATGAGAATAGGGTATATTATTTTTAATTATTGATTTATTATGCGGATTATCTTTCCATTTAAAGTAATTATTAAATATAACATAAAAATAATCAAAAATAGGATTTAAAAAATCTGAAAGAAAAAATATCACACACACAAAAAAATTTCAACATAATTTTAATCCCAGTATTAAGTAGATTATTTTGCTTAATTTTCCTAAAAATTGTTTTCATTGGATTACAGTTTTTTTATATGATAGAGAAAAACATGAGACGATGCGATGTAAAGCAGCGAGAGTGTTTCCCTTTCGACTTCCTTGTCTATTAACGCAATCCCAGGTAGCACAGTATTGTATGATATATTATTTAACAATATTTCACAATATGCAACAGTGTTTAAATGAGATGTCATTTACCCTTCAAAGAGGCCCAAAATGACAAGGTTTATCGAAATTTCGGAGTAGAATTTCTTGGCAATGGCAATACTCTAACTTAAACAAGAAAGTAAAAACAGTAACAAATTATCAACAAAAATGATTGGAAGATTATTGTGGGTGTTATTTAGAAACATTTGGCTGCTTATTATATTTGTATAGAAATCTTTTACTATATATTATATACTTCCGTGAAAGTGTAAAAAATGCCCCCCCCCCAAAGATCTTTAATAATTTTTCAGAATATATAATTTCTCTTCTTTCTTCTCTAATAAAGTACCCAGCCAAAATGTTACTTAATATAATATAAATAAACTAAAATAAGCTTCTTATAGCACCTCACGTCCTTTTCAAAGTTAATAAGAGCACTAATTTATCTTTTATTGATACGATAAAGTTTATATATGTTGGATACCATTCGTAAATCGCGGATACATTATTCAAAATGCTCTACGATGCTCTTAAGATTTAGAACTTCCAAATTCAGAACACGGCCTCTTTTCGATAAGATGTTCACCTTGGGATTTAAATTTTAATTAAAAATAAACAGAAATGTGCCCTTTTTTCTCAATGCTGGAATATATTACAATAAAAAAAATATTTTCACACCACTTCAAAATTGAAAATATTAGATTTTTATATTTAATAAAAATTAATGATACAAATTTTATTTCCATGTAATCCCACCATTTTACTAAAATAAAATTATTTTACAAAAATGCTTTTCATTGTTTTAGTTAATTCGATTATACACACACGCGCTATAACAATAATAAATACATATATTTTAGGTGTATGTTACAGTATCTACAATTAAAAGTAATTATCTTTAAAAATACATTCAATCGTATTTAAATCTAAAACATTAACATGCTTCTATATTTTTAACATAGGTTTAAATATTCTTTAAATTTTTTAATATAATATTTCTATAACATAATGTTCCATATCTAGTCCGCAGAATTACATTACATGAAGTTAAAACACAGAATTACAGAATCTCAAAACCACTACTTTGATTTTATCATTTTTAAAAACTATGTTCAACAATGCTAAAAGTCTTGTTCGGAATGCATTCTCGTGATGTCATTCGCTGACTATTACATAATTCGAATACCGCATCACATCTTCCAGAATTTCTCCAAACCGCAGGAAGTTCAAATTCGGTTTTGTTTTTCAAAAAGTGATTAGACATGAATTACTCACCACATCTGAAAGGCATGACACAAGAAAATCCAAAAAATTGATTCTCTCTCTGTCTCTCTCTCTCTATTACATACTTACATGACGATATTTTTACAGAATAATGTGTCACTGCCTCGTAAGTCCAAAATATAGACATTCATATAGATTTTAAAATCTGCAATGAACTCCTTAATATTCTCGGACTCTGGATTCTGAGTATCATTCAAATCTAAATATTAAGTCCATTCCCTTTTCATAAGTATATATTTTCAAAATGCCGAGATAGCCTGGTTGGTAGGGCGTTGGATTCGCATCCCTTGGGTTGCGAGTTCGAACTCTATCGGTCGAAGACTCTCCGTGCGTGTGGTGGCTGGCGCACGTATAAATCTGTCGTGGTCAGAAAGTCCTCCATGTCGAGAGTAATACCACTAGGGTAACTGGATCAGTGGTGATCGTTCTCTGATTCAGGTCTAAATAACGATCTGTGGATGAGTGAATGAAATGCGTGAATGAAGTCCTCCCCGTAAAAAGGGTTGTGACGAGTATGTAGTGGCAAAGTTGTACTCTTGGCCCTAGTTGGCGCCACTAAAACAAAGAGACGCACCCTATCGGCTTAAATCGCTGTCTTCGTGACAACGGGCTTGTCCATGGCAAGTGCCATAATAAACAACAAATATTTTCAAAGTATGCTTTATTTATGAAATTCAATTCTTCAAAAAATACCGTCTTAACCAGAATGATTTAGTAACTTTTACCAGATACTGAGAATTTCGCACCTATTATCTGGATTTAGATTTAATTTATATATATTGTATAGATTGTGAATGGGCTAAAAATCTCACAAGAAAATTATTATAAGGTTGTCAATATCAACCACAAAAAGTGGCAGAAGATCTCAAACAAATAAAGAAATTAGAATGCTTATTTTTTTCAACCTTAAAAAAATAATGGCACGGGTCATAATGTTGTTACTGCTTATGGCACTTGTCATATACAAGCCAGTTGACAAGGTCAGCGATTTTAAGACTTACAGGTCGGCTTTAAAAGGTCATAATAGAATTAGCTTTCCCGAGTTTCTAACAATAAAAGCCGTTAAACATATTATAAAGATAAAAAATAAAACTGATTTTTATACTCATATAGAAACACAGTTTTAATAAAATATATTTAAGATTCAGAATTTCCACTGAAAAAGAAAACACATTATCTGCCCGCAATATATTTAAATTACTTCATATAAATAATAAAAATTTCACCTAATGGTTTTATTATCTTTTATACGAAAAGAAGATTCATGAAACACATTAATAAAAGCTATATTATTCACAACACATGCCACACCATTTAACACTATAATCACGCACATGTTAAAAGTTTTTTTTTTTTCAGAGCAAGTACATGACTCACATACATTATTACAGCAGTACATTATTCTCACTCATTACTTCTGTTTGATCATTATAAAAGAATTTTAACAGCACAGAAGGGTCCCTAATTCAGTGCAATCAACAAGCTGAGATTCAGATGCACGCATGCTACAAAAAAACGCTGTTTTTCTCATTCTTATTTATTGAAAAGCAACGTTTTTTATCATGTGTATTAACGGTCATACTTTCGAAAAAGTCGATCATTCCAAATACCTTGGGCACAATAATTAATGACAATAATAAACTCAGAGCAGAAATTGGCAACAGAACAAAAATGGCTAATAAATGCTTCTTTGGACTGAAAAAACAACTAAGATCCAACTCAATCCGCCGAAAAACTAAACTAAGAATTTATAAGACTCTTATTATGCCCGTTCTTCTCTGCGCAAGTGAAACTTGCACTCTTAACTTGGACACTCAGCGTTCTCTGAATATGTTCGAAAGAAAGATCCTTAGAACTATCTTTGGTCCAGTATTCGATAGAGGATGTTGGCAAACTTCAATTTTGAACTATACAAACTCTATAGGCAACCACAGATAGCACTGGTTATCCGGAGCAATAGGTTAAGAAGGCTCGGTCATATCTGGAGAAGCCCTCAAAATATCCATATTTAAAAATCCTACGGGATTCCAGGCTAGAGGAAGACCTCCAACCAGATGGCTGGATGATGTGGAAAGAGACCTGAGTGTTCTGAGGATAAAGAACTGGAAGGCAGTTGCGGGGGATAGAAAGCGTTGGAAAATGCGTGTATTTGAGGCAGCCAAGGTCCGCAAGGGGCTGTTGTGCTCATGAAGGGGGGAAGAAAAGTTTTTATTATAAGACAAATTTTATAATCGAGAGCAAAAATTCTGCAGTTAAAATGTCGCTCAACTCTAACTTTAGCGAAGAACATGGTCTTTCAAGACAGAAAATTTATCATCACTTAAGAAATCATTCTACTTATAGTTGCATCGAATCAGATTATATTAAAATTCAATGAACTTCAACCGTTCAAATAATAATAATAATATGTAATATTATAATTTACGTTAGATAATAAATTATTGATGACAATTACTGATACGGGTAATAGTTCGGGGTCATACACTCATGTTGACGTGACGTTCCAAAAGATGCATTCGTTTTTTCGACGAAGTGCACTGCATTCTTCCCAGTTTCTATCTATATCATCTCATGTTAAAAGATTTATCACATATTTATTTAGTTATCTTCTGCCATCAGTTCGAGTTGAAATTAACACACAATACATGATTGAATATACGTCGCCCTAGAACTATTTGACAGGTTTATGCGCAATTGGAGACTGATTTTTCTCACGCAAAAGTGATTTACATAATAAAGAATAGATCAGATCTATTTCGATTTGGAAATCAATTTTTTTTCTCTCTCTCTAGTATTGAGAGGAAACGATTGTCTCACGACACAGTCGACTTCAGAGACAAAGCAGAGCAAGTTCGACTACGGATTCTATAAAAAAAAAATCTTTATGTAAATGGACTTGAAGCTTGTTAAATCTGTCGTTGTAGATCATACACTGGCGTGGTATTCTAGTGATACTGTGTCTACTTCTCTAAATAACTTTGAAATGGGCGATAAGTAAACTAAATTAATAAATAGCCTGTAAAAAAATTATAAAAGCTAGCTTCATCAATCTTCCTTATAAATTAGAAGAAATAGCAAGAAAATTCTGAGCTGAAGCAGTAATGAATAAGATTGCTCTTTTGCTGTAATAATGCCGGGTTTACACTCAGCCAGTAATAAGACGGCCAGTAGGCAGCGCATGCGTACAAAGACTGAAAAATGCTGTTCAATCTATGGCAAGTAATTATCCTGATGGGACAATAACATGCCGCTCTATTGTATTTTTTTCTTTGACACCAAAAAGACAATTTATACCCAAGCTTGGAATGCCTGAATCTGTCTAATGAAATTGTAGCAAACATAAATCAGTTCCTTTCTGCGCAGGCGCTGCCTACTGGTCGTCTTATAACCGGCCGAGTGTAAACCCAGCATAATAATAAGCAGTTATAAAAATATCAAATTTTATTTTCAAAGAATGGTATCATGCCTTAAAACATTGGCTGCCGTGTGATTTCCATGTGATTCACATTTATTTTTGAAACCTTTCTTCATTAATCAGAGAATAGCTATCCGAATCACAGACGTAAATCATGGCAGCAAATTACTATTTGATTGGCGAAGTATAGCCAAATATGGCTCTTGCGCCAAAAACCAACACATAAACCAAACCATGGCAGCGAATATATTAAAAATCACACAGAACGAGAAATTTTTTTAAATCCATGTCTCTGGCCAATTTTTTTCCCCCCAAACGTGCTTCGATCCAATGCTTCATTTCCTTTATAGGTTCCTGACCAAAAAAATAAGACAATCAACATCTCTAGCGTCCCCCCCCCCACACACACACAATTCATTTTCCTCCCTCGTCCCTTTTCCAACAAACGATCCTAAGAAACATTTAAAACAATTACAACACAGAAAATGCCTTACGAAACGGTACGAACTTTTGTTTCAAGTAAGCGAATTTTCGACTCTCATTGTGCAAAAGACACACCTGAGCGGGGCTCAAAGGAAAATAGGAAAGGCGATTCGATTCTCCGAACAAAGCTGCGCGAGCACGTTCTAACCACAAACCAGGGAACGGGCATACACACAGCTAATGCTAAAAGAAACAAAGAAGCCGGAAGGAATTGAATTTCCTTTACTGTTTTTTCTCCCTTCTCTTTCTTGCCAGCTTTTCACATGTATATCATCCAACCGCGCGTTTATTTGTTTATGGTAAAGTTTATGATTCCCGATACACCTCGCGTGAAGTCGATCACGGCATTACTGGGAAGAGGCGGTACATCAAAGTGGGTGGCTTCCGGGGAAGAACAGTAGCATAGTCAAATGCAGCTGAATATGGCAGAATCCAATGTATAATTATGTTAGTGAAATAGTCGTGGATTATTATCCCATGGCCTTTAACCTTGAATTTAAAGAAGAATGAAATCGCAAAACGTTCTTTTGATCAGCTGAAGTTCTCTCCCTATATTTTTCCACTAATTCTCGTTTAAGGATATTATCCTTCCCAACTCCTGCATAAAAAATGGGATGCTTGGATAAGTTAGTGATAGCCACGAATACTCTTATTTTTGAGACACGCGCATAAAGATACTGTACTTTGTAATAAACGTTTCAGTATTCTGAGACGACTACTTTTTGACCATTCCATCTCACTAAGGGGTGACACGCGGAAGAATGTGCACATTTTCCTGGGATAAACTGTTAGATAAACTGTTCTTTACTGTTAGATAAACATATTTCTTTCCTCTTACACCTTTGACGAATTAAATCCATCCTAATGCATGCGCAAAAACGCGGAGGGTTTTAGAATTCATTGGCAAACAATAGTGAAGACCGAATATTAATTTTGAATGCTTTTTTTTAATTGAAAATCAAAACCAAAATGATACAAAAAACTACGATTTTAGTAACATCATTGCATACCAAATTTCATTAATCTGAATCGCTATATTTGTGAAATAATGTGTATAAATATATGCGATAGACCTAGTGATGGAGAATTCGTAGATGTATTTGGTTCAGAATCTGAAACATATCCACCGATCTGGTGCTAAGCTATATATGAAATTTTATTTATCTAGCTCCTTATATTTTGTATGTATCGTGTCCATTTTTCTTAAATAGGCAGAGAAAACATTCTGTGAATAGATTTCGTCCAACAATTGATAGATATGCATAAATTTAATGTAAATATCACATACTACCTTTCATCGTTTTGCACATAGAAGAAAATAATAGCTGACAAACATTTTAGACGATAACTGCATTCTTTTCCGAAAAATTCACTTTATCGAGAAAACACCCATATTACAGGTTTGACGAAAAACGCCTATTAATATTCTTCCATCAGCCCAAATTCGAGGGGGGTGGGGAGTGGATACTATTCTAAAAGTGTTATTTTACGATTTCAGATGATATCCTATTAGTTAAGTTTTAGGGGGAAAAAAGTGGTGAATATTAGTTTGAAAATACTGTCTCAATCATTTTACCCAAATGCATTTTTCGAGGGTCCAAACCACGCACCATCACGTACATTGTTTACTATTTCTAGAAACTAGTAGTCGCATACTAAATTCTTTTTCATGTTTATTTTCGCTATTGTTTTTTCATTATTATAACCTGGCCTATTTTACATTAATGTTCGACAGCTCCTTTTATATACTTTTTTGTTACTTATAATTTATTTAATCTTTTTTCTCAGATCAAAAGCCTTTTATTTGAAAGAAACAAAAAAAGAAACGATATGATGCTTCAACTTTCCTTACCCTTACCCGATTGAAAACGCAGGTCTGTTTTAAATAGCCAACCGAATAATTTAAAACGAGATTATTATGTAGCTCCCCCACTTTTTTGAGAAGTTTTCATGACAATTCGACAGGACTAAAAATACATAATCAAATCTAAAAAAAAAAAAAATTTTTTTGAAATACAAATTTATATTTTAAATTAAAGTTTATACTGAGAAAGCCGATCTAGAATTAGAAAACTGGACATTTCAATAGCGAACGAACAGTAAAAATCAACTACATCAGCCACTACTGGAAATAACTAAACCATTTATTTAAATTATAAGAAAAATTTCACGGGAATACAATTGTCAACACTGGAATGCACTTTTCATTTTTTTACATATATTTCATTTCATTAAAAAGAGATCTTATTATTTTGTTTTAGAAAGCATAAATCAAATTTTCGGAGCATAAAATCACACAGAGCTTTTGTGTGATTTTATGCGCCGAAGTTACTATAAGAGAGAGAAAAAAAAAGTAAAAGTTTCGATTAATTATAATTAAAAATTAAATTTTTGAAGAACCATTTTTTTTTTTTGCACTTAATATCCAAGCTGAAACCAGAGTCAAATTTGATAGTCTTGTCAAGCAAAACATTTAGAAAGTTTTTTTTTATTATTATTGTTTTGCATCACATAGTTTCACGAAGTGTGCCAAGCTTAAAGTGTTAAAAGAAATCAAAAATATAAATTTTACGAAGCAACTTTTCAAAATAGAAGTTTCTGATGTTCGGAATTTTAAAACAATGACAATTAGATTAATCTTCAGCAACAATATTATTAAGGCATTGCGTACGGCGCTGAACGCGCTCCCAGGGCCGGCCCGCACATTTTTGAACGCTCTAGAAGCATGCTTGGCAAGCAATGGGATGATATATGCACATTTTTAATTTGCATTTTATACCATATTTACATAAAGTATTCTTAAATAATATTATATATTTTATACATGTATTTATTATATAAGATTTTTTTACATTTTAACTATTATATATTTCACAGACTTGAATAATGCTCTCGAGTGCGAATATTTGGTAAATCGTATTTTCTTGTGCAATGGTGTTCGGCACGATTTGCAGCAGTATCTTGTTTTAAGATATTAAGGACAGCTCACGAATTTTCTCATGTTTCGCGTCCCATCTGTTACGGACCGCTCACGAGTTTTCTCGTGTTGCGTGTCCCGTCTGTAATTGCCTCATAAATAACAAAGTTATGATGGTTTTAAAACGTACAAGTTTGCCCAAAAACGTGCTGTCCCAAACGTATGTCTTACAGATTTCTTTGCTGTCCTTCATGTTTTAAATATTTGCCTCTGGTTGGTTATGCCTCGATTTTGCCGAAAAAACATGAAAACGAGATGCCTCCTGACCCGACCACAACGTTCTGCCTGCTAAAAACGAGAAATCGCGTGAACCGTACGCATTGTGTTAATACGGCTTTGCTTTTATAAATATATATCTGAGCAAATGCTACCCTCATCTCCCCCCCCCCTTCCTTCTTAAATCTGGAAACAGCGCGAACGAATTTAGGATAAAAGCACTTCCGCACGATAATCGGAGTTCTTAATCTTATTTCACTTTGGCATTATGCTGGATTATTCCGTTTCGCTATACGGCGCAACAGGGAAAAAAAGCGAATGAAAATGCTTATTTTTCTCCCCCCCCCCCTCCTTTTTCACATGCAGCATTTTCAACCAAAGGGAAATGATCAAATTCTTCCGAAAATCGTGACTTGTCCTATCAGTTTTGTTGAAAAATGCAAAAACTGGTAAGTGAACAACACGCGTGGTAGAGATTCGAATCCCTGTTCCAGTTTCTGTCTATTCCACTTGAAGGACGAAAATATTCCATCATACAATCTGTCTCCCAAATGCGAACGAAGAGCTACAATATTCGCCCACAAACGGAGGTAAGATTTTGTTCGCACTGCTTATAAAACAGTACAACTACCGTTTAACAGACATCCCTTGGACTGAAAATGTGTACTGGTTTTGAATTGAATAGTTTTCATTTTCTTTATAAATTAGCCCATTGGCTGTTTTATTTATTTATTTATTTGAGATTTGCCAATTTTATGTAAGGAGTTCCCTGGCATTACAAATTTATTAGAAAGTATGCGAGAAAGTTTTGGAGAGAAAACTCCCGCTGGATATTTACTTTTATCGTAGAAATCTAAACAGAGATTTGTCAAAATGTCGAGCTCAAATTTTGTTACACAAAAAAGAAAATAAACAAAACAAAACAACAAAAAAATCAACTTAAAAAAAATGAACACATCAGATCTGAACTGCATATTAATTTTGAACTTTTACCATACAATAGTCGATTCAAAATGTTGAATTTTTCAAATTAAATAATTACTCATTTATTGGCAATATTTATTAAACATTTTTTGTAAATATTTATTTACTTTTTAAATATAATATACCATAATATACACCTTTTACTTTTTAAAATTATTTATTATTTATCAAAAAATATTAAGTATTCAAAAAAATTGCTGTTTACATTTAATTATAAATTTTCCTTGCTGTACTCATTTTTAGATCCAATTTTTCTTTATTTGAATATTCTGATAAGTCTAATTTTCGCTGAGGTCCTGCCAACTTCAAATTGACGAAATTCCATTGCATCGTTAAGAAGCAAAAAGGCGTTTAAAACATCAAAGCAAGACGGCCATCATGATGTTATCTTTACAAAGAAATTCTTAAGCATGCCTTTCCACAGCTAAGGAAACGTGAAGAATTCTTGCTTATATTACGAAATAAATGCTAATCTCCTAACGTCCTTGTTCGAGGTTAAGGCTAAGTTAGATGGACATCGCGTGCAAACTGCGCGATAAACGTTTCCTACTATTTTTAAACAAATTTTATGATTATATAGCCTGTTGAGGGAAATGAAACATAATTCCAGAAAACATGTTTTAAAATAATGACCTTCAATCTTGAAAACTCTATAAGGGGATTTAAAAAGAATTTTTGTTCGAATAAAAGTTATGTATGTTTGTACCAATAATTCAATAACTTCTTGCCATTTTTTTTTCTACAACTGTTAACGATCATCCTGAAAATAGCGCGTTCTTTTTCTATTTTATGCCTAGTATTTAAATTTTTACCTTTTATTCTGCAATTCTGAATATTAAACTGATGAATTCTTTAATTTTGAAACTATTGATGGCCATTTATCATTTAACAAACTTCTGCTAGTAACACTCGAAAATCTGCACGTCAAATCGAAACACCCATAAAAAAAATGCTCCAAATAAAAACTATCGTAGATTATCCATTCATAGAAAAAACTAACAAAACATTTACCTCTAGTTTTGAAAGATAAAGATGGCAATGCATGCTTTGCTCTTCTAAGAACAAAAAAAAAAAAAATGTTCGTTTATAATAGCAGCAATACGCAAAACATACGCAGCCATTCCTTTCGACAATGTTTTCCGGCAGAAATACCGCAGGAGCTTGGCCTCAGCGATATGTTGCAGATAATGACGGGATGGTTCAATTGCAATTCACCAGGACTTCATGGATCCTTTAGACACCAGGTAGTAACAAAAAGCTGAACAGGTTAACATATGGTTAGAACAAGTGGCATCTAATAGGTCATCGATGGAATCAAGCATCTAAAGGAAAAAGCGATCATGCTCCAAGAGGCAAGCAGGAATTATATCAACCCAAACAAAGGAACGACGTTCGAAAACGGAACCCAATCACTGCGGAAGTATCAATTCCCTCTTCTTTTTCTTTTCCTTTTGGAATCGAATTCGAAGTAGAACGTGCCTCCGATAGCACATCGTCCGAGGCTGCCGAAGCGATGATAAGAACAAAGACCGATAACAATGGACACAGTCCAGAATGAAAGGAGATGTTTCGAATCGTTTGCTAATGAGGAGGGAGGGCGTAGACAAAGAAGAGACACGAGATCCACGGTCATGGGGATCGATATAGCAATTAGGTAAGAACCCTATCCTTATAAGGTGAGTGTGGGCAATGGTTGGTGAACCAGGCACCTACAGCGAGTTGAATGTAAAGCGGAAAGTGAGGCATAAAGGAAACGAGACATTTCTTGGATGATTTTAAAAAATAAATTTGAATCTAAAAGAAGAGAATAATTCCCAGTCCAAAACATTGTTACTCCATAATGTTTGGGTTGGTTCGTGCATCTTAGCTTCGTTTACTTTGAATGGATCAGCCTTAGCACAATGAGTATTAGATCAGGAAATTTACAAAAAGAATGCAAACCTAAAAAATTATGTTAGCAAAGGAAAAAGCAAAAATCAACTTTATATATATATATAGCTTTCACGTTGTCAAAGAAAAGTGAAAGAGTTAATAATAAAACAGGTGTTTTATTTATTTTGCTGCTTAGAATAAAATTTTAAAAATTTATGAAAATTGCAGAAAAAAATTGCCCAGGAAAAAAAATTAGTATCGCTGAAAAAAATTTCGTTAATTTTCAAGCATTATGAAAATGATTTTGATTGATAATATAAAGATACCGATTATATATTTATTCGATTATAATATAAAGATTTATTCGAAGATACCGAATAAATATGTTAAAATATTTAAAATTGAATCCTTTAAACGGGTGCACAATATGAAATGTTTGACTGATCAACACTTAATTTCACGTGCCTTTAAAACAGGTAAACCTTCAACAAATAATAAAAAGTGTAAAAGAATGAAATATTTAATTTAGAAGCTTAAAGAAAAGCAATTAATGAAAAGAAATAATGTATTAAACTTTATTCCTTTAACAAAGATCACTTTATTAAAATTTAAATCTAGTTTTAGATAGGTAGTATTCCCTAACAAGTCTTTAAATACTGATATTAATAATGTTAAGAAATAAGGACATTCTATTTCAAAATGCACAGATGATATAAATATAGTCCTATGTTTATAATATACTGCAACCAACTTGACAACATTCTTATATGTTTCTTAATACAGTAAAACTAGGGTGCTTTAATCACGATTAATCCACAAAATGTTCGAAAAAGGAAACATCAACACTAAAATGCCTTTGAAATTTTTTTATTTGGAGTGCAGGGGCTACTTATTTAATTAAGATTGAATCGACTGATTTCGATATTTGCAATTTTGTAGGTCTACATTCTTAAAAATCGGATATTTGTTTTTGTATTACAACATTTTCCCAATCGTTTTTTTTTTTTTTCCTTTTTAAATTTGAAACCGAATTTTTTTAATATTAAAATTTTAATCGAGAGTTTACACGATTATATTCAAAGATAATTTCAAAACTTTTTAAAAATAAAAAAAAGCAGAATCGATTTGAAATAAATGTATATTAATATTTTAAGCAAACTCAGAATTCAAACAAATATGCTTAATTTTTTTTAAAGAAAAATATTTACTTTAACAAGTTTAGAAATTTATCGATACCATTCAGCAAGATGTAACACAAATTTTCAAAATATACGCGAATAAGCAATGTGAGATCATAACTATCATAAAATCTTGTTCCAATAAAATTATTTTCTCATAAAAAAAAGTATGAATAATATTTTAATCTAAAAAGAGAAGAGTCACAGCTGAAAAAATATCACTCAAATTATCTATTTGGAAAGAAAAACAGCTGTGCATAATTAACTAGAACAGGAATAAGTCCAAGACTGGTGCATTTGACAGCGTTCCTTTAACAAATCCACATGAAATAATCGATCGCAGTGAATTTCTGCGTGTCGTTGAAAACTTTTTGCACTTGGTAGAAAAAATTTGCAATTACTCGTTGAAAAGAGGCCACTAACTATTTGAGTCGATTACTCAATAAATGTTCTTTGGTTCAGCAACAGATCGCTCAAGAGATTTGTTGTTTTCTTTCAAATTGACATCCTTAATATAAACTATTAACATAGGATCACTGGTCCATTAAAGGATTGCCGCAGAAGGACATAACAAAGTATTTTGAAAAAAAAATATATAACTAATTATTTCAATCCTTCATAAGGTTTGCATGGAGTGTCCTCTAAACACTTCTCTCCAACCGTAACTGGTAGTTAAGATAGCTTAACCTTGGAAGCAAACTCGTTCAGTAGCTGAAACCTACACCTGATTTTGTTTGTAGAAAGTAGTCAATCTGCTTTCTGAAATTGTGTTCTCATAGAGAGTTTGGTCGATGTATTTTGAAAACCGACAAATATATTTAGTCTTGGCTTTCTAACGGGGAAATGAGTTAAGATTTAATAGCTCAATTTTTAGATTCAAATAAGCCTTCAATATCTGATCCTAGTAAAGTATCTTATGATTCGACCTTAGAAGGGCTTAAAGAATCTACAGATTCATATAATAAAATATTTTATTCTTAATTCAAAAACCATTCACAGTTTATAATATTAAAAATTCTAATTCTAGATCCAAAAACAAATTCTTGAAAATTAATATTTTTTTAATAAACTTTTTAAAAATCAGATTTCTCCGATATAATCGATCTTCGATCAGGATATATTTCCAATTAGGAATTTTCTCCTGAGTTAATTTTATATTTAATAAAATTAACTCAGATTCTCCAATAAGACCCATGTTTAATTTTTTAATTACAAGATATTAGCACAGATTTTAGAAATGGAAATTAATATGTCACTTCTTTATATATTTAATAAGAAAATTTAATTATTCCTTAAAACTGTCCCAATTAAATTTGAAAAGTCAATTTCTGATGTGGGGATTCAAAACAGATTTCCGACTCCATAATTGCGTTGAACAATTTCGAACCCGGGATAAAAGGCAGTTGAACCATTTTGCACTTACTGTCATTTGAATAGGTAGATCTTCCAATCAACATAAAAATCTTTTTGTAATATCAAGTAAGAGCATCAAGAATACGAATTATCAAGAATATATGAAGTATCTAGAATACATATTCCATTCATTTTTCAAACAAGGAAACGTAGATACCCCGATACTTTCATTGACTGCCTAATTTACGTTAAGTGTGCTATTGTTAAAGATTTTCTATTTCACAAACTGTATGAAATTTAAAAGAAATCAGATTGATTCAAAACGACTACGATAAAACGACAGACTTAATTTCAAATCATCAGGAAAATAAGTAGAAATTATTTAAAGTAAAGTCTAATATAAATAGAAGCAAATTAAATACATTACATATAATAAGTACACAGGAGGAAATTATTACATGCTGTGAAACGCTTATACTCCATTAAAAAAATATCTACGGAAGACGATTCAAAACTCATGAGGCAAACTATAAACGTCAATGATATGGAAAAATTATTATTAAAAATTCGAGAGCATAGGATGGCAAATGTGAAGTGCCGAAGCAAGAGTCTCGTTGTCAGGGAATTAAAGTAAAAACGATTGTTTTCTTGGACTATTGTAAATTTGTAAAACATGCGTCCCATATTTCATCTAGTGTGCCCATTTCTTTAATTGTTCTCTCAGTATTTGCGATCAAATGTTCTATAGTAAAATTTGCTTGTTTCGTTATGGTGGTGCTATTCTTTCAAGTTTATTCCATGGTTTCAGAATGACAGTTTATTAACAGTAGATCTGAGCATCTCATTTTAGCATAAGTGAAGTTGCAGAGTTAATAATGAAAAGTTTTAAAAAAAAACGGGAAACTTTTATGCAATTTTCAGGAGGTAGATGGATATACTGCCTCATCTCACTCAGAAATGTAAGATGAGTCCATTTAGATGTTATGCGGCTGAGCAATTACGTTGAAAACAAGAAAGATGCAATATGAATCATTTCAATTCTGCAAGCATCAAACTTTACATGAATTATTTAACGAGAATAAAAGGGGGAAATTATGGGAAAATTCAATTTAAAGTGACAGAAAATTATATCTCTTTGAAGAGCACGAAAGCTTAAGATACTGATTTTTCGACTCTTAATTACAGACAGGGAGAAGAAAAAAAAAAAAACTTGTTTGTTCAGTTTCGTTCCACTTTCACCCACTTAAAATATTAACTGGCAGAAGTAAACACAAATAAACTGAAAACTGTTTTTCGCTATTATTTAGCCTTTTATTATTCCCGTCATTTTATCTCAAAACAAAGTTCGATAGAATATAATTTTTTTCATTATTTTAAGCAATTACAAGATTGAAAGGTGGGGGGGGGGGAGAATCTCCACTTTCTAAACCATGGACAAGATCGGTGCCTCCTTAAGTACAATTATCTACTTTAAAATACGCCTTTTGGGTTAAGCAGACACTAAATCTTCTTTGTTGGTTCAATCCGTCCAATGACCCAAGCAATTTGAAACGGATTTCAGAGATTTAGAAAGTAGAAACAATTTTTTCCTTCATTCGATAAAAAGTAATAACAATAATAATCAGCTTAGAATATTAGAAGCGATCCATCCATCGTGTATCAAGAAATTTTCAGTTTTCAGTAGCAATGAAAATTTTTGAATTAGTTTAACAGACTGCAATTTTCATTCATTTAATATTTTGATTCGTTAGCTTAAAGTCAATTTGATAGAATTTACTTACTTATATTCATGTAATATATATATTCTTTTCCAGTTTTTTTAAGCCAGATATTTTATAATCAATTAAACAAATGATCAAATTAAATTCATAGACGATCAATCCATTTAAATATAAATTCAGAATTCCAAACATCTTAAAAGATTGTATTTTGTTTTCTTATATGCGTTCTGATATTGTTCTTTATCAAACAAATGAACAATTTTTAAAAAATAGTCCGATTACGATAAGAGAGGGAGGAAAAACTAAAGTTTTTAAAATTGGCAACGCCTTTATGTTCGTGCATTATTCTGAAAAGAAATAATTTATAGTCAGTCATTCGAATTTCCGAATACGTCAGTTAACTATAATAAGGATAACAAGCAAATAAAGTTATGGCATGCATGCAAATTCAAATTAATGCTAATTTAAGTTCAATTCCTTATTAATATCTCAGTATACTTAATTTTTCGTCTTCCATTAAAGGATGTAACGAATTAATTAGAGCATAAAAACGTAGCTAACAAGAAAGATAAATCACTGCATTCGTGTGGCACGAGTTAGTAAAACATAAAACGCTTCGATTGTCCTGAAGAATTGAGTTTATCGAAACTTCCGCCCGTTGAAAAGGATACGCAATGCAAAAGAATATGTAAGAAATTCACGTCCAGATCGTAAGAAAATAAAAAGCGATAGTTTTCTTCGACTTTTTCTGAATGATTATCGTTTCACCTTTGTTTTAATTCATATTTCATGCTCTAACGGCTTTTGCTATCATACCGGAAGTATGTGCAACATTATTCAATTACTCTTAACACCAGCAACAAAATTTTATAAATGGAAAACGTGATGCACGATTTTTAAAGCTCTGGCTCATATTACGACTAAAATTATATTAAAATAAAATATGCGAAATTAAAATAAAATCTTGGATGATTGATTGTATAAAATTTTCAAATAATTAATGTAGTTACTTGTTTTTTCACTCATTAACGCTTACTTTTTTGTTCTAGACATCCCATTTCAATAAGTTACATTAAACTACTCTGATATAAACTTCTTTTTAAAAAAAAGCTCCTATAAACAATATTACATACCTGTACATACTTCTAAAAACAATATTAAATAAAATGTTGGCAGTTTCGCGATATTTTAATACTAACATGCATTGCGCCTCGTCTATCGTATACTTATTGCGAAGGGGAAAATGCAATTTTACGAGACAGAAATACGTTTTACGAAAATAACAATTAATATCCACTACACGAAAGAGAACTTCAAATATAAAAATAAAATAATTATATTGAAATTGGAAAATGCTGAACAAAAATTTTCACAGCAAATTCCAATTCCGCTTCATATTAATTGGTTAATTCGAGATATGAATGAATACTTTCAATTTTCAATTTAAAAATACTTATTTCAACTTTTATTTAAAAAAATAATAAATTTCAGAATGAAAAACAATTTTAATATTAAATATATTTTTCACGTTAAAATATTATGAAATTTTCCAATTACGCTGGCGTCTCTTTACAGTTATTGCGTTGCTTACATAATGCTTGTCATCACTATTTTATTCCGACAAAGATAATAGTAGTCCATTTCCAAAATTGTCTCCCCCACCCTTATTCTGTCGATCATGAATTCACCAGGTGTTCCAGCAACGGAAGAAAAGACAGGGAAAAAAGAAAGGGAAAATTATGGAATGTACTGCTGTGCCACCTGTCATAATAACAGAGGAAATATCGTCTGAAGTACCCAAAATTATTTTACAGAAAAGAAAACACTATTATTCGAATAAAGAATTTTAGAGCATTATTTTTAGTAATCTTTTAAAGTGTTCATTATAATTGGATTAAGAATGTGTCTTGTAAGTACTATAAATTAAAAAAAAATGTAAACGAATTTTGTTAACTAAACTTAAGCTTAACACAGAATATTTTTATATCAACATAAATTAAATTACAAAGTTAATAATTTTTTTCGATGTAAAATAAATACCCTGACGAAAAAATTAGAAAATAAATAAAAAAGAATTATACATGATAAATAAATTTAAAAAAAGACTAGTTTAAAGTGACCTCGAAAAAAATTGAACAGATGACAATCTTAATTTTTACTTTTAAAAGTTGAAAATAAATATTTTTGCTACTCAATACTAAATTTATATTTCGGTTTTAAAAATGTTCGGATGAAGGATAATCAACAAATGTTTGCCATGTTCAGGTATGATTCGTGGAATATTCGTTTCGGTTCTCTGCAACTTTTAGATAATTTTAAAATTTAAGCTTTTAATTAATTTTAATTTAAGCTTTTAAATCTGAAAGTTATTGAAGATCTAAGTTTTGCATAACAGAAATATATATCATTAAAACGTCTAAGGGTCAGCAACCAGTTTTTCAATTTACTATTCGTTTAACTTTTAAACCTACTAGCGCAAGTTCATGCCCATTAAATTTGTTTTAATCAATGTTCAAGAATTAAATACGTTATCAAGTACACAAAAAAGGCGATAAGCTTTTCAGTCTGCCAAAATTTAAAAAAATATATATGTCATGCTCTAAATAGTAAATACTATGCTGTGACTTAGATATTTTAGTATATTTAGAAAAATTTTACAACGGCGAGTTACAATTATTGCGAAAAGATTTCGACAGCTTTTCAATATTTCATTCTGTCGTAATTCAACCAACAAATTCTTCTTCTCATAAAATTAAATGGAAATACATTTTAAATAAAAAAAAAAAATCACTTACCAGCAGTGAAAAGTATTGCCATTTGATAACTAAACTAAACCAGAAAGTAACATGCTTCCCACTGTCTCAATACCAAGCATATTAGATGATCATAAGCTCATAGAAAACAATTAAAAGCAAGGGTGATTGGATTTATCCAAAGTTTTCTCCTGAAATTCATGCAAAAACAAAATAACTTGGTCCAGCACTAATTGGCCTTTTTTTTTTTTTTTTTTAAATATTGTAGGAGGGTGAATGCGTTTTATCCTTTCCGTAGTGATACAGAATAAATAAGAATTTGATAATCCAGGTCACACTAACACCCACATAATCTCTTTTCACATGGCACAAAAGAAAAAATAGTCTGCTGTTTCGAAACGTTGGAACATCAAAAGAACAGGATTCGAAGATGGCTAAGGACGAAAAGAAAAACCAAAACACACTTCTGGCTTGGGAAAACGCGGACTTAGTAGTTCGTCTGTGAGGAAGACATCAGTTCCCACTCTTCGAAATCCCAGCCACACACTAACTAGTCCGTGGTTGTTCTGAGCACGCGAGAAGTCGTCTGCTGCAAGGGATGAATGTACTGAACAGAAAGTCAAGCGAAAACGGAGTATTGTGGCGCCATCTGGTTGGGTTTTCTTTTTTCTTTCCGGATTGAAGTTTTGAGTTTCTTTTAAAACTTAATCATTCCTTCTTTCTCTCAAATGGAATAAGAAGTAACTCGAAGATTTTTTTTATACTTATAATAATTTGGAATTTTAAGAGTAATCTTTCTAAATCAAGCCAATGGTCGAAATGAAAATATAAGGTAATTTAAATAAAGTAGATTTGAAATGCGCCTGAAAGTATTTCGAAGTTAAAAGACTGTAATACCGTATAGAAAACTGTCCTGTTTAACATAATTTAGTAAAAATTGTTTTAGGATAGGCTTCATTATTTTGTAACAATGTCAGTTAAAAAGATTGACTCCTGTGTAATCCCTAAATTTATTAAAGTTATAGTTATAGCAATTAAGGTTTCTAGGAATGAAGACTGTTAAGGATAACATTTTTTCCCCTTCTTCTTTATTGCAAACTGATGACTCATCAGTTAAATTTCGTTTTGTAATTAGATGCCCAATGAAATTACAAAAACACATATACCTAGTCGCAAATGGAATAAATGCACGGACACATGTTCTAAAACATCTCAAAACTTTACAATAAATTGCATTTATATATGCAGCTCCTTGAATACAACTTTTTTATTTTATTCATTATTTTTAATACTGAGATACTTTTCAATCAACTTGATTAGTTTTCCTGTTTTATAATTGTTAAAACACAAGTGTAATTAAAAAAAAAAATCTCACTGAAAAAATCTGAATATGTGATGGACGAGCAAGTTTTATTCAATCAAATATCTGGGTTTATTAATAACTAACCGCTTATGACGACCATTTATTCACCTAATTTAATCATTTCTTAAGCTTTTAACACTTTTCACTTGATATCTCGTCTTTCAGATACTTCCGATTACAGGTTTCTGTGTGTTAAAATTTGTCTATTATGCCAGTTTAGATAGGTTGAACTTTCTAATGCATATTTGAAAAATACCTTCACTTTTTTTCTTTTTTTTAGTCTATAAAAATGTCAACAGCCGGAAGAAGTGATATTTGAATTGATATCTCGTCGGTAGCTTTCAAAGCGTTAAATAATTGAGTCGGAATGTATTTGTTTAAATATTTCACCTTGCTACAGTTAATAAACATGAATTCAATTGAATTAGTTTACTTCAAATTAAAAATTGTACATGTTACAAAATAAAAACGGAGGTAAAAATCCTACTGCTGGGTTAATGATTGGGAAAAGTGCACAACTGAATGTTTTGATGCATGAATTTGAATTCCATCGTAACATTTAAACATTTTACCATAGATAGTAAATCAAATTCAATTGAAAAATATCATTAAAATTAAGAGAAAAATTGTAGGAAATGGAACTGATATTAGAAAAAAACTTTTTGGGTCTTAAGATAATAAAGAGACCATTGTTGTAGGATAATTGTTTTACAAAATATCATTGTCAATTTCTGTTGGAATGTTATATATCTATTACCCAATTGGCAACCTATAGAAACTTATTTTTCCACTTGATTAAACTTTCTGCTTGAAGCTATTTTTATATATATATATATATTTCTTCATCATTCCCTTGTTTGAAGAGACTTTTTCACGATTCGATGAACCTTCTTCAAAATAATTCTAATGATATTTTGCAATTCTACTTGAAGTGTTGAATTCAATGTAGCTGTTGAAGTTAATTTTTGTAAACAACTTGTAAACACCAATTTGTTTGCCAGGGATCCTTTAAACTTCAATGCAGCTATAAAAGCGCTCAATGAAACAGTCTGAAATTCGTACAGTAATTTGTTTGTATTTGACTTTTCCATTCGGTAGTAAGTAATAAGAGTGATTTCTGTGCCTCGGACGTTATCATTTTATATGTAGAAAGATTGGCAAATAAAAAACAATCCGATGCAAAAGAAAAGATTTTAAATTTTGTAATCTGCGTATCCATCTACTCGGAGTGCTACATACTTGTGATTTCTATAAACAAAAGAAAGTGGTATGATTATTCGAAATATATAGAGTGTTCCTGTATTTTGTCCCATGGGCCAAACTTTAAGGGTAGGTAAAATACGTATAAAGAAGCATTTTTTGTACAGCAATGTGGGGTCGAAAAGGAAAAGTTTCGGTGGAAAAAACAAGAAATGCTGAGGAAATGAAGTGAAAGATCTTTACTTACGTAATATTTCAGTAAGTGCACAAATGTGTCACCATCAGCATCGATACAGGACTAGTAGCGTCTAGCAAGTAATTAGCGCATGCTCTTTCGAAAACGCCAGGTGTCTCATGAAGAGTTGCACCGGCGACTGAAAGTTTTGCATTGAAGTTTGTATCAGAATCATTGGGAGTCTGGTAGACATTATATTTTCCGGCCTTGTTTACACTTGCTTCTTCCAACTACACTTTTCATTTCCGATGCCATATTTCTATACAAAAAATGCTTCTTTATATGTATTTTACCTAACCTTAAAGTTTGGCCCATGAATTCAAGGACACCCTGTATATGTTGCAGGTATGAACATATACAGGGATTAAGACATTGCTCAAATCAAACCCAAATTCCAAACGAATGCAATTATTATTCCCTTCTCCTCTCAAGTTAAGTGCAATGGACATTCATTAACTATTTCCTTTTTTATTTTCGCGTATATGAAATGTACAAAGAGAATGTATGATAATTGTCAAATGATCGAATGTATGGTAATTGAGGAAGATCCCTGCTTTAGAACTCCCCGAATCCACATTTTTGGAATTCTTCTCTCTATCTGACGAATAAAATAAGGAAAATAGATTTTACGCCAAATTTGTAGGTCTCGGCCGTATTTTGAGCAGGATTAAGCAGGTTTTTGGCATCAAAGATATTACACTTAGTTCACATTCTTATATATTCATAGTATGTTGAAATCAGCAGCAGTGGTCATTCCGAAACTATCGTGCATATTCCATAATAAATTCCCCTTTCGCATATGGATCTCGTGCAAGGTCATAAAATCACGAGTGTCCAAATGTTTGCTGTTACAGCTCCGCACACGAGCATTTCTCACCTCATAATATAGTGAAGGAAGGCGGATATATGTTGCGGACGCCCTTTTCTTCAACTGATTAAAATCAAAAGTTAGCATAGAGCAAAAATTTTAGTAACATGGTCACATACCAAATTTCATTTCTCTAGTTTTACGTTTTTCAGTGTTCGCGTTTACATGTATGTGAATATACAGACAACTCGTTGGTGGTTTTGATTTACAATTTGATAAGTATTCACAAAGTAATTATGTACCAATGTCAGATCATTCTGTCACATTGAGTTTTCAGTTTATATTACATAATTGATGCTTGAATAAAAAGCCGATATTATTTCAAAGAACACAGAATAATAGTGCGATAAACATTGAAGTCCGAATACACCCATATTCTCAAACAGGGTCACCAACGACGTGAAACTGGGGACCTGATGTATTAAAAGTTAATTTATGTTTAATAACATTATTTATAAAGTTATTTTCTCTTTTATACACACATTTCAAAATCTTTTTGCTTATTTTAGAGAGGACTAAAATTGTTAAAATTTGTACAATTTTTTTTTTTTTTTTGCTAACTATTGAGAAACACAATGATAATAAATAAGATATTTCGACGAAGACAATAAAATACCTCTTCGAAACTAATATCCACGGGTGCACTTTTTTTTTTGTCATTAAGTTTATACTGATAAAAGTGGATATAGAGAAATATTAAATAAGTGGTTTAAATCATTACAACAATAAAAAGTATTGGTACAAATTAGTTTTCAAATTATTTTTTAAAAAAATTATTAAGATAAAATTATACAGAAAATAAATTTGGTATCACTGAAAAGTGAGATTTTTGGAAGTTGTGCAAAAATGGGTAATTTGCAAAGATATGAGCCGAAGGTGATAAGAAAGAAAAAAATGGAAAAATTCCATTTAATTTTTAATTTTTTAAAAATTTAAATGCAATTTTGAAAATTTTTTTTCTTAATGAGCACCTATTAAGCGCTAAATTTGGTATCTGTGGTTTGTCGTCTAATTTTGAAAAAAAATTTGAAAGTTGTTCAGTTAGCAAGTTATTCCCAAACTCTATACCAGTTGGGTTTTTGAAACATTTCTCTTTCTCGAACTTGCCCACGCAATTGAATTCAATAAGAATAAATAATATTTTACCCTGGTTTGTTGTAGATTCTATCATTATTCTTCTCTGCCTGTATTTAGGTCGAAGCTCGTGTTATTAAATTAAACGAGAAATCCAAAGATTTGTTGAGGATTGGGTGTCGTTTATAATATCTACTCGAAACTGGATCACTAAAAAATAAATCAGTATGAAAATAAAAACAGTCTTTCCTTTAACTCAAGAGAGAAATTTAAAGATAATACAGTATAATCTGAAATTGTAGAGGTCGAGTATGAAAAATTTAAGATGGAATATCATTATCCACTAAGCTGTCTTGTAAGCTTACGATGTAACTAATCGCTGCGATGCCATTGGCATTCTAATGTGAAAAAATTCAAAATGCTCGGAATTCAAAATTGTTATCTGTTCAACATATCAGAAATGAACATATATATATATTTTAAGTAATTTAAATAATAGCTTAAGGTAAACTATTATATGTTTTTAAAATTGATATGTTAATCAATGCTAATTTAAGATCGAGTAGCATTATCAAAACTAATCCAAGACCGATTGGATGCCATAGATTTTAAACTTGGATAATTAAATCTTAAGATCCTGATATGCAAGATATCCCAAGAAAATTGAACAAGTTTTTAGTTTCCTAATTATTGCACCTAAAATATACTTCTAATCATAAAATTTTATTAAATTAGGTAACTGTAAAACATTTTGGCTTCTGTGGAAATTAAAATTATAAGCTTAAAATAATTAAATTTTTATACAGTCTCCATACTGTAAAAGTGTTAATATATATATATATATATATATATAAAATTTTCATCTATATATACATATCAAAAGTTTTATGGTTTTATGATCGAAATTGGCAGAGGTATCATTATTATAAAATTTAGATAGAGAAATTGAGATAGAGAAAGAGAAATTGAGAAATTGAGAGGAATACTGAAAAATAAAATTCTTTGGGGAAAAGAAAATTCTTCCCAAAAGAGGAAAGAACGAAGAAAATTTTGAAATGTTGATGCCTTAAATCCATATCTATACTTATAATAAAGCTCAATGTGTGTGTGTGTGTTGACGCTCTACAGGCCAGACCATTCAACTTGCAGCTACCAAATTTGGCACGTGTATACCGTGAAGGTCGGCAATGTGCACCTGGGGGTTATTTTTTCGAATTTTTAATTAGAATTTTATTTATTTAAAAATGAAGCGAAATTTTGGCGTGTTTCTGCTATAACTGTCGAAAATATTACCGCACAAAAAAGATTTTTACATGAAGTTAAAGATAAAAAATTTATCTTTTAAATGATACTACTGTTTTAATCTTAAAATTAAATTTCCATTTTTAATGAATTTTTAAATAAATATTTTAACTATATTTTTCAACAATTTTTTTCGTACAAAATAAAAATAAAATTTAAGCTGCAAGAGCACGTTTCGGATTCATGGGAAAAAATTAGTTTTTTTGAAAGTGTTGCCATCACATTGATTAAAGCTCCAACTAAAAATAAATTATATCTTTTTTGAAATGAAATCTGCAAAAATATAATTTTCGGCACGTGTCTGTAGAAAATGAAACAAATATGAAACATTATTTTTCCTAAAAAATAAATTCAAGAAAAATTATTTTATGATCTTTTACACCCTCTATATTATTAATCTAATAAATCAGTTTTGTTTAATATGAACAGGATATCCATTCAAATCAGGGCCACACAGCTAATTTGTAAACCTTTCGTAAGACATAGATCTGCTAAAAAGGTCTAAATGGAAAATGATTATATTTTATGTAACTTGATTTAATAAATGCTCTAATAAATAACGAATTTTTGATTTTACATTAAGCTTCTGCTGTGGAAATTACGAATAACAAAATGTTCTTGAAACACTAATATTTTAAATAAATAAGAGTTAATTTCCAATCAACTAAATCAATCCCTTAAACTGACTGATTTATGAAAATTTGAATAGCACTATTCAATAAAAAAAAAAGAATAATTTTAGATTTTTCATCGATCGTTCCAAAGAAAATACGCCAATCAGCGCGCAGGTTTTTCAAGATTAATTGGCCTAAGATTATGAAAATTTGAGTTTTTCTAAATTTTTAACATTTAAAACTTCATAAATAAGTCTTAGTTGATGGTGGAAAATAGAAACATTCATTCATTTATTTAAAATTTGGTGTGTCCAGAATATTTCTCAGAATATGATACCTAACTGCATTAAATTTTGACTTTATAATTTTTGAAATATATTTATAAGCCGGAACAAAATATTATTATTGATTTCATTTCAATCCTTTTGAAAGCAAATCTAAAAACTGAATTTTATGCTGAATCTGAGAAATTTTTGTTGAATTATTCTTTGAGATATTACATAAATTATGAAAAATATTTTGTAATTCACATAAGACTTAAATACCGAGCGATTCTATTTGCAATACTCATATTCAATAATAATAATAATAAATAAATAACAATAAAGATTATAAATAAAATAAAACGCTTGGTTTTATTAAAAAATATCTTGATATTAATTGCAATTTTATAATTTCCACTTTAAATTAAAGTTGAAGTTTTGCCGGAAATGACAACAAATTAGCAAAATATGTATAGTAAATTGAACGAAACGATCTAAACAACGGTATAAGTTTGGTATGACTAACAAAATTTGAAGATTAAAAAGGTTTTGTTTGGGAATCTGTTAAGAGACCAGTTACTTAAAATATTTAATTGAAAATTGTAGTGTGTGGTAATACTGGCGAACCGGCTGGTCGCCAAAGGCGGCTAGTTGTATATAATCATATGCTGGCCTAGTTGCAGAGGAATACTTACATTGCTCTCCGAGTTTCCAGCACTCTTCTAGAAATGTATTTACAGATTGTATATAACAGGATTTTTTTTTTTTCCCTCCGGGAAGGAGGTGGAGTTATACAGAAGTTGGCATTTAGATTTATTTATTTTTCATATTACTCTCATACCAATGTTCGAATCATCAGTTTGGAGATCATTATTCCAAAAATGACATTGTACAGAATACTTCAGTGCAATTGCTGGCATCCATACAGCATTCATGGATTCTAAGCACAACTTCAGGGTAGCGGTAGACTGGTGGTAAAGTCTCGGCTTCTTAGCCGAGGGGCTTCAGTTTCGCGACCCAATTCCACCGAAGAATTGTTGTGTAAGCGGGCCTGATGCACATTTAATCCGTATGGGGCCAAACGTCCTCTCGTTGGTTTGGAGAAGGGGTGCCGGCTCAGATGCTGTCCTATTCATCAGATGCCGATGCAAAATTACGAGATACGTCCTAAAATAGTGCTAGTGTTGATTTAAAAAGGGACGTGGATATAACTGAATCGAACCAATGCAATCTGGTGATGGTAGACAACTAGTTTTACAATTGTGCTCCAGTTCAAATGGAGACAAATCTTTATTTTCTCAAATCGTAATTTGGACAGACGAACGTCTTTAAATTGAAATGTAGCAATCTTCAAAGCACTTACTTTTCAAACGAAAAAATGTTCGTTCTTCGTATAAGAGTCTCATCAGCAGTAAGAATTTTCTACGAATAAGTTGTATGATATTTTTCGAAATTCTTTGGTTGTTTCTATTTTGTACACCAATATGCTGATTGGTAATCGATATAATCAGCTAATTTTGAATGGCATTATGTCTGAACTCTAAGAAACTTTGACAGTAATTCTAAAGATGTAGTTACAAAGAGAAGGTGTCTTTTCTCACCATATCCCCACCGTAAGACAATGGTTGGCTGCGAAATTCCTTTATAAGTGGAGTGCTTGACAAGGACCTGTTGAATTTCCTCCAGATTTCAACGAATCTGCACATTTCAAACCCCACCGAGTCCGAAAAACACATTTTTGAGGGTAGGGAGAGGATTTTCCGTCTGTAGATCTATTTGTGAGCACGAGGAGTCAAAACCTTTTTGAGCTAGAAGGGTGAAATTTGGGGTATTATCGTAGCACCAAGCTTGTAGCCTTGTATTAGAATTTTGGAAAAATTCCTGTCCATCTATTACTTTGTTCCAGCACATGTAAATATAATAATTTAAAAAAAAGACATAAAAGTGTTTAAAATGTGCTAAAAAATAATTAAATTTCATAAATAAAAATTAGCAGATAGTTTTATTGTCTAAAATAGAAATTTCAATTAAATTCTGAAGCAAATCTTTGAAAGAAATAATCATAGGTCTATGTGTATATCTTATGCATGTAAACAAGATAACTTCAAAAAGGTAACGATTTAGATAAATAAAAAAATTTTGCGTATGAGCTTTTTAGTGAAATTGTAAATCCATATCAAATTTTGTCTTCAATCCGCGAAAAGAAGGCTACCGAAATGCCTTCCCCCCACTCTCAACAATATGAAGCACAAAACATTCGAACGCGTTTCTATCACTTCACATGAATGCCGGAAGGTGGCGGGGGCATTTCGCTTATGTTGTCACTTGTCCGATTGTCCTGGTTTCGGATTGAAAGGATAATAGAAATGTGAGTGCTTCTAAAGTTCAAGTTCTTGCCCAACATCTACACTTTCTGTGCCATGGAAAGGGAGGGGGGAATATCTTAATCAGGGAATGGACCTATTTAGTCTAAAATTTGACGAGGGTCTACTCTTTAAATGCTACATCTATGCACCAATTTTTTTCTATCTTGCTCTGTATGCTTTGCACTTACCGTGTTCCTTTATACTCGGATAGATATTCACATAAACTTCCTTCGTATGGATTTCGTTCAAGATTTGATAGAATAAGTACATAGACTATTTATCTAATTTTGTCTGTTTAGCTGAAAGCGTTTTTTTTTTTTAATTATCATGTTTTTGTTTCTTATAGCACTTGCTATGGACAAGCCCGGTGTTAGGAAGACTGGGATTTTAAGCCGGTGGGGGAGCGTCTCTTGTTTTTTATAGTAGAGCAATCTAGGGCCAAGAGAACGACTTAGCTACACACACGTCACAACCCTTTATACGGGGTGGACTTCATTCATTCATTTCATTCACAGATCGCAATTTCGACCTGAATCAGAGAACGATAACCCCTGATCCAGTACCCCCAGTGGTATTACTCTCGACATGGAGGACTTTCTGACCACGACAGATTTATACGTGCGCCAGCCACCACGCACGAGGGGAATCTTCGGCCGGCGGGGTTCGAATTCGCAACCTAAGGGACGCGAATCCAAAGCCATATCAAACAGGCTATCCCGGCCCTCGTATTTAGAGATAGACTCAGGGAGGTCTGAGAAGAGGAGATTCTACAACTGAATTTTTTGATGATTTCAGTATTTTCTCTTTGTATGCATTCTTGAGATAGTGCAAGACGTCGAAAACGAAAAGATGTCAGAAAATTACATATAAAATTACATACAAGAACGGCTAAGATAAATTGCACGAAGCAGTTTCTGTTAAAGTATAAATTTACAATAAAACAATAGTCAGTTTAATGAATTATAATCCTTGGGGCTGGACCGGATTAAGCCTTATAAGAGCTTATAAGCAATACAAGTCCCTGGGTCGTATTTCCTCATACAAGTTTTGAAAAACCAAACATTTTTTCTCGACTTTAATTTAAACTTTACATAAGCAGTTTTAGATAGCAAATTTTAAGAAACATGGCAAAACAATTAATTGTGATTCACTTTCCAGAGAACTTTCAATTCAAGAAACGTTTCAGGTTTCAATATATCTCGTATAAAAAAAAAAGTTAAATTTAATTTTAAACAAATTTCCAGCCTTTTTATCATAGTCTAAATAATAATTAATTAATTATAGAATTAAATATTATTTAGATGTAATAATATTTAATTATTCAAGATTGTTTTAATCGGATACATTGATTTTATTTAATTGCACTTAGACTGCCTAAACATAATTTCATGTCCATAATTCCTTCAAATATTAAGGACATGTTATTTTGCTTGTCTTACATATGATACATTTAATGAGCAAGGTACTTTTCTGCTGGAAATAGTTCCATAACAACATAGCAGTATTTAAAATATCGGGTTCACCTTTCTTCCAAATGTATCGATATTTCACTTCTTTTATTCGTCCTGTAAATTACATTAATATTAAACAGAATCCCTTTTTAGATTTCCTCAATGGAAGGAAATCACGCGATTAAATATTTGATAAAAACAATGAATCAATTTGAGTTCGATTCGCAGTATTGAAATATATTCTGAGATATATTTAAAAAAATATGTTTTAAAGTTAATTGAATCTTGATTAACGAATTTTGCAGCAACTAAATAGTCATGATTGAAAAGATAATTTTTGAGCTTTAAATAATTGCGGACATCAATACGAAAAACATCAAAATATAGTTTAATAATTAATCAATTAAAATTTCAAGAAAAATTGCACCACGGAGCACATTTCCACTGCCCAAAGTATTCTGTGTCATGTTTGATAGTTCTGGGTCAAGCGATCTAGCCTGTAGAGAACCGACATACACACACGCGCGCACATTCGCCTTTATTACAAGTCTCCTTTGGCGACCATTTGGTCCGCCGGGGATGTTGGTTGTCATTAAGTTCAGTTGATTGGTTTAGATATAGCTTCATATTCAAAACATCGTGAAACTAACAGACATTATAGATGAGTTAATTTAATTGTCTTACATACTTCTGGACTCATTGTGAGAATGAAACGTTCTAAAGAAAACCAATTCCATTACATCATGACGTTATGTAAATGCGTGGTTTATTTATTTTCTAAATTTCGCGGTAGTGTAACTTCACTTTTTATGCCTCGTAAACTACCCCAATATTAAACAAAAATTCTTCTTCCTTAACTTTTGACAATGGAAGAAACTCGCGCGAGCAGACAGTTCATGAAACAATGAAAACGGTTTGAACTTCAGAGCAACAATGTGATATATTGTTGGAAGGCAATAAAAGAAAAAAATTAATAATTGCTAAAATTCAACAAAAATTCTCACGGCCGTTAAATTGATATCATTAAAAAGCATTTTTAAAAGAATTTTAAGTGATGTAAAATTTATTGCAGTGCAACAATATTTTAAGAAACCTTCTTGGAAAAATGCTAAAATTCAGCTTAATTTTGAATAAAATTGGATTTTCGGAGCGATTTTGGAAAAAATCGCTCCGAGGTGTACATTCCCATTCTTCAACAGTATATTTGTTATATATGTGTGTGTGTGTGTGTGTGTGCTAAATTAGGTAGTTGTTAAGTCAAACGTACTGGCTTGTAGTGAACCATCATACACACACACACAGACGAATTCATCTTTACCATTAGTAGAAGCATAAAATTTCCAAATGGTAATAAGTTATAATGTCAGAATATTAATATTTTAAAATTTAAGCAATATTTGAGGACTTAGAATTTTCTGAACTTTTTAGTCCCTAGGCAATCGCATGCTTTGCCTATTTAATAACTTGACCTTGACTTTGAGCACTAGTGCTCCAAAAGTGTGTTAATATTTCGGCCTGCTTGCCATTTTGGTATCTGTTATGCCACGTTTGACTTGCAATGGCGTCGTCAAATTTATAAACAAGACGTGGTATCTACAAAGTTAGGAAAATGTTTCTGCTGATGGGTTTTTTTTTTTTTTTCTGAAAGTTTTTATTTTCTGCATAAAAGCAGAAGTTTGTGTTCGTAAATTTTCAGTTGAATATCCTCGAGGAAACTGTTCCTTATTTACTATCTTCTAAGAAATCCAAATATTAAACATAAATACAGCCAATTATTAACCACCAAACCAAAATAGGAAATACACATCTCAAAATTATTGGAATAACTTTAACAAATATAAGAAATATCGGTATGAAAACCATAAATAATGTAATACATGAGGGAACGACGGTTGAATTATCGATTTCCTGCATGCATGAGTGAGCCTTTGAAATTATTCACTGCATAAACTACATCAAATATTGCCGCGATCAGAAAATATGCTCTCCGAAAATTTGTAAAGAAGTGAAAAGAATGTGAAAATTCCTTTTTCTGATCCTGTGCTTTTCGAACTGAAAACTAAAATAACATTTTTTGCAAAACCAATCCTTTTTCATTTTGAATTTGGATAAAATAAAATATTCAAATCATGAAATGAAAACATTATTAAAACATTCGATAACAATAACGTAAGTAAATGAATGCAATTTTTCTAGGCAAAAATGGCACTCACTTCCTGGTGTTCTTTGAATGGCAATATTCCAGTTAGATAACTAACTTAATTATTATCGGAGCAGTATGTAGTACTTGGTCTTTCCTTTATAAAAATCTTCTGCCAGAGAAAAACAACAGAGCATTTTATTTGAATTGTTTTAACAGAACATTGATTAAATTTTAGTGAAATAATATAAAGTTTACCATTTCTCTCTAACAGTATGTCTGATCAACCATTGACAAATGTGTATCAAGTTCCACCAATACCTATTCAGGAAGAAACATACTAACAGTTCTATTTCTACCCATTTCGTAAATACATTTCGATAAGTTCATATAGTGATAAAGGTACTTTTCTGTTTCCAAGGCTGCTGACGACAGTTAAATTATTTTCTCCAAATGAACAACAAAAAAATTGTAAAAAATATCACCAACAATTTGGCGATTTTTTTACAGTCCTCGGAAACTGAAAAGTATCATTATATTCCAAAGGCCGTTGGCGACAGTTAAATTATTTTCGCCAAATCGCCAACAGTTTGGCGATTTTTTTACGACCCTCTGAAACGGAAAAGTACTATGATGAGTTAGGGTCCATTTATCATGATAAATTCTTAGAAGAGCCATGGTGAATGTGTAAATTGAACATCAAAGAAACTATTTTTTAAAAAGAACAACAAGAAATATGTAAATTAAATAGCATCAAATATTAAATTTATTGCAATACACGGAATTAAACGGGAACGCATTTAATAAAATTAGATGACAATCGGACCACTAAAAAGATCTTCTAGACTTAACTGCTGTACTCGAAAAAGACAGAGACCAAAACTTAGGTAGATTGACTGCCTGAAAAAAGATTTGAAAGACAAGACAAGTTGAAAAATCTTAGCGAAGAACAGGATTGCATGGAATGGAGTTCTGAAGAAGGCCATGTCCCATCCGAGGATGGCCCGCCCGTGAAAAAGAAAAAGAATAATATCATCAAAATTTGCGTCAGCTATTCTAAACAAACATTCCTGGATTCTTTAGGAGTAATTAGTATTTTTTAGATTTGTCTAAAGATTTTTTTTCAATTGTTATTTTAATTTGATTGTTTGAACCATGTCAAATGCATTTCATACTAATCAGACTTTCGACTCTTTTATTTATTTCAAAAATTTATTCCTCCTCAAACAAATCAAATCAAGCTCCAGACTGATTACATGAAAATTTGTGCTGATATTTAAACAATTTTAAATGCATCCATTTTTATTTTTAATAAATAAAATTTGAAATGAACTCAGAAATAGGTGCTAGTTAATGGAAAACGCACACACAGACACACACATCGGGAAAAAAAAAAAAAAACTTCTGATGTCATCATAAACAATCACTTCTTGAGTTCTACTGCATACAATAGGATAATATTTCTACCATAAATAATTACATTGCAAAATGCGAAAATTCCTGAAACAATTATTTTTAGCATTTCAACTCAAAGGAGCGCTGCACTTGCCATGTGACTACTGTGCTGTAGTGGAATTTCACACCTCAATCTTTTTGAAAATATGTCCAACGTCGTCTTTTCGTACTACCATTGACGGCATGACCCTCTAGGTTTAGTGAACCGATTTTGCATATTGATCTATTTTTTCATTATGAAAAAGGCTACATTTCTCTTAACAAATTTTTCAGTATATGCAAAAATTCGTTTCTCTTACCTTGTTTCCATACCGCCCAGGGGCACCTCAAAATGAGGATGAGATCCATGGTGGTTAGATCTTGCCACCCAAGAGGGTACACAAATAGGTGGGGGATCTGACTCCTCCCATCGATGACGGTACGTACTTCCTTCGAGGAGGGTTGTACCGCAGCCGGTGATGGCTCTTAGGACTCAACCACAGTTCCCGCCATTGTTGCTGTTGCGGTGTCCGGTCATTCAGCCTTATGGTTTAAATCCGTGTGCCTTCGTGGCGGGTCGGAGAGTCAGTGGGTTCACTTACCTTGTTTCCACCCGAAAACCATTTTTCTCCTGCCGTGAGGAATTGACTTAGACTGCAATACTTTTTATCAATCACTGAGGAACATAAGCGATAATCGTTACCATATATACTTTCGATGATGGGAAGTGCATCTCATAGAAATTTCTTTTAATGCCAATTCCAATTTTCATTATTTAAAAATGAAGCGAAATGTGTGCACTTTTTTACGGTAACATCCGAAAATATTTCTGCACGAAATTATCTTTTCAATGATATCAGTTGAGTTGCTGTAAAATTCTTTAATCTAAATTTAATTAACTTTTAGCTATTTCTTAATAAATTTCTCAGCATTATTTTCATTTCTATAAATGAAACTCATACCATTTTCATTGTTACCAATATTAATGTTTCGCCCCGGTTTTCTTACTTTATTGTTGACTAGCCGCCTTTGGCGACCAGCCGGTTAGCCAGGATTACCGCTCGCTACAATTTTCAATTAAATAGATTCTCAAACAAAACATTTTTAATCTTCACATTTTGATAGTCATACCAAACTTATCCTGTTGTTTAGATCGTTTCGTTCAATTTACTATATATATTTTCCTAATTTGTTGTCATTTCCGGTAAAACTTTAAAGTGGAAATTTAATTTAAAGTGGAAATGATGAAATTGCAATTAATATAAAGATATTTTTTTAATAAAACCAAGCGTTTTATTTTATTTATCATCTTTATTGTTATTTATTTATTATTATTATTATTGAATATGAGTATTGCAAACAGAATCGCTCGGTATTTAAGTCTTATGTGAACTACAAAATATTTTTCATAATTTATGTAATATCTCAAACAATAATTGAACAAAAATTTCTCAGATTCAGCATAAAATTCAGTTTTTAGTTTTGCTTTCAAAAGGATTGAAATGAAATAAATAATAATATTTTGTTCCTGCCTATAAATATATTTCAAAAATTATGAAGTCTAAATTTAATGCAGTAAGGTATGATATTCTGAAAATTATTCTGAACACACCAAATTTTAAATAAATGAATGAATGTTACTATTTTCCACGATCACCTAAGACTTATTTATGAAGTTTTAAATGTTAAAAATTTAGAAAAACTCAACATTTTCATAATCTTAGGCCAATGAATCTTGAGAAACCTGCTCGTTGATTGGCGTATTTTCTTTGAAACGATCGATGGAAAATCTAAAATTATCCTTTTTTTATTGAATAGTGATATTCAAATTTTCATAAATCAGTCAGTTTAAGTGATTGGAAATTAACTCTTAAAAGTCAGTGATTTAGTTGATTGGAAATTAACTCTATGACCGCCATAAAATCTGTGCTTTCTCTTGTGGTGTATGCGTTCTCCTTAATATCCGCTCGAATAAAACATCACATAGAAAAGTACTACATAGAACAAACACATCAAAAGTAAACATAACATTTCAATAGTTGCCAAAAACAAAAGAGAGAAAAACGCAATGAATAAGCAGACGATATTTAGAAAAGTACAGATATTTAGACTGGAAAATGGAATTATCTGAAATTAACCACACGCGCAGACGATATTTACAAAAGTAAAAATATTCAAACCTGAAAAGGAAAATATATGAGTTATTCCATCAATAAATGCCATATCAAGTTTGCTTATACTTTCATTATTTTATGAGTCATTAAACCTCAAAATGGGTCCGGGACTAAATAAACACCCTGTATAGAGAGTGTAAAAGATCATAAAATAATTTTTCTTGAATTTATTTTTTAGAAAAAATAATATTTCATATTTGTTTCATTTCCTACAGACACGTGTCGAAAATTATATTTTTGCAGATTTTATATCCAAAAATATTTAATTTATTTTTAATTGGAGCTTTAATCAATGTAATGGCAACACTTTGAAAAAAGCTATTTTTTTCTCATGAATGCGAAACGTGCTTAATCCTCATTTTTATTTTTGACGAAAAAAATTATTGAAACACATAGTTAAATATTTATTTAAAAATTCATTAAAAATAGAAATTTAATTTTAAGATTAAAACAGTAGTATCATTTAAAAGATAAATTTTTTATCTTTAACTTCATGTAAAAATCTTTTTTGTGCGGTAATATTTTCGGCAGTTATAGCACAAACACGTCAAAATTTCGCTTCATTTTTAAATAAATAAAATTCTAATTAAATTTGAATAAATAACCCCCAGGTGCACATTCCCGGCCTCCAAGGTATACACGTGCCAAATGTGGTAGCTCTAGGTTGAATGGTCTGGCCTGTAGAGCGCCAACACACACACACACATTGAGCTTTATTATAAGTATAGATGATAAAAATATGAAGATTCCGCTGATATTTCTATACTAATTGCCTCGGGTATCCAAATGGTTCCTCGGGAATATTATATCTGACTTCAGATAAAACGTTTGTATATAACTTCATATCCAAGATTCCGTCAAATTGTCTGACATTAAAGCGATCTTAGTTTAATCGTCTTACGTCACTTCTGTTTATTGTGTAGATGAACATTTCTAATGGAGACCAGTTTCATGACGTCATAGCTACTTTAAACAGTAAATGTCTGGTTCATTTAACTTTCGCGGTATTGCAACCTCACTTTTTTATTTGTCCTGTAAACTGCAAAGATATTAAATAGAATCCTTCTTCTCTAGTTTTATAACAATGGGAGGAGATGAAGCGATCCAATATTTGATGAAACAATGAAAACGCTTTGAATGTCAGAGCAAAAATGTAATCTAGTAATCGACTGCTGGAATTAGGCAAAAAAAAAAAAATACTTTTGAAGAATTGCCAAAATTCAGGAACAAATTATTTATTAAACTATTTGTATTATTATTCATTATTATATGATACCTTATTTTTTAAAAAAATTAAAGATCTTAATATGGTGTAAAATTTAGTTTTGACAATTATATTTTCGATTATAATTACAGAAAAACGTTAAAATTTAAATAGATTTTTAATTCATTAAAATTTTAATCAAAATTTCAGGAAAAACTCTCCTAGGTATGAATTTGGACCTTCCAAAGTATATAAAATTGCAAATTTGGCAGCTATAGGTCAAAAGGACTGGTTTGGAGAATACCGACACATATTCATCTTTATTTTTGATTGAAATTGAATAAGCTTCTATTTAAAGCACCCTTTTAATAAAATTTTTTAATACTTTGGCAACTACAGCTAAAGTTTAAGCTGAGGAATGACGAAAAAATTTTCAAATTCAAGCATATTTTCACTCTATGAATTTGACTGTTTGCTTTCATATCGTACAATATTGATTATTTTTTTAAACTGAATCAGAGAAATTTTTTATTGCAAAATCCTCTGACACAAATTATATTCTGTAAAGCATGTAGAATTTCAATATAGTTAATAATTCTGCTTTATATATGTATATATATGTTACGAACATGATTTGATTCCTCAAACATGTTACTGGACTAGTTGAAATGTTATCACTTCCACTCAAAATTGAGCTTAAATTTTCGGTGAAATGAATAGAAAATTGGAGAGATGTATAATGCAATTTCTATTAAAATTACAAAATTAAAACAACTTTGTTTAGTGACTTCATGGAAATTATTAAGATTAAATTAGTTTAAAAAAAGATTCGATAGAAATTTCACGTCACCAATAATTCTGACAAACCTCAAACCTAACTATGGCTAGTACGAAGAATAAGATAGTAAAGTTGCAGTACCAACGCAAACGACATGCAACTAGATTAGTTTAGTTTAGTTTCATTATATTTACGTCCCCTTTTAAAGAAACAAAGATCTATTTTGGGACGGTCCTCGTAATTTTGAACTAGGTCAGACGACGGAGACGGCATCTGAGCAGATACTCCCTTCTCCAAACTTCCATACCGCGGGAGGAAGTTTGGCTCCGACCCATTTAAAGCGCACCAAACCCGCTTACACGACGGCATTTTGGGTGGAATCGGGTCTCGAACCACGTGCAACAGGAAGATAGCTGACTCGGAAACTTTTTAAGTCACTGCATTTGATTCCATTAGAAAAGATCCTGGGATAAGATGTTAAGCTATTAAAATAATATGGCCATAGTATTCATTTTTATTTGATGTTTAAAAATACTTCTTTATAGAAAATCATAAACTTCAAGTTATACATAAGAGATATAATTTAAATTAAACACAACCAATATTCCCGCCGAATCAACTATCGCCATAGGCGGCTAGAAATGTAACATAAGTCCATTTTTATTGGTAAATTAAAAAGTGGAGCAATTAAAAAGGAGCAACATTTTTAAGCTTTGATTCAAAATTAATTATTATAATATTAGAGAATTTTGAAATAATATATTTTACAATTTTCTTACAAATATTTTATTATATTAATCAATTAAATGATAATCAAGTTTTGAAAATATTTAAATGGACTACCACCATTAAAAATACGCGTGTGTGAGAGTTTTCAAAACTATGGCACATAAGAAAATAAGTTAAAAATGTATTACAAAATTCTTTTTTTACAAATGGGAGTTTAGTTTAGTTTAGTTTAGTTATATTAACGTTCCGTTTGAAGCAACACTTGGGCTATTTTGGAACGGACCTCGTAATTTTGAACCGCGGTCAGATGACGAGGACGACACCTGAGCTGGCACCCCCCTCTCCACACCACACCACACCAGCGGGAGGACGTTTGGTCAGGACGGATTTAACGTGCAACAGACCCCCTTACACGACGGTTCTTCGGTGGAATCGGATCTCGAACCTGAAACCCTCCGGTTCCGAAGCCGAGACCTTACCACCAGGCCACCGCGGCCTTTTTACAAATGGGAATCAAATAAAGTAAAATACAAGTGTGTCATAATTTGTATTTTGAAGTTTGTTAATTACTACAACAATGACAGTTACTTGATAGAAAAATTAATTAAATTAGAATTAAATAAATTAGAATGGTAATAACTAACTCTCAATTAAATTAATTCATTAATAATCCGTTAAATATATAATATGTCCCTGTAACAAAATACGCTGATCCAATACGAGATATTCTTTGCAAAATTTCATGCAAATGAAGGAACTTTAAATGTTGTCCCTTCACATTAATCCTGGAATTACAGAGTGTAAGGAAGTTAGCTTTCTTTGGTTATTTTCCTTAATTAAATTAATCAGTCTACACATCTCCCAACTGGTCATTTTTTTACTTAAATTTTTGGGCAGGAAGAGGAGAGAGGTCAGCTTATCAGACCGAAATAAGCTTCTGAAACATTATTGAATGACACTGATTCCGGCCCGCTGGGTTACTTCCGGCTTAGAACGATACAAATCGAACAGATTAAAACCTAATGAAACGGGATTGATCACATGCTGGAAACTAAACTAAAATTATTGAAAGGGTGGTGCAGAGGATCGTCTGCTAAAGCTCTTCGCATAGTTACTTTCTATCACTTAATCTTATTCAAAGTTAAAATACCAGTTTCAGGCTATCCACTCGGCATTTAAATTTCGCTTTTCACCCCGGGGGCTACTGAATTCTGGTAATCCGCCAATGAATATTGAATACCCTGAACCCGGATGTAACGTCTGTTCTGTAACCTGATGCGCGTGCGCCAGTTAATACATCATAAATGTCATTCTTGATGTAAGCGTCCCCGCATCCTGTGATCTATGAGTTTTACGAGGACGGATCAGAAGGTAAATTGCATGCGATTCGAATTAAAATAAAAAGCCAAGAATTCCTGCGGCGCAGCGAACGAGGGAGAAGGCAAGCAGGAATGATAGACCATGTTCGAAAAATCCTGAAAGCTTTTTCAAAATAATAATATAATAATGGTAAAAATAGTAATATAGTAATGATGATAATAATAACTTAAGAATATTAATATTATTGATACAGGTACTACTACTGGTGCACATATGCTTATTTCAAACCAATAAAGCACAAAGAAAAATTTTTTTGAAACAATTTATTAATGATTAATTAATGTTTCAAAACATTATTGCATCAAGTAGATGATTTTTTTTTCTATTTTTTAACACAGTTGCTCAGGGGGTCTTGCATTATTATTTTTTTTTGGAAGGAAAAGAGTAGCTAAGTGTTACGTTTAGAACTTATTGTATTTCTGCCTTTCTCTCCCGACAATTTTTCTATTTTTACTGTCACGATTATTGTTTTTACAATTATTTTCACTAACAATTGTCCTAAAACTATTGTTACAAATCATTGTTGTTATATTTCAATTTGAAGACAGGTTCGATATGACTAACTTGACTGTTGTAAGCAATTTTTTTTTCACTTAACCCTTCAATTATTCAGCTATTAGAGCCCGAAGAATGGAAGTACTGATGGTGAAAAAGTATGATGACCCAAAAGGGAAAGATTCGCGAATTTTATTATAAATTATAAAACAATTTATAATTTATAAAACTAATTATAAAACAGTTTCTTGGAAGAGATCATCGTTTCAAATAGATGCATCATGTCTTCATGGAAGAGGAACGTTAAAACATCCAGATGATAAACTATTTCTTTCCCTTTATGAAGAGACTTCTCAAGTCGTCAATAACGGATCAATAACCAGTAACCATTGTCGTTAATTGTCAAACCCAGGTGCACTTTAGTCGATGTTAGCTACGAATCGATTATAATTGCCAAGTGCTCAAGAGGCTGTCGTCCTCAAAGATAGATCCTTAATAGACACTCCCTCGATCGTGTTTAGACCATTGAGGAAGCATTGTTGAGCAACTAATGGGTGATAGGGTACTCAAACAGTTTCTTGGAAGAGATTTTTAACTCCAAAAATACCTTGCTATTTCGTTCAACGATTATAAATATTTCAAGCATGGGAAGCCTCTCCGGGAGCATCTCAAATATGGAGAGGAATAACTTCAGTATGATGGATGGTTACCTCTATCCTGGTGGATAAATAAACGAAGCGGGGACAGCTTCCCCCCTACCGATGTCGGGACGTGCCTCCTTACGGGATGGGTTGTACCGTGGCCGGTGATAAGCTCTAAGATTCAGCAAAAAATAGTTCCCGTTATGCTATTGTAGTGTTCCGATAATTCAATATTTCAATGTGCCTTCGGGTGAGTTGAAGTAGCTGTTTATGGTTCACGTATTGGAATACCATCTAGAATGTTGTCAAAATTATTCTGCTGTCCATTACAATATTGGACATAGAGTTAGTCGGCGAAAAATTATATGTTAGTTCTAAAATAAAATACAAGTTATTGAGAAAAGTATTGAAGAATCTGGATATTTATATCTAGAAATATCCTTACCACGATCACTTCTAAGCAAGAAAAATGTAGTTTTCAATTTAGTGAATAATTTCTCTGAATACAAAATAATAATACGTGGTACTCTTCCATACATCGAACATTCATCACCAAGAAAGTCATTATTAAGGTTTGACGATTTGTCACAATTATTTGTAAGAATTTGTCTAGGATTTGGATAATAGCAAAGCACCTTGAAAATTTATACCATAATATCAGTTATGACGATAATAGAGGATGAAATTGGGAAAGTGAAAGTTGCATTATGAATTTTTCCCTACCAAAAATTAAGGTGTGTGTGTGTGTGTGCGCGTGCGCGTGCGTGCATGTGTGTTGGTGATCTACAGGCATGCCATTAGACATAAAACATTTGGTACAGATATACTCTGATAATTTAAAATGACACCTTAAAGCAAATTTAAAAATTGGGATTTATTAACTAAAAATGAAACAAAATTCTTAAGTTTTTCCGCCATAACTTCTAATATTATTACAACACAAAAAATGATTTTTGCATCATCTTAAAATTCGGAAAATTGTTCTTTTTAACTATACCAATTTAATCCCAAAAGAATATTTTCTGATTAATTTTTTAATATATTTTCAGCATTATTTACAGCAATACAATTCATTGTTGTAAAGAAATTCAATTTTTTTTCATTGTTGTTACAAATATTTCATCCTGATTTTTTTTCCCCGTTGCTGAAAATGAAGGTATGAAATTGCGGCTTATTTCCCTTATATAATCAACAAGTTACTATTTAACGTATATTTCTACAATACTTTTTGAAATGGTTTGCACTTGCAACTAAAGTTTAACTACATAAGTAAATAACGATGGAAATTTGAATAATTACCTTTTAAAACAATGTTTTCAATAATCGATGTATAAAACCGAAATAACATAATCGACGTATAAAAATATATCGTGACTTTAATTGCTTGAAAATTGCTTTCCTAATTTAGTGCACTAAATTTATGGATGAATTAGAGAAATTATTCATTGAATAACTTTTAGAATTATTATACAAAATGTGAAATATATTTAGTAGTACATATAAAATTTTAATGCAAAACTATTCTATAATTTGTTTTTATATTTTAATAAAAATGGGTGAATTAATTTTAATCTCAGCATGAAGGCTTTTTTATAATAGTTGAAATTTAATCATTTCCACTTTTCCAATCAGAGTTCATATTCATCCAATCATTTCAATCAGAGTTCATGCATTTCACTATTTTCTGTCATCTTTTGCAGATACAAGATGACAGAAAATATAATGGAGATGTAAAAGTTTTCCAAAATTTTATAAGTTGCATGTCTATCAAATTTAAAATGTGGGCTAGTTGCATGTAATATTTAATTAGAAATCAAGCAATCATTCATTTCAGCGAAAGAGCAAATCGTCAAAGGTAGCTAGTTAGTAATGCCTTGTGCAGTTTTATTATCAGTCATGTGTAAAATAATTTGGTCAAATAATTTTTTGCAGCTTTTATACTAACATAAATTAAATTTTCATTGAAGAAAGAGCCCATCCTTCCCAAGAGAAGATTTAAAAAAAAAATTTTAATGTATTATGAATCGAATGTTAATTGGAACTCATAAGAACTGAGTCGTGAGTTAGAATTCGTTTTGACGATCGTTTTCTGAAACGAGCAGAGTGCATTTGGAGCTTAATCTGACATACCAAGAACCCATTTCCTCTGTTTGTTTATTCAAACAATCATGAGAAAACAATGATTAGAGTGAGGAAAGACGTGAGCAGTCGAATGTATTGGAAGTCATTTGTCACCGGTCTCGTCTTTAACTTAATTGTGCCCCTCGGGTCCATTTCAAAATTTGCATCGTTTGGTCGTTTTCAAATAATTTTGTGCCATTAAATGCATTCCATGTATGTGCACTCGGTTTGTAATTAATCACAACAAATAGCAAACATTTTCATTCATTTTATTTTTGTTTCATATTTGTGTTAATGAATTTTCATCTCTTGGAGGCATCAAATAAAGAAGATCAAAAGAGAAAATCATACTTTAAAGAAACTCTTTGGTTTGTTCCATTTTGTACAACAATTTACTGAATGGTGGCTAATACAATCAGTTAGTTTTGATTGGTATTATGTTTGAACTAAGTGATGAATTGACTTCAGCAGTGCCCCCTCTCAGTCTTTGCGGCAAATTCAAAAAGCTTCTCTTTAAATCAAAAGTGATGAACTTGATCGCGTATGCGCAAATACTGTTAAAAGAATGTAATTTTGCATAATTGTCTAAAGCGTGCATTTTGAATAAGTTTTTAAGCACTTCAATTATTATAGGACCACTTTTTTTTAATTTAATGAATGTTAATAAATGCAATATTACTTTTCGATTCTGCCCTTTTAATAATCAAATTCAGCTAGACCAAACAAATTGCACCTGTGGCTTAGGTACCAAATTTGCAGATTTCGATGAAGCTTAGTTTAGTTATATTAATGTCCCATTTTAAAGCAATACTAAGGCTACTTTCGTACGGATCTCGTAATTTTGAACTCAGATGACGAAAACCGGCAGGAGAACGATTAGGTTTTATCGTGCACCATACACACTTACAGAACGATTCGTAGGTGAAACCACGTCTCGAATCGGAAGTCCTCTAGCTCCAAAGCCGAGACCTTACCGCGGCCTACATGTTTCTCTGTAAGTTTGAACGAAATCTATTGATGATGTCGTGTCCGCGTTACCACGGAAAGGGAGGTGCAGTAGCTGCTGAGGGAAAAGATCCCTGAACAACCGAGGGCAGAAGTCTGACTTCTAGCTCATATGAATTTGAGTCTCACACATTCACTTGCACAATCCCTTTTTTACAGGGAGGCTCTTTAACACACCTCACAGATAGAACACAGAGGAAGAACAATCATGCCCGAAACGGGACTCGAACTCGGGACGCCCAGATCACGGAGAAGATGCGCTACCCCACTGCAAGGACGCCGGCACGAAACTTATTCATGAATGCATTTTCTGTAAAGTATTGAACTGCATTTATTTCCAAGAAGAAAGGAGTGATTTATATGCCCACAGAGTCACAATTTTCCAACTTCACATTCTCAGAAAAAATATTTTTTTTAATTTTTTATTTTCTAGTAATGCAAACATTTAAAAATTCGAATTGCATATTTTGACGAATCTAAACGTTTACTGAAAAACAGAATTTTAGAATTATGTATGTCAATCTAGAATAATATAACTAAAAAAAAGGATTTGAGCTGCATGGATGAAATTCGGCATATGATCTTAAAAAAGTTTTTAAATATTTATTAAAATGTGAACTAAATCTATACACAGGAAATCTTCTTATTTAGCTACGTTCATTAAAAAAATAGAAAGTTCAAAATAAATGAAATTTGGATCTGGTCTTGACACTAAAATTATGACATGCATCTAATTTTGGACCGAATTATCTTAATAGTTCAAAACGAAGTAACATAAAATGTGTGCTCGCTCTGATACGAATGATATTTCTTCGTTTAGATACAAAATTAAAGATAAAACTGGGCAGATAATTTAAATAAAGTCAAACTGAAGAATTAAGTACAGTGAGAAAGTTGAGGGGTGAACACTCTCACTGGTTTTCTATTGACTGTTTTGCACAGAAATATCTTATTTCTAATTACAAAATAATACGTGTGATGTTTTCAGAGGTGTCCCTTTATTTTCAAAGCTACAGAACCACAACGAGTTCAATCTACCCTTGGGAGATTATCTTATCAAACAACGAGAATTCTGTGACTGTCACTGGCATTGAAGGATATCAGCTACTGCAAGGCTGGGATTAAAATTTTGGTGTTAGAAAGGTACCTGAGAAGTACACGTATAAACAGCTGAACTAGGCCAGAGTTCTAATTTGGTATTTGTTTTCAAAGACAGAGAGAGGAGATAAGACATGAAAAATAATCTGAACTATTCATCTGTTTGGAAGAAGCGTTTGTTTTGCACGTTGAATGTGGACTCGGCGCAAGAAGCTACGATGCAAAGAAGCTTATCTTCTTATTTGAAGTTTTAAAGAGCATTAAAATGTAAAACCTCTTCTCATTTCCATATAAGCCACAAAAACAATTTTTAATGCTGTTTTGCTACGATTACAAAAATTCAGAATGCATACTATATTGTTCTTTGTCATATTTTAAATATTTTTTATAAAACATATTTAGAAACACTTATGCATATATGCGACTTTTTTTTTTCTTTTTTTCCTCCTTTTCTTTTCGCACATATTTTTTTCCTCAGTTGGACCAGAAGTTATAAAAGAACATCTATATTTCAGTGACATTAAAATTCTACTTACATATTCCTTAAAATCTGCGAATATTTGTTCCAATATTAACGAAGACCGTGGTGGGTAGTAAGGTCTCGTCTTCGGAAGAGAAGAGTTTCAGGTTCAAACCCCGACTCCTTCGACGAACCGTCATGTAAGCGGGTTCGGTGCAAATTAAAACCGTCGCGGTACTCCCACTGGTGTGGTGCGGACGATTGGAGAAAAAGGGGGCCAACTCGGGTGTCGTCCTCGGCATCTGACCGTGACTCGAAGCTCTAAAATAGACATGGTGTTGCTTTAAAAACGAGATTTTAATATGACTAAACTAAGCTAAAAACCAATGATATTGGAAAATGTATTATTATTTCTCAGCACTTTTTATTCGCTCGTATGCAAAAAGAAAAAAAAGCCTTGCAAATTTCAAAAAGTTTAACCCCGAATTTCCATATTCCTTTAGCAGAGATGCACATTTTTTGGAAATAAGTCTGTTTCCCCAACTATGTGTATGTAAGCATGATAACTGAATTTTGGAATAAGTCTGGCTAAGGAAATATGATAAAGTGTTCTAATTTCAGAATATAGTTGATTTCTAAGAAATGCTGGATAAAATCCATCAGCAACATTTATAATTTGATTAATTGTCTTAGGTATCTGCATTATATCAATAACATAGCTAATAAACGCAACACCCACACTTTGGTAGATACACAACAATTGTAAATTAGTATCAAATTTGGGGTATGGGGACCACATATGTTAAAGAAGAAATTTTCTCTGTATCAAGTTATTGCATGCGAGTAATTACGTCCCTCTTGGGGGAAGGAGTATATCTCGAAAATGATAACACTAAAATAATTTGGCAATAAACTAGAAAATACAACTGGCGACTCGCCTATAAGGGTATCAGAGAATGCATATTCCTTGAGATTGTTTTTCAAAGTTACCTTTTCATTTTTTTTTATCCAATTATGCTTGTTTTTCGACTATAGAAGTTCAAAGCTGTTTGCTTATTGTTTCACTCAAAGTGCGATGAAAATTGATAAGCCGATTATAATGACATCTGCCATGGAGAGTCGTTTTAACGAAAAATGTGAAAATGATTGAAATTAGATGTCGATGAATCCGGGAATAGCTAATGCTCCAGCGACTTAGTTTAGTTTTATTAATGCCCCTTTTTTAAAGCAACACTAGGGTTGCTTTGGGCCGTGCCACGCAATTTTGAACCACCATCAGATGATGATAATGACACCTGAGCTTGCACCCTCTCTGCAAGTTTCCACACCACACCAGAGGAGGAACGTTTGACCCAGACGGATTTAGCATGCTAATTCTTCTATGAAATTGGGTCTCGACCCTGAAACCTCCGGTTCTGAAGTCAAGACCTTGTCACCAGGCCACCGCTGCCCCTCCAGCACCTTGGAACTGCACATCTAGCAGTAGAATTTCAAAGAAATTTCAAAAACTGAATTGATCGAATTTCCGTTGCACTTCAAATGAGGATAACTTAATGAGGTTGTAACAATGCCCCCCCCCCCCCGACAGTTGCAAATGCTTACGCCGAAGGTAAGCATAACATCTGATTGATGAGCGTACAGAAAAATTGCCAAATATTTCACAAAATGAGCAGTAGTGGATACACAAATGCAGATTTTGCCATTAGAAAAATAGTGGGTGTCTTACGATCACAACAAAGCGGGAAGGCAAGTAGATTTTCAGATCGCCTATCAGATCATCAGATTCATAGATATCGATCATCCCACGTACAGTCTGCCAGCTGAACAGTCACAGGCGAGTGTTTAGAATGGAATCTACACTCGTGCTGGTCGTTTAGTTTTTGACTGCTCAAATCGGTTATGGAATCTGCTGACAGAGATTACGGGAATACGGGGATTGGTCAATTTGGTTCTGTGTTGATTGCAAGTGAATAACTTTTAGCTTCTTAGTGACCACGGAACCAAAATAACTCATACCCATCATACCAAATTAATTTGCATCACATCGAAATGGAAAATTTTATTATTTCGAAACACTACAAAATTTGGTATGTGATCTTGTTATTAAAACTGTATTCCTGTATCAAGTTCTGGTTTCAGTCGTTCGACCAAAAGGTGCCCAAATACATATAACCCTATTCTTATTATACTAAAAAACAGAAAACAATCGTGAATGTGACTCAGAAAATGAAATTCTGAACACTCATGGTGTTCATGGTCTTACTGAAGATCCACAATTTTTATGCGGGAGACAACGCCTTTATTAAGGAGTAAGCAAGAAGATTTGGGGGAGATTATTCAGCTATCGGAACCTCTTACAAGATTCAAGTGACAAACGAATTACAATTCAATGAACCCCAAAATCTAAATACACATTACCAAATTCAATAGTACCAAAAGTAGAATATTTTGGATATTTTGAAGAAAATTTTGCAGTTTTTTTCACAGCCGAAAAAACGTTGCAAAAGATTCAAAAAGGAAATTTTGTACATATTAAAAATTTTTGGAAAAAGATTTAGATCCCAACCATTAGCCAGAAACCTCCTACCATGATAAGATTTTAGGCTTTCTTCTTTTTCTTCTTTGCTTTCATCTCACCATTTTCTAATTTTGTGCGACAAGAATTTGATTTCATGCAATTTATAGAACAAGCATCATCACAAAAGCATTATGATATTAAAAAAACTTTTAATGAAATGTTGCTAAATATGCTAAAATATAACTAACAAACTATAAATGAGATCATTATTTTTGCTTGATCTCACGAGAATCATTAAAATATTCATATTAATTATTAAATTTTGTAATTTTTTGGAAGCGTGTAAAAGCGTCGTTGCGAAATTATGCTCAAAACATTAATTAAAAAAATTATCAAAATTAAAGAAAGAAAATGAAATTACTGACCCTGGAAAACTAATTAAAAAATTAAGTAATGTAAAAATATACTCTAAAAAGGAAAACGTTAAAACTTAGATAA
>JAPMOR010124713.1:119413-240919 GCA_026543865.1 Argiope aurantia | reverse complement strand
TTCGCCTTTCTCCTTATTTCTTCTTATTTCTTATTCTCCTTATTTCCTTATTTCTCCTTAATTTTTGGATTTTACTTTCAACTTTCATCATCACATCTTTTTAAAAAATTTAATAAGGAAAGCATCGTTTTAACTAATAAAAATAATGTAGTCTAAAAAAATTCTCAAAGAGGGTTGCACGAGTTGGGGAATCGAGAATGTAATGAGATTTGGCATATTAGTGTTATAACCTTAGAATAATCATTCATTAAAATATTAAAGACAATTACCACACAATTCCAAAAAAAAAAATCAGTTAAATTTTCCGCATACCTTATATTCTAGTATGTTATATACTATTGATCAGGGGCGAAGCAGCATCGTTGGTAATGCAACCATCAACCATTCGGTGTGTAATGATAATTTTAAACTAAATTAATAATTTACAAATATCTTATTATAAATTAATTATTGTACAACTTTAATGATATCAAGTACTGATTAAAGTTACTTACTAAAAAAATACATGCATTTATTTATTTGTAAATTTTATAATTTTTTATCTATTAATTTTTGATTATATACAAGAACAAAGATTATAATTATCATAAAAACATTGATAACAAAAAAAATTCTGATATCTTGTTCAATTAGTAAACGGTGGTTGTGTGTCTCAACTGAAGCAGCGTCTCTTCCAGAAATCTATTGGTAAACTTATTTCGTATTCTATTCTGAACCGCCTGTCTGTGTATTCGATAGATTAGCAGCTACTGTTTGTTCTAAATTTGGTTCCAAGGGCCTAAACAAATTTAGGACGAAATTTTGTAGCACTTATAATCCAATAATTTAAAAGTATTAATGTCTTTTTTTAGGATAATAACAATTATTGTTTGTCACCATTAAAGCTATAATTATTTCGCTATTTTGAAATTAAATAGCCATATGAATCAAAAGCTATTTAATGGATAAAAATGATTAATATTTTTAAAAATAATTTGTAAACAGTAATGTACATAGCAAAGTAAGAGAGCAATGGGATATAAAAAGATAAAGAAGTTCAAATTTTCTAAATGGTCCGACCCCTGATTTAAGGAAAATTATGCTACATTATAAGAAGAGAGATAAGGCAGAAGAGAAACTATTATGTTGTTGTGACTTCAGGCACTTAACAAACCCTCTGACAGATCTGCCAGCGATGGAAGCAGAGTGAGCGGTTCTTATTTTTTCAGTAGCGCCAACTAAGGTCAAGAGTACGACTTAGCTCCTTCGTGAGTCACATTCGCTTGTTCAACCCCTTTTTTACAGGGGTGCACATTCACACACAGTACACAGAAGAAGAACAACCATGCCCGAACTGGGACTCGAGCCTGGGACGCCCAAATCACGGGGAAGACGCGCTACCCCTATGCCAGGAGGCCGAAGGAGCTACTTTTATTAACATATGTGCAAGTAAAAGGGAGAAAACAACCATGAGAAGCGAAATTGCGCCACCTGGTGTGGGAGACATATTGTAATCTTATACAAGTTAATTTAATTTTAAATGAAGATATGAAGAATCGAATATGGTCAGTGACTACCTATCATGCTTAACTCCTGAACAGCAGCGACAATTTAATAGTATATAAGTTTTACCCGATGTTTAAGGGTTATTTTTTGGCATCAGTTAGCTATTGGGCTTTAATACTTTAATGCAAGATCATCTAAATATTTACAATAAGTATGCTGTTTTTCATCCCGAAATGCATTTCCCGACCATGCCTCTTTGTCAATAAAGTACAGAGTTCATTACTTTTCCGATTTTAAACTTCTTTTCTTGTTAGAAATTGTTTCGTGTTTCATTTGTCGTTTTTAGAAACAATTTCACCGCCGACAAAATAAATTTTTATTCGTAAATAGAAATGAGAATATTTATTTATTTATTTCAACCTATTTAAATTTAGAATAGATTTAAAATGAACAATTTCTTGGATAAAATTAAATTTTAAACAAATTTCTCGTCAAATAACTTTCAAAGGAAGCAAACTGTTGTGCATCAAATATTTACTTTTGCTCAAATTATTGCGTATATTTTGAAAATCGGATATAAAATTCATTTTCTTTTTTAAATATAATAAAGCTTGGCTCTGGACCTCACGCAAATGTTTGTATTGAGCTCAAGTTTGGAATCTTGTTCCCTCACATTGCCATAACAACTGCTCATTTTTAATTTATTTCCATTTAAAATGGCTGGAGAAAATGTGATGGAGATTTCGAAGCAATTATTTTCACATGTAGTGTTTTGATAATTTTTGTCTACTTTACAAAGGTTTTTACTGAACATAAATTAAACACTATTATGCAAAGAATGGAAGAAAATTCAATTCCTGTCCCAAGAAAAAGTAATTTCTATTTAATTTTTTTTTGGCATATTTTAGTATCGTTTTCAAATTTGTAACATTCATTTTAAAGGGAAAAAAACATGATGTTAGAAGTCGTTTCTTTGAAATTTAGACTTCCGTCGTATTGATAAGTACCTACTTTTTAATTAATTCAAATTCCGGCACAGAATACTGAACTGATCAATATATAAATGTATAAATTTTTGAAATTTTAAAATCAAGACAATTTTTTAAATATTTAAAAATAATTAGGCATAATTTAATCGATGTTTTATTTAGGAAACATATTGCAAATGCAAATAGAAATCACAAAAAAAATTATTTTCGTAAGAGCAATTAAATTTTTTAACTTATCTTTAAATAACCACTTTTACACAATTGCTACTGCAGTAGTGACGTCGGGCTAATCATTTTCACCATTTTCATGTTCGTATTTGAAAAAAAGAAAGAAAGCAATGCCCATTCTGTTGTGCAGAACTCTCCCTCTTCTTTCCCTGATACTTGTAACAAAGACAAATACTTCTTCACCTCCCAATCCATCCCTACACCACTGCGTCTTCTATTAAGTCCATACAATCAAAAACATCTTGACTCTCGCAACGATTCCGATTAATGAAGAACGATGGATTACTGTGGATGACGTCAATATTTTGAATTCTTCAGAAAATTATAATTGTATACACTGTAAGAAATTCTATTGAAGTATTTCAACTTTCCCAAGCATATTTATCCTTAGGTCCTAACTTCTGTCCGGAACATTATGATTTGTCTTCATGTTAATATACTGCAGGATATTCAAAATAAGCACTAACCAGAAACTGAAGTGATCCTTTCCATTTTAACTCTTAAAAACTGGATTGGCATTATTTACTGACTCCGGCAACCTATGTAGACTTTTGTAAATAAGGGCAATTGTCTGAATTTTTTCAGAAATTGTCAATTACAACGTTTTACTTCCATCAGCAAGTTAAAGTCTTAATCAGATTTTAACCATCCAAAGCAAAATCAGCAGTTACAAAACAAAATAGTGTTTCAATATGACAATATATAGCAGACGGACTACGCTAACGAAGCCCGTCCGGAACGAAGTTTACCCAGAAAGGGAGCCCACCATTTCCATTTACACCCTTAAAAAGTTGATTGACATTCTCCCAGTGCCAAACAAGAAGAGATCACGACTTTCACTGCAGCTTCTTTGGAATATCACCGATCCGGTGACGTCACCAGTGTCAAAGACTAGGTACGCAAGAGCTTTTCCAGGTCGCTACCCCCGGCCCGTGTTATTTGCATGAGGAAACTGGTTTGTCTGCGAGTGGTTGTTTTGCTTCTGACGCATCATCCGAGCCAAGGGTGACTGATCAGCCCAGGCAGACAGTGGTCGCTCCTTCGGAGGTGTCCGAACCCTGCCCGCAGATGGGTCAGCTTTTGTCTTTGCGAAAATTAGTCGAAGAGGTTAGAATCGTTGACAATTCGATTTGGGGGAATGAAAAGGGAAACCCAGCAGACGATCCAAACAAAACATGCTAGGCAAAAAGAAAGGGTTGAATAGCCCTACGCTGCATGATTTTATGTTTTTTGAATTAAAATTGCTTAAATCCAAATGAATGAGTAAAATATTGCAAGAAAAATAACTAATCATCTTAATTTCAAACTTAGTCATTCTATTAAAATTAATTTAAAAAAAACCAAGACTGAAACTGGACGTTCACAAAGTTTACTATATCATATGTGTGTCACCATATGTCAATCAGAAAGAACTTTTTGCAAGTCATTTAACCTTTTATAGGGCATAATTCCGAGGTATTGACAAATATTAATTTTTAGGGTTATATCATGATAAATTGATGATGTAAATACTAAAACATCAAAAATTCATTCAATTTTCATTTAATTTATGAAATAGGGGGTGGTAAATATGCTTACGAGAGATCGTTCAGGGGAAACTGAAAGTGGTAAGCATATTTACCACTGAACTTTAAGGGTAAAAATTATTATCGAATGTTAAATCGTAAATATACTTACCACTTAATTTTAGGTAATTTAAAACAAATTTATACTGTTTTTTAGTTATAAAACATGGAATTGTTTGGAACTCAAATTCAGTAATGTCTTACATTAAAGTTTGAAGTTCATTTTGCATTTATTCGACTGCTGGTCGAATTGCTACATTGCATAAAAATGCAACTGTCCCAATCTTATGCAGTTTTATTGCCACATTTTGCGTTAAGAAATAAACTAAAATGTCGTAAATTACAGTATTCAAATAATAAATATATCAAAAATAAAGTCAAAGTATGCAAAAATCATTAACAGGAAGATTCCGAATTTTAAAAAATTCCAACCTCATCAACAGTTTTTGTTCATTTTCAAAAATGGTTATTGAATTTAAATTAAATAAATTCAATAACAAATAATGATTGTTAAATATTAGAATATCTTGCATGTAGAGAAAAGAGCACAGGGGTATTACATTTCTGAAAACCAAAAAGTTTCTAAAATTTAATGACAAATGTAGGAATTTAATGTTTCTGCGAAAACCCTTACCTCATGAACGGGTAGTGGTAAGCATATTTATCATTTTTGAATATAAATGATAACGGTAAATTTAATGTATCTCTGAGCTATATAGGTATCTCAATCGAATTTTAAACATCTGATTACCCTATTTATCATTTTACAGTAGTGTTTTTCGCCTTCTTAAAAATCTTTTGCATGTGGTAAGAATATATACAGAGAACTGTAAAGAGTTAAATAAACCTTGCAATCAAAAAGCTCATTAGATTAGGAAAAAAAAAAACATAAAATGGCGTGAATCGTGTGAACATGATTTTACTTCATTGTATCCATTCTATTGTGGTGAATAGCTTATAAGCCAGTTAACAGCTACGCTACCCGAGCTATTGCTTTTGTATCGTGGTCATGTTACTAGACTGCGAACCATAAGGTCCAGGGTTCTATCCTCGCTCATAACAATCCGCCTTAGTATGATTTTTTCTAAAGAACTTTCCATCTTTAAATCATATGTGGAGTAAATAAAAAATTTTAATGATTAATCATTACAAATTAATTGAGCAGAGAAAAAAACAGCACAACACTTCAAATATGGATCAATACGTTATAAATGTACAAGTTTTTTTTTATCTTTTATTTAATTTAATTCTTTTTTTTACTCATGATATCGTTTGATTTTTAAATTTTATTTCATCCCAAAGTCTTGAAATTACAAAAAAATTACAAATAATCACATAATGACAAATAAAGGAAATGAAGTTTAAATAAATTATTTGGAACAGAAAATGTTTATTTATCATTTTTAATGTCAGTTTTTTTTTTTTTTTTTTTTTTTTTTTTTTTTTTTTTTTGCTTACAAATGTTGAATCTGAAATAAATGCCTGGATGAAGTCTTGAAACGAAACGAAAGAAATCTTCCTGATCTATAAAATCTCATTCAATTGTCTGTTCACATTTTACATGCACTCCACATATAGCCTTACACACAACTCGGGTAGGCTGGTGGACTGTGGACCTAACTCATGTTACGTGCACTGGAAATTTTAATTATCAAACACTGCATATTGCCAGCTCAGGTGTCATCCTTGTCATCTGACCACGGTTCGAAATAAGAGGTTCGTCCCAAAATAGCCCTAGGGTAGCTTTAAAAAAGGGGGCGTTAATATAGCTAAACTAAACAAACTGAACTCTCAGTATTTATCATCAAACTATCCAAATAACTTTTATCGGTTGGGGTCCCTCACCTTATCACCATCTTCTCTCGATACTTCATGAATTAGGAAAGCAAACTGAGGAAGGAGAAAAATTTCTTTTTTCAAATATATATTTGAACCATTGAAATCTTTCCGTCTTGTCTCCACCTCTGGCCCACTTCAGAGAAAGGCCGAATCGTTCTCAAATTAGCGGAAATTTTAAACGATTTTGATTCAAATAAAGGCTCTCAAGGCCAAATCAGAAATGCTTCTCTAAAATGAATCATTCATTTATTAGATCTCTGTCTTCTTTCCTACCCTGCTCAGCGAAGTTTTCAGTTTGAATTGTCGCGCTACAATTATTTTATGCATTTTGAATTCAAAGCATAAGCTTATCATTGTTTCAGAAAATAAAAATCAGAAGTCAACAAAAGAATGGATAGAAGAGTTTAAGTGATTCAAAAAAAGCTCCTTGATATTTCGGCTCAGTTATGCAATGTGAAACCATCTCCCAATTGGATATTTTGAAATATATAAATCTTTTCTCGAAACATTGCAAAAATTCTTGCCTTTTTTTTTCAAATTAATTGTTGCATTATAAATTATCTATAGTTCAAAAATTTGCATGTGTTTCAATTTCTATGTAGCAAGTTGCAATTCATAAGCGCGACGAAAAGCATTGTCATTAAACAGTGAGATAAGAAGTCAAGCATAAAGCGTAAGTTAATATCTCTTCTAATATAAAAGAAAATGCGTGTGTATGTATTTTAGCATTGTGCAAGATAGATCGTTAAACCTAGAACTACCAAATTTGACTAAAATATATTTTGGAGAATGGGAACGTTGGATCCTTTTTTTTTCTTTCAAAATTTTATTTAATTAAAAATTATTTGATTTTTTTTGGTATTATTATGGTAGTTTTACAACCATAACTTCCAAAAATATAATAGCGCAAAAATTCCTTTTACAATGTCTTAAAATTTTAAAAAAATTATCATTTCAGTTGTTTCAATTTGAATTGTCATATAATAATTTTTTTATCTATTTTTAATTAATTAAAAAATACTTTCAAGTTTATTTTACAACCGTAAACTCAAAAGTTGTATTAAGCAATCTTTTTCAGAATAGCAAAAAATATTTTATCATGTTTTTTTTTTCTATTGTTGATGATGTAGGTATTGTTACGAATTTGAAATTTTACTTCCCTATTCAGTAAGTCTCCTGGTAAGGAAGAAGCTTTTAGAGGTAAAGTAATGACTGCTGAAAGGCTGCCAAGTTAATTACCGCTGACCTTGGCGATAAATTTGGCGAGTAAGTAATAGATTCGATGAATCTGGCGATAAAAACGATAGATCCCGAATAATCGAAAAAATTTGAGGTAGCTTCATTGAGACACGAGATCCAACGTTTATTCTAAAACATTCGGTACTTTGTCACGAAATATTTTGTCTTTTACGAAATACTTTCGGTACTTTGTCAACTCAAAAAAATAGTTGGACAAAGTCTCTTCGTGAGTTCTCTCTGAATACTTTGTGCAGTTGCAGTTGTTTAATAACGATTTTCTGTTTATATGCTGCTGCTTACCGCAAATGCTGTTTCTGTATATGCTTCGGTTATGTTTTACTATTGTGTATTCATGTAGAATAAAGTGTTGTTATTTGTTACTAATCCTACCGAACTGTTCATCGCACAGTCCACAGACGTATTGTATGGTGGATTTTACGATTATTTTTTTATTCTTTTTCGTAACATTATGAAGTTGAGGCTTATTTTTCCATATTGAATAGATTTTTGCATTCTAGATCTAAGGATATTCATGGATAAGGATATTAAATAAAAAATTCGTATTTTCACAAAATAGAGATATTTTTTTTTAATGTAATCACTTACCTTAAAGCTCTTTAACTTTTCTTTCCATGTCACAAGTTCGAAAATTTCCACGGTTCCATTTTCGTCTACAACATTTTTTTTTTATTTGTCATACCATGATTGGAAAAACAGCGAAGGGAAAAAATGTATCATTAATAATTCCTAAAATAAAAAGAAAGTTGTTTTGAAAAATTTATTCAATCAAATTTAATAAATGCTTTTAGAAAATATTATTTTTAAAAAACATTTTCTCCCATAAACTGAAGAATACGAATAAAGAAAGGGAAATGTTAGTTTTCAAGGCTTCACTTAGCAACACGACACAGTTTTTAAATACCTGTAAAGTAGGAAAGAGAGAGAGTTGTTTTACTTTGTGTCGTTTTTAAAAATGGTTATTATTTAAGTTTGCTGTGATTTTTTTTTTTTTTTACATCGGTGAATCCTATAATACCAATCAACCAACCGATTCACTGTGTAGAAATATAGGCGGCCTAGCATGGTAAACTGGAACCTAGAATTATTTTTTCCCCCAATCATATCTTTATGACTGGCTATGATTAGTGGACTGAACCTTGAAGGCATTTATACTCCCTTCCCCCCCCCCTCTTTCATTTCATTAGGCCACTTAAGTTTTTCAATTCTTCAATTAGGAGGCCTTAACTTCTGTTCAATCAATGTTTTGTTACCACTTATAGCAAATGTGGTCAAAGGCATACTGGTGTAAAGGTATATTATGTGTGTTACTGCCTTCTGTATGTACTTTCCAACTTAGTCTCTTGAACCCAGAATTGGTTTGATAATTATTTAATTCAAATACTTTATTTTAGTCAAATGAACTATAATGTTTACCCTCAATTTACCGCCCATATTCTGACGATGACTGTAATCCTTTTAATAAATAAATAATAGTTCTCTCTCCGGTGACTTTCAAGATCCTTTCGGGTAGGTGGGTCGTCGTGGGGTAGACCAAGACCAAAAGCCTATTTGTAAGCTAGAACCGGACATGTGAGAGAAGGGATGAAAATAAAACATTTCTGCAATCTCATGATATTTAAGCCAGCAAAATAGATTTTGGAAGAAAAATACTGAGCCCTGGAAAAATTGTGCAGAATATTTGTTGAGAAAAGAAATTCTTTAATAATAATAAAACTTTTTGATATTGAATCTAATTCATTGTTTTATAAATACGAACTATTTACTTATGAGCGAAAATGGGATCAATCCTAGAAATTTCATTCAAATTTGGGACAAAACATGAATTTTTTTTTTCGGCTGAAGAAAATCAAGCGAAAATTCGAACTCAGTAAAATTTATTATTTTCGAATGCTCACCAGCGTAAAGAGTATTTCTGTTCCGTGAATTTATCTCCAAATTCCATTTCTCCCTTAGACTTTTCTGTTTCCGCATTTAATACGATCTGCCTTGTTTTCGCCGTCATCGTCGAAACAAAGAAGGTAGAAAACCCGTTTTGCCGCCGAAAAGGTATTCGATCCCGGGAAGTGATTGGGATGACGGCATTGTGCAGAAATAGAATGGAACGTGGAGAGGTTATTATTCTTTCTTTTTTAATAATCCTTAATCGAAAGCATTTGGTATCGACTCTGTTTCGATGTGGATTTAACATTCGCGACCGTCCCAAGGAACGTTTCAGACAGTGGCGCTGGCAATGCGGAGATCTTAACCAATGGGGAAGATGTCGGTGGCATCATGGATGGAGGAAGTGGGAGCAGACAAAAAATATGCTTACTCCACTTTTAAAAACATAATATGATAGAAGGGAGAACTAATACAATGATAAGAGCTTCACTTCTTCCTACTAATGCACGTTTTCATGTACAGTCATCTGAATAGGAAGTTCAAAGCCAGAACTCTTATGATTTTAGAGGTATATGGGACTCAGTGGTATAGTAAAGAGAGCAGGATGATGAATTACATTTATCCTTAAATTCAAAGTGCAGAATAAACAACGGTAAATGGAATTACCGTTTCCAAGAACGTCTCTTTCATTTGAGCCTTCAGAGTCAAATAATCTTGCTATTCCGGACGGTTTAGAAACCTCAGAAGCGCTTCTGGAAAAGAAAATATTTTGCGATAAGTCATTCTTTTCAAAACAAAATGCGATAAATAGGTGAGAATTAAGAAAATAATGACAGTGTTTATCCTTGATATGTCAATTTCCGAATCACAAGCCGCTGCACCCATAAGGTCATTCGTTCCACGGATGCACTTAAATTCGCAATAAAAGTTTTCTATCCATTTATCGTTTCCTATCCACATTTTAGCAGAGTTTGAAAATTAAACAGTACGCTCACATTTGGTGAACAAATCAGTGGGCATATGTTTTATGTTTCGTGCGCAGTGATGCTGCTTTCATATTCTTGAAACCTATCTTTTCATAAAATTAAATAATTACATAAGTTATACGTTTACTTTCATATGAAATCGACGGTGACTTTGTATGAATTTAAAGGACTGAGTGAAAGGCTCTCTATTCTTGGAAGCTTTTTCTTTTAGAAATCTGCTTTAATAAATTTGTTCACATAAAAACAAGTTAACTTGTAAACTAAACATACAACAGAATTTGAGATATGAAAATTCTTGTTGTATTGTTTTGATATGTAAATAAATCGCAAAGATTAACTCCAAAACAATGATTTTGTGAGTAACCACTCTATCAGATCTTCCATGCTGTGTTTTGAGATCTGACTTTCTTCTCATGTACGAAGTATGCATATAGGAAATATTATAAACGTTAAAAAACAAAATACAATTGTTACATTTTGATGAATATCGACAACTAAGGTTTCTCTGAGTCCAAAGTATCGCTTTCGGTGTGATATCAATGTGTACGTAAACATGATAATTGAATATCAGAGAGATAAAATGTGACGCGTAGTTCTTAGATTCTAATATCAAATTTGTATCAACTCGTGGTCCAAATCTGTCAAAGGGTGGCAATGCCTTACCTTCAAGAGCTTTCGTATAACGGGAACTATAAGAGCAAAAATCATATTTAAAAATATTTTTGTAATATACAAGTTTCTAATTTCTATGCTTTTTATGCATTTATAGTTGAATCCTCGGAAATATCAGCATACCTTTTTCTACGCATGATTAAAATCCAAATTATCTCTCTATATAAAATTTTAACGTACGTGGCATAAAAAACCGCTCTTGTTGCATACTGTCGAATGACACAAGTATATGTAAACAATAACTATACGAACGCTTCAGAGTGATGGATTCTCTTTGTCTAAAGCTTCAATGAACGTTTTTCCAGCTGCACGTACTTCGATGCTTCGATATTTGATGAAGCTGCAAAATATCATTAGAAATGCTCTGGATAGGGGAAGCAACAGGGAAAAAAAGAAGAAGAAAAAGCGTCAAAGTTTAATCAAGCGCGAAACACTAGGGTAACTTCTATGACTCTTTGCAATAATGACTCATCACTTACTTATGGATATTGGTAACCATACCTTTCAAAACTGCTATAACACAAAAATCTTTTTTTTTTTTTTTTTTTGCACTTTCTTAAAACTCAAAACACTACCTTTTTAATGATATCATTTCATCTCTGTACATTATTTTCTTTATTTTTAATAATTTTTTTAAGTTTTCTTTATTTTTATAATAATTGATTTTTAATATTACAATGAAATTGAAACTCATCCGTCAAAATATTCAATTGCATACTTTTGTCAATGTTAAAATTAACGTTCTTTAAAAAAAAAAATGCTACCTGTCATACTCTTATTTTCCAAGTAAAATTTTCACATAAACTTTTATTTCGTAGTTTATATAAACTTTTTAATTTACATCTGTTAAAATTTGTTTCGATTTATCCAATTAAATTCATGTTTTTCTATTATAACAAACAGTAAGGTGATACTTTATTTTTTAAAAATACATATCAAATTAATATTTAACTGCCTGAAATATCAATAAGGTGGACTAACCAACTGTCATCAAAGACAGCTAGTATTTTTAAAAACATTATGGATATCAGAGGAAAAAACAATACAGCAATGAAATGGACATAGGAATATGATGATTATTTTCCATCAATATGGCATGAAAAAAACTTTTCTTCAAAAAATAGCCTTTGAATTTATTGCAAAAAAATTTTAAGATATCTAAATTGTCAAAATTATATCTGAAGACATAAAATGAAGAAAATTTATAAGTGCGATTCAAAGACATTTAGTTTCAAGACATTAAGTCGAAACAGTTTTTCACGTCGCATTGTTAGTGATATCCTAATGTTTCAAATATACGAAAATACACTCAAATATATGAGAAAATACACTAGATATTCCCGAAAATATATCCGATATTTTAAAATAAACTACTTTTGAAAACCAGCTGGTTTGCTAAGATTAATGGCTGTTAAAATCTTCAACTAAATATTTTATGTCGTTTTTTCCTTCGGTATGTATTTTTGAATTTCAAATTTTCATAGACATGTAATATGTATGTATTTACTATTTTAAAAGTTTTACATTTTGCTATTCATTGTGCAGCAAGGACGCATCTCTTTAATTTTTTGACATCTCATCTGATATTTGAACAGGAATTCATTATGCTTCAACTGCTAGAATAATTTTGTTATTGAAGCTATATTTATTAAAAAATATAAGAAAAGAAAGTAGAATGTTGAGCAATGAAGGTTTATGTGTATTAATACTGAGTATTTTTCATAACCTATTCCAAGTGTTGCTTCAAACGGGACGTTAATATAACTAAACTAAACCAAACCAAATCAAATTCTTAAAGGATTATCAATAAAAATGTGTGTAATTCGGCACAAAAAAAATCAATTATTACAATAAGAAAACAATTTTCAGTCTATAAAAGAATATATTTTTATACATTCAATTATTCTGCCGGAAAGAACAGGAGTATTTATTATTGGTCCCAATAAAAAAAAATCACCAATATTTACTTCTGAAGTTAAATCTTTATCGGAAAATTAAATGATGAAGATTTTAAAAAGTTTATTAAAAGTATATTTTAGATAGAAACTTATCATGAAAGAAAAAGCCGTATCTTCGTAACTTCGTAATCAACAAACGTAGTTACTTAAAAACTTACAAAATTCAGTTTATATCGATATAAAATAATTTAAATTGTGAATCAGACATCTACAACATTTAGTAATTATTCTTGTTTGTGTTTTAAGTGCAGGAAGTATGTGGATATCTGGAAAAAGTAAAATAACAGGAAGGAAAAATTAAATTATAGAGAGAATTTATAATGAGAAAATAGAACAGAATGCCTGCGAATTCAAACAAGGAAAAAAAGAAAAAAAAAAGGAGGAAGGGATATTGATAAAAGAACACAAAATACTTTAGACGGCAGGTTCTTTAAGAAATTTCAGCCCTTCATAAATGGCATAAATTCATAAAATTGGACATTAAGGTCTAAACAAGCATTGTAGTATTTTTCCAATAAAACAAATTGGATTGTCGTCTAGAGTAAAAGTAATGTGAACATTTGCACGAAGGCTTTTTATCAATAAAAAAATAAAATACGTTTTCAGCAGATTACATTTCAATGTATTCATCTTTATCTGATATTTAATTTGATTTAGAACGAATCTATTTGATTTCAAATTCTTATAAAGGGATTTTTTAAAAATGAAGATTGAACACCTGATATATTTTTTTAGAACAAGTATGTTTGATTTCAGATTCTTATAAAGAGATTTTTTTAATGTAGATAGAACACTCGATATTTTATTTTTCATCAAAAAGAATGAGAAAATCTAATTTGGAGTCAACTTCATCTTTAGCTGATTATTTATGTATATCTTTAAAATGTCAAATATAAAATTCCATTGCCATCTCATTTTAATTAAAAAATTTTTAAGTATTTTTCTTTCCTTTGAGAGGAGGGAAATAACGGAGATCGTTTAAAAAGAAGTGCTGCATTATGATCACTATTATGCAACTAAACTGTATATGTGACGATACGGTAAATATTTAAAAATAATAATAATAAGCAAAAAAAAAATCTCTTAACAATCTAAAATGAAGTATCCTAAAGAACCAAACGTTATGTAAATATTTATATCTTTGATTAATTCTAATTCTACACGCAGCTTCCCAGAATAAAAATAACATCATTTACAAATTTATTCTTTCATATTTATTTAAGTAAAAGTATTTGCTTTGGTAGATAACATTAGAGAAGAAAAAGAAGATTATTTTATTTTTCTTCTTCTGTCTTGGGATTACGCTAATGCGTGACATGAAAAAGAACAAGCACTTCAACTTCGACTCTGTTCTTTTCGTCCGTCGGAATTCTTGTATTCGTTTCGCTTCAGTTCACTTTCGCCATCGAGGCGCCTCACTTCGTAGAACTGACAAATATTAAAAGTTTGAACAATTGATGGAGTTCTATTTTGTTTCCTATTCCTCCTCTTCTCTTCTTACTATTTTTGAATAGGAATGAACTCGTTTGTTTGAACTTTTAGGCGAAGATCATTTTTTTAGAAGAATGCTAGATTTGATATGAAAGTCAGAAGATTATTTCTTTATCGAATAAAAGTGACCTTTGTGCCATTAAACCTTTAATAATAAAGAACGTCATTATTGATTTTCTTTCCATTTGTATTCATTTTGTTTATAGCTGTCCTGTAAAAATTGTATTTTGTAGGCTACAACGTTAACCTTCAAACTACTCGTTTTTTAAAATTTTTTCCAAACAAGTTTAAATGTAAACCTATTTAAATGACTAATTAAATTTAAAATTCAAAAAATGATTTTAAAATTAAGTTTAAATTTAATTTTTAATGACATTTAATTAATTAAATCATTTTATACTAGTGTGATTTATGACCGATGACTATGCCTATTTAAATTTGGGAATTCACTGTATATGTCGCAAAAAGAAAAAAAACATGTTACCTCCTCATATCGTAAGGAAATCAATAATTAAATTTTAGAAGGCATGCGCAGCTACATTTAGTGAATATTTACTTTCATTCGAATCCCTTAAAGCTAATATCATTTAAGTTATTTTATAAATGTTTCTTATTTTTTTTCTTGCACTTAAATATTTGTAACATTCAACAACATGGTTATTAAAAAAAAATCAGAAGCATTCTTTTCATTATTTCTTGTTGTTGGTTACAACTTATGTTGAGAAAATGTTGATACTTCAATGCCAAGCAAAGAAGTATTCTCAGATAATATCGTTTAAAGCCCTCTAACAATATCGAAAGGGAATTTTTTGTTTCTTCTATATTTTGATCTTAAATTTTGATATTTTCTGCTGTTTGTGAAAATTTATTATTAAAAAATAGATTTATCATTACATTTTTTTATAAAAGCTATATAATAAATGACAATCACTAAGATATATTTTAATTTGGTTTAGTAATGAATAGTTTTTCTTATGCTCCTTCAGAAATTTAGAAATACCACCTAACTAGATTTTCACCAATTTGCTTTTAATTGCATTGCAATTAATGCTTTTTTTTTGCAAGATTTAAAACTTTATATTGTTTTCTAACAATTTCTTTGAATTTTTTAGGAGGTACCTCGTAACTGAAGATGAGAAGCTTCCGGTACGGTGCCTCACCACCTCTGTGGGTTACGAAAAGGAAGGGGTCTGGATGCTCCCATCGATGACGGGACGTGCTTCCCACTGGAAGGGTTGAACCGTGGTCGATGATGGTCCTTAGGACTCAATCATAGTTCTCGCCACAGTTGCTGTCGTGGAGGATTGGTCAGTCATGGTTATTTAGCTGTACTGTTATGTTTAATTATCAGTACAGCATGGTTATTTAGCTGTACCGATAATTAAACATAATCTTCTTTGTTAAATTATCTTATTGCTTATATTGTTATCTTATTGCAAATCTTATTATATTTTTGTCTTATTGTTTCAAATACTGATGCAATTATGAGCCTTCAAGTTTGTGTTCAAGTGTTGAACTTTTAAAATGACTAGAGGTTTTGATATGATATCTGTACATTTAAAATGAATATGAAAATCAAAGAACGAGTCTATGAAACCAAGTACTAATCTGATTTCATCAATTTTTATCTCATCTAAAAGTTCATGACTATTAGATATATCAATAAAGATAAGTCCTTTCCTATCATCTCCTATTTTTGAGAGATGTTCACACAACACAATGTCAAATACTTATGGCCAGTTTATTTTTGGAACTCATTGTAAAATGTGCATGTGTACACATAATACAAACAAGCTGCATTTGTTAAACGACTGTATCGCTAATTGATTATTCTATATACGTCACCACTTTTGAACTTTTGCTGAAAGTACATGTGGTCTGTAATGGTAAAATAACTTATTGTCAAAGGACTATGAGATTCTGAACAACAAAAATCATCTGAACTGAGTCGTTAATAAATGGAATTTTTCAAACAAAATTTATGCCAAGATTAAAACACAATACATGTAGAGTATTGTATATAGATAAAGAGCACAATAAGCATAGATTTTTTTCATTCAAAATATTTCCTACTCAAGATATTTGTTTTTAATAACAAATCAAAAAGTTGTTGTCATATGATAGTTTATAAATATTTAATTACACATACGAAATTTTGGAATAAACAATTTTGCATAAAATTGTCTCAAATTCAAATAGAATTTTAAAAGTTCAATAATTATCTTTAACTTATTTTATTTTAATACAACTAAAATTAAAAATTTAAAAATACTGTATATCATATATTAGAAATTTTTTTTAAACATATGAAATTTATCATTAAAAATAGAACCATTAGAATATATTACCATTCATAAATGAATAAAAGTAGGTTTAATATATGCTCAATCTTATAAATATTATTCTATTTTATATAAGCCAAATGGAAGGAATTTTACATATGTATATACCTAAATATCAAAAATGATTTGAAGGAGGGGGGTGCTTTATTTAAACTGCATGATTCTATCACACTGTCTCTTTAATTTACATTTTAAAGGTTAATTCATGCGATTTCAGAAATTCACACTTATATATATTACGGCATAAGTGAAACAGCTTCTATTTTATATCTGACATTAAAAAAAAAATGATTTTTTTCAGCAGCACGAAAACTTTAGTTATTTAGATAGAAAATATATGCCTTTAAAATTTTGATTTTCAAAAAATCATAATATTCCATCAATTTGCTCCAATTTGAGTTCCACGGTTTAAAAAATTTTTTAATAAGCGAAAGTCATGTCATCTTTATTTGATTAGTTTGAAGGTGATTATGTCACAGAACTTGTGGATCACGTTAAGGTCATATCACAAGCGTTCTATCTCAAAAGTAATAATAATTAGAATGCAATAATGATAACCTGCTTTTCGAGAAACGAAGCATGTCGGCGTACTTCCGAATCTGGTAAAGAACAAAATGATTCAATCGAAAGTAGGCAACACTTTTGGATCGTCTGCTGAAAAGTAAGAAAACAAAATATCTGAGTAGGTTAGTGAAATGTAAAATGTAAAAAAGAACAAGAGACATGCTCTTACATGTCCGTAAAAGAATAAAATGTGGACATTTTCTATTTTAGACAAAGTAATTTGGATTATTTGAATTCTTAAAATACTTTTAAAATTCGTTCTGAATGATATTTCGAAATAATGACAATATAATGAATAATTTAGGGGAATAAATTAAATCTTAATGACATTAAATAATAAATGTAATAAATATTAAAAATTATTAAATTCAATGCAATAAAGATTTTTAAAAATATTGAATTAAATATTGCAAAAATAATGTTAAAACGTTGATAATAGTATATCACTTGTGCAATTTTTAATTTCAGAAAGTACATTTTTTACTGATAAAATTAGGAGATATATTTTCGTCTCATTCGTAATATACACAAGAAAATTAAAAAAAGGCCATCATTTTTGCACGTCAAGTGTAATGTGGTAATGTATTTTTAAAATGCAGAAGGAAAAAATTAAAAGGAATTGGAAATCTTTAGTCCAAAATATCGTAGCATAAAAATTTTTTCCAACTTAAATCTTTTATCTTTGAGTTATTTAAGAAACTTTCACGTAATTATTGAAAAGACAATTTTTTTGTTTTAGTTATATTAACGTCCCATTTTAAAGCAACACTAGGGCTATTTTGAGATGGACCGCGTAATTTTGAGCAGCGGTCAGATAACAAGAACGACACCGGAGCTGGCACCCTTCTTTCCACGCCACACTATACCAGTGAGAGAACATTTGGCCAAGATGGATTTGACGTGCTTCAGACCCACTTGCACGACGGTTCTTCTGTGGATTCGGGTCACGAACCTGAAGCCCATGAGTTCCGAAGCCGAGAACTTACCACCAGGCCGTCTCAAGCCTATTAAAAAGATAAAGTGCATGCATAGAAAAAATGCATTAAATATGATTCTAGGTGAAATATGATTCTAGAGTACAATATTATTTCGAGAGGTTTTGCAAAAATGCAACCACAGATTTAAGAATTATTAAATTTAAATTTAAAATATGAAAAAAAAGTTTTACGAATAGACATTCTGAATATTTTGATTGGGAAAAAAATACAGAAGTTGTGATTACCACTACTTTGTAAATGTGGTCATAAAAGGATTAAAGAGGCTTTTTTTTATGAAATTGAATTTTCATTGACGGATATAAAGTGAGAAGAAAGAAATTATCGATATCAAAAAAATTCGACCTCTGATGAATTTCATTAACTAGATCAGGTTTGGTCCTCCTTGGGTCGAAAAAAAATTATAAGCGCAAGAGCACTCTTTTTCCTTTTATTATTTTTTTTTCCTTTGAAGTTTTGTTTCTTTATAGACGGCAGTCATGAAGTTGGCAGTTGAAAATAGTTGCATGCATTAGAGGGACGCCATTTTTGAGCACACATTAAAAAGGCATATAAATTCGACGAACACTTATGTTTTTGTATATTTTATGTACATATTAGTTAAAGACAGTCAATGAAAGTGGCATAACACAACTATTATAAAATAAACTATTACATTTTATTTAGGTTTTGGTATTTTTAATTATTTTTTTCTTCTAACAATCGTAGCTTGATAATGGCCTTTGGAATGTTAACGCGTCAGATCAGATCTTGCAGAAAATATATATGCAGAATATATATATATGCTTCATAATCTTTGCAATATAATTCCAGGCATTGCTATACAGTTTACTTACTCCAGATGTATCGAACTAAGCAATTCTCTCGGTAGAGGTCAGTACAGGCTAATTCCTAGATCAAGAAATCAAAAGAAGAAAATAAGTAAGAAAGAACATTATGGGAAGGCTTATTTTTATGGGGGATGTACACAAATTGACTTCGTTTTAAAATTCTGATCTAATAAAGAAGTTTATCGTGGTGCACTTCTTCTATTATCATCAAAAAAACTAGAAGAGTTTAAAATTCCTTTAAGAAAACTAAAAAAACCTTTTGACAAATACTGGACTGCTTTTTAAAAAAAAGATGTAGTATTGTTTTAGATTAACAACTAAAGAGTTTATCAGTATTCTTCTCATAACCTCGTGGCTGAAACTGATAGTGAGAAATAAAAACTTATCTTTTCAACAAACTTATCTTTATGTTGAACAATTTAACATGTTTTTCAAACAATCTAAACTGATTGCTTAAATACTGAAGAATGTTTAAAACAAAGATTGACAATGATTTATTTGTAGAAACAAAAGTGGAGAATGCTAATCATTTAGATGACAATGATTCATTGGCAGATGACTCGATTTCCCATGTTAACTGAAACGGCTCAATGAATGCTAATCTTTAACTATCAAAAAATAAACAGATAAATCGATTGCTTAAAAGCAAAATAAGTCGATAAAAGAAAGGTAAATCGATTGCTTTTATCACTGTTCATAAAATGCTTTCAGTATTTAAATTGGTTTGATTCTATACTTTTCTTTTATTGCGTTTATGTTATATTTTAATACTACAGTTAATATGAGGACAATATTGGGACGTGTAATCATGTTCCAGTTGTTTAATTTAAATCATGTGATTAGTTAATGATTTGCAGAATGAAAGCTTTTACTAACTATCATTTATAAATGAATATGCTCACAAAAAGGCATATAGTTTTGAAAAGCTTAGTTTCTTAATTGCTACATAGATCTGCATCATGACATGGATATATTGTTTGAGAATAATTATTCACAATTCATAAAGCATTTAAGAAACAGAAATTAAAGAAGGCATTCAATTTCCTAATATTGTTTTGTTGTTACATATCAACATTGAAACAAGGACTAATTAATAAAAAAAATTCAGCTTTAATTTTTTTTTTAATTTTAAAATAAAATGATTATTAAGCTGGTTTACACTACAAATTTAGTCTTCAAAGATGTTTGCTTCAATTTTTCTCTTTAAAATGTTTTGCACATAGTGTGCCACACCTAATTTTGACCTTGAATAATTTGCTTAAACTTTTAATATAAACCGTTTTAACAACGTATGACACGAACATGGAAAGCACATCAAAAACTGGCCGATATGTTTTTCGAATCGGTTGATAATTTTATGAAAACTTCTTAGCGGCCAGTTGAATAGTTCTTGATAAATTATGAAATTATGTTTGAATTTTGCTCTGATAAGATTTATACATATTTTATAGAAACTGAAATCCATTTTGACAGGAACTGTAGCTAACTTATGATATGAAATATTTGCTTTATATTATTTGAATGAATAATAATAAATTTTTTAAAAATTTAACATGTTTTGAAGAATCGTTTGTGTTAAAATTGGTAAATTTGTAAGCTGCATGTATTTGCTTTCGTGTGAAAAGAATATTTGTTCTCTTTACCTCTTCATTATAAAGATGGTCCCTTAATCCCTCAATCGACGTGTTTTATCGCCAGCTTTCTGCGCCTTCAGAACAAAGTAACAAGAAATTATTAAAATCGTTTCGAATCCTAGGGCTTCATTAGTGAAAATGTTCTTCTAAGAATATAATTCTTTTGAGTAAAAAGTTTTATTCCATCTAATTTCCATCATTTGGAACGTTCACCGTTACGAGGCCGAAGAGTTCGAACTTCACCTCTTTTTATATAACAAGGAAGAGAAACTGTAAGAAAAATATTTAAAAAAAAAAAATATATAAGATGCGGATTACTTTGTACTAACTTTCCAATAAGGAAAAAGGGCGGGAAAACTCGAGACAATGGTCGAACCACTTAAAGAACTTATAATTAGTTATGGGTGGGAAAATAATGGAGGGGGAAAACGATCTTTAATAAAGGCGACGGTTATAGTTGAACGATGCCAGATGATAAATAATAAAGTACCGATAAGTGAAGCAATAGAATAATGACAACAAACAAAAGCAATAAAAAATAAAAATGAACGAGATGGCGCCATTTTTTTTTCTTTTGTTGTTCATGGAATACAAAAGGTGAGGCTATCCGGATATATATATATATATAAAAATGCTTATTTTCCCACGTATTCTGCCATCTTGGACCGTGCAAAATGTCCCCTCTCACAAAAAAAATGATAAAGTAATGATAATAAATAAAATGTTCTGAATGGTCGTTTACCTTCGGAACACGCTACTTCTTCCTGGTTTGGGTGAAAAAGCGTTTTTATTTGTATAGTCTAAACGTTATATTTTCGCCGCTTTGGTGAAGCGTGAAAACGTTTCCTATGTCCGTTTTCATTAAAGGTTCTGCCATTACAAGTCGCAAAAATGTTTGGTCATCTGAAAGATATCTTATATTGTGAAAGAAACAGTAATATATATCTGTAGAAACTGTCAGAAAATAAGAATAAAATTGAAGTTTGAAAAATCTTTTAACGAATGCTTAAACAATAGGTTTGCAGTTAGTTTAACAACTTTTATCACATCGTCAAAACAAATGTAATTGAAATTTACATTTATTAGTTTATTTTAGAAAAATATTTCATTTATCATCTAGAAATGCATCATAAACATTCAACGCTCAAAATCTAATACTTTTTTCTCTGAAAATTGGCAAACACAATGGAAATGTAGTTATCGCCTTATAATTTTATATAAAATTATCCACTTTAACAGTTAAAAAAATATTTTCGTGTGTTAAACAAAAGAAATAAAAAAAAAACCATAAGAAATTCTTATCCAGCAAACTAGATTCAATCAGAAATTCCTTTTTTAAAAAGAAATTGGATGCAATCTTCGTAAAAACAATACACAAATTTGCACAAAATTCAAGTGAAGGAAGTCTCAATTTATCTGAAATTATATAATAAGCATTGAGACCAATGTTAACAAAGGATTCCCATTTTCTAAAATAGCCAAACTGATCGCATTTAACATTTAAACTTAACTGAGCACATCTCAAGAACGCTTGTGATTGCATAAAAAAGATAAACAGAAATGGAAAAAATCAATTTATAAATAATGATGATTGAAAAACAGGCAAATATTTAATTATAAATTTCAAACAAAAATTCGATAAATCCTATATTCAGAGAAATGTGTGAAATCTATAATAGAACCTTGGTTGAAAAGCTACTCTGGATGGTCATTAATTTCCAAATACGAACTAAATTATTAAATCATCGTAATAATTACTCGCAACTTTGCTGTTGCAATTTTTTGCAACTTTTTAAAAAGGACCGAGGTTAGTTTAGTTTAGTTATATTAACGTCCCTTTTGAAGCAACACTAGGGCTATTTTGGGACGGACCTCGTAATTTTGAACCACGGTCAGATGACGAGGACGACAGCTGAGCTGGCACACCCCTCTCCACACCACACCACACCAGCGGGAGGACGTTTGGTCAGGACGGATTTAACGCGCAACAGACCCCCTTACACGACGATTAGGTGGAATCGGGTCTCGAACCTGAAACCCTCCGGTTCCGAAGCCGAGACCTTACCACCAAGCCACCACGGCCCTTAAAAAGGGACGAATACCGAACTTTGTGAAAGACCTTTCCGGATTGATTTTATTTGACGAATTTGCAAAAAAGTTTCCCTATACATTCAAATTAATTTGGTTTCTTTGTTTAGAATGGATTGTAAATACTATTAAGAAAATTCTGAAATATAATAATTGTTTATAATTATAGAACCATTTTGATAAAATTTAAAGGTTCGAATTTCTTTAGGAGCTACTAGACAAAATAATTTTAAAAAATATATATGCTTATTCTTACATGCAATCTATAAAATAAGCCATCAGAATATAGTTTACTTTTGAAATTAAAAAGCTTTACAAAGTTTTTTTTTGTAATAATATAACCTGTTTGCTTGAAAAAAAAGAGAAAAACTTGTATAATGCTAGTGTAAATTAAACCAACGTGAGTATTCACCCTCATATATTTAGATAATATAATACCTCCTAGTTTGCATTACTTAAAATATCGCAGTTAGTGAGGAGAGAGGTTGCAAACCCTCGAATTTCAAGGAAAATTCTGCAAGCGGATATAACCCACCCACCCTCACATTCTTTGGGCAATATAACATGTTCCATGTTTTGTATTTAATGGAGAAAACCAAGTATGCCTTCTTTTAGATCAAAGTGTATCAAAATTTGATACATTTCTATTATGTTGGTTACAATATTGAATCTCTCTTTCCCTTCCTCTGGAGATCACATACCAAATTTGAACTCTCTAGCCAAATACTTTTTTGGTTTATCGTATTCACAGGTAGACATTTTTTCTAAAAGTTTGTTTCCGGTTTCAGGGAGTGGAGGATTTGAATGCATGAAAAAAATATCTTACAAATAATGTTCTGCAATGTGAACGATATTAGCTTTATTTTAATTTTCTGATATTAATAATATTTGGAAATCAAATAAAAACAATTAAAAAAAGACTTAAAATGTGTCAGAAAATGCATCGAGGCGTTGGGAGTGATCTAAAATTAAAAGGCCTGTTTTGCTAATTCAGTATGCCGCGATTTTTTTTTTTAATACTGAGGAAAATAATAAATAAAAAGCCTATAGAAGAAAAGAAAGAAAAAAATAATAAAAAGCCTGCATAAAAAGAAGTCTTTTCCCTCTGTTTTACGTCCTTGGCCTTCATTAGTACAAATAGTTGACATTTTTATACATTTCCGATTCCATATCATTGGCTTTGTTTCAAAGTGGCTTAACTTTTCTTAAGATGCTGTCACGCAAATGGCGTTTTCTTTCATATGTAGCTGGTATCAATAAACGCCGGAATGAATGTTTTTCCTGGACTGAATTCCTGGTTCCGCCACTGTTATGCGAGAACACACGGAATGTGTACGGAAATGTAATGTGTGGACTTAACACAACAATGTCCGCTACACATTCTTCTCAAAGTGCATTTTTTTTTATTATAATTTTTGTGGTAGGGGGCAGCGCCCTTCTTTTCCAATTCCGCGAAACAGACCGAATATTGCAGTGAAATTACTGTAGCATAAAGATTTTGGAATAACGCCGACATCGCATGGTTTCGCTTCCTTTCAAAAAGCGAAGCAAACGAATAAAAAAAAAAGTTAGAACTGAATAATCCTAGGATTTTATACAACGACAGAAACTTCGTTGGAAAAAATAAATAAATAAATGATAAAGAAAAATAATGTTCTGTTTTATTATTATTTTTTTTTTCCTTTGGATCTTTTTTGATGACATTGACTGCCGGTTGGCGGAACATTCGTTTCTTTTTTTTTTCTTGGACGGAAGCAAGCTGCCAACTGGCAATTGCCTGTTTGTTTCTGAAATGATCCTGAAAAGTAAAGCGGCATGAAATGGATGTCAAATTTGCATGTCGGAAATCACTTTTTAATAGCTTTTGCCACTTAACTTCCGCCATTAGTGCGAGTGTTTGCCGCAGAATTAATCATTATAATCGTTACAAGTGTTAAAAAATTCACTTCCTTTAAAAATCTCATAATGTTATATCGAAAAGAATAAAATACTGGTGAACGTGCTCGTGGTCAGATATTCGAAAGAGCACTTGAACACTGTGGTTATTAACCTTCAGATTTGGCAATCATGTAAAAATACTTTATGATTTCAGAATGCTTAACGAAATTTAAATGCCATTATTTTTTAAACTGAATAAATGCAGAAAAATAGGATACACAAAAATTTAAATACTGAGATATCAAAATTAAATCGTTTTTACTTTCTTGCCCTCAAAGTATTACCGGTATTTTGGGATTATCCCGCCAACCTTGCGAAATGCGCCAATCCTTTGGCGCTATCAGAATGAAAAGCAATTATACTTTTATTGGCAAACTTTTGGCGATAATATCGGGTTTGGCGAAAATGGTAGATGGGCTAATCCCAAAGTACCATATTTACCAATTAATGCCACATGTGGATTAAATTTTGAGCGAAATTGTCTATGGACTGACTATAGGTCTGTTTGTTTACTCTAAAGTATCTGCATAAGATAATTAAAAAAAAAGTACGTAAAACGTGTGATCCGAAGTTATGGATTTAAATAAGGAAATTTGGTACGACGTTTTGTGACACTAATTGGTCGAAATAAAGAGGTTCAAAGTTCGTCTGCATTATGCTATGGAGCTTAGAATGCAACCTGGTGTGTCACCATTCTCGGGCCTAGTGTGTCACCACTCTCGCTCTTGCGGAATTACTGTGGCCTTAAAGGGTTTTATACCCTTCTACCCTGCCCTTATATGATCAGGAGGTGCGGACATTTGTAATCTAAAAGAAGATTCCATATTATCTAAGAAAACAAGAGAGTCGGAAGAAGAATATTCTCACAGATTTTCTCTTATTTTGCGCTACATTTTTTTAAAATTTACTTTCTTTTAATTGCAAATTCAGAACAACTGGCATTAAATGAAATGTGCGGGTATCTTTGTCATGTGACTTTGATGTAATATAAAAGAATAATATTTTATGTGACGTAAGCTGCTTATACATATAAAAAAAAGTATTCCTCTTTAAAACTTTAGTTCGGATTGTGTCTGATAGGAACCTTTACATAAAAATTTTGCGTTAGTTTTGTATTGATAATGTAATTTGTAATGTTGATAATTTTGTAAATGAATAGTTTTAGTAACATAAGAAGTTGGATGAAATGGTTTGCTTGGTGTGTATCCTAGTGACTTTTCTGGGGAAGTTGCTAACATCAGCTAACAATACCATTACTTGATATATCTTATCAACTTAACCTCTTTAGTATGGTAACGTAAGATAAAGCTAAAACTGTAACACTGTTTTTGATGTGAAAAATTTAAATTGGTTAGATAAGAAGCGATAAAAATATATGTATATGTATGATTTAATTGTTTAGTAATTGCAGTTTATTCTCTTAGTAATTTTGAACTTAATTGATAAAAATACATTTTTTACTTTTAAATAAATGAACTGACATTTTATTTTATTCTTAGTTTAAAGAAACAAAAGGAACGAATTTTGTAAAGGTTTATAAAATTTCTCAAGCGTTCATAAAAATCTGTTCACGAAGTTCAGATCAATTTTAGATAATTACAATGCTATTTTTTTCGTATTGTTTCAGTTTCTTTTAAAAATAAAAGGTCAAAGTTTGAAAACAAGAGATCTCATAACTTTAGGACAAAACTGTAAATAAAAAAAGTATTTTTTTTTATATAAATTCTCCTACTTACTTCATTATACAACAAACTACAGATAAAGCGCATAATATTTTCTTATATTTCTAAACGTGCAATGTTTCCAATCTCGTTGAATAAAAATATGTCATATTCTTCAGCAAAGGGATCGATCATATTTAAGAATTAGGAATACATATATATAACATTGATTTGTAGATACACGCCTTTTGCGACCAACTAGCTCCTTGTGGTGTTTAATTTTAATTAAAACTCTCGCATCCGCTCTTTATGGTTGCTTCGACAAAGCATTCTCAAGCATCAAATTACAATGCTACTTCCGAATTATCTAATAATTAAAATTGGAAGAAATTTTTCATATTTTTAAACTTATCATTGTGCTATTAGAGAATATGAAAGCTAACATTTTTTTTATATTTATAAGTCAGATTTTTTTTTCACCAAGAACTTAACCTTTTTAGATATTTTATATCTTATAAACGTTATTCTTTTTTCCTTTGCGAGTTAAGAATATATATTTAATTTAGTTATATGAACGTCCCATTTTTTTAAAGCAACAGTTGGGCTATTTTGGGACGGACCTCATAATTTTGAATCGTGGTCAGATGACGAGGAAGACACCTGAGCTGGCACATACTGAATTTCAGTTATTTAAGTCATTGTGTTTATAAATTACTGCGTTTGCTTACATATACGAAAATATTGGGCGACAAACGGGCAATCATTCAATAGATTTGGTTTAAAATTTGGTAGGTACTTATATGTTAAATGTTAAAAGTGTGCACCAAATTTTAGCTATCTAACTTTTTGCATTGTGTAATTTTCAAGTCCGATTATATTCAGACAACCAGACAGAAGAAAGTTCATTTCATTCAAATTCTAATAGAAATCCATAAATTCGGTCGCAGTTTTATATACTAAATTTTAACCGTCTTACTTAGCTCATTTTTGTGTTATATGTTTATAAATAGACAGATTGACATAATGCCAAAATAGTGTTTTCCGGAATCACGGAGGTCTGAAACATGAAACCGAAATATCGAGCGTGAAATTTTTTGAAGATTGCAGTATTTCCTCTATACTTCATTTACGAGAAAGTAAAAATCACCCATTTTTGATTACCTTCTTAAGTAGAAGAATATGGCAAAATCTTTGAAAATAAAATCTAGGTTTTTTGGCTCAAAGGATCATGCAAAAAGTAACGTTTTAGTGAATATTTTTAAAAGTAAATCAGGTTTAATGTTTCAGGTCATCTTAGAAAATTTAAAAAGAAACAAATAAACAACCAACAACAACAACAAAAAAAAAAAAAACACGTCAATTACAAACATGATTTTTTTCCGTTTAACATGAGAGCAGATCATACTGTATTTTACAATTACTTAAGAATACGTCGTAAAAAAATTTAAACCGTTACCCCGCATTTTCAAGAAAATGATTCTTATATCAAATGTCTGCCACCATTAATCTCGGACGGGGTGTGTGAATTCTCGGGATTCTCGGAAACTGTAATTTGCATCGGAAGAAAACGAAAACCATTTAACCAAACCCAGTTTTCCCAGGAAGATGAGTTCCACGTGCAGGAATTCTCTTTGTCTGGGCGCGTCTCGATCCCCAAATGACCTAAAATGCGGCGGCTTCCAGCGAGGGTGGACGCGTGACTTACTTTCAATCTCGTTTGCTGCGGACCACCCCCACAGAGTAGCGGTCTCAGAAGATGCATACTCGGAAGGGCGGAGGACCTGTTAAACGCCGAGAATGACGTCATTTTTGTTTATTGGGTGGACCGAGTGCACATCTAGTGGGCAGAAATCCAAGGATGCGGGCCAAGAATCAACAATTGGTCTGAAGCATCATTTCTGAACAGTTTATGGGCATAAAAGTGAAATCCATTCATATCTTACGTATTCATTGCTATCACTTTCATGTCTTTTGAAAGGATTTGCCATCATACTTTCTGATTGGCAAACAACATCAACCTTCAAATACGGTTTTCTTTCTGTCGAAACAAGCATACGTCATATAATTTCTTAATGTCGTAGCTTCTTCATCAACAGAAAATAAAGATGGTTCACCATTAGTTTAGTTTAATTGCAGCAACGTCCCGTTTGGTAACAATACTAGAGCTATTTTTCGACAGACTTCACCCTGTCTGATGTCTGAGCCAACATCACTTCTCCAAATGTCCACACAGCAACAACGTTTTATGCCATTGATATTTAGCTCATGGCATCAGATTTAATTTGTATCAGATCTGAATACACGATGGATCCTTAGTGGAATCGAGTTCCAAACCTAAAGTCCTTCTGGCTCTGAAAATTAGGTATTATCGCTAGGCCACCACGATATTGTTAATTCATACGATTTAGCTCACAAACTTACTATATATATATACTTAAGATCTAACTGCCCTATGTCTGATGCTGCGTTTATATTCTGTAAATCAGTAAAAAACTGCTTGATTCTATTGAGATCATGATTTTTGAAGCCATTTGCAAGCTCCATTTTTCGAAGCCCTAAACTCGCATCTATGGGATTTTCAAAATAAGAATTTGAGCATCGTGGTTTTCAATATTGCCCAGGATCCATAGTGTTATTTATCACCGTCCGTCATTAGGAGGAAGATTCGGAGTGACTGCTTATTCTAATTTTAGTTAGATTAAAACATATTAAAGCTATTTTGGGAGGAACGTTGTCTTTTTTCATTGGGACCCGGCTGATGAGGACGATACTTTAGTAACTCCCAGTCTTCTATTACACGCCTTGATTTAAACTATTCTAGGCCTTCATGCCTCCTCGGATCCTTAGTGCAATCGAATCTGGAATTTTTAATCCTCCAAAGCATCACGAGTTTACTCCATTCGTTGTTTATATTCTAAAAAGCAAACTGTCAAAAAAAAAAAAAAAACTGATGGATCCAAGCGCCGAGGTGCGGAATTCCCGCCGAGACCATCTTCCCTGTCTCTGAAATTTCTTTTCCTTTCCACTGTGTGGGTTCTCGCGTTGCGAAAACACTCTCTACGGGATGTTCCAGAACATAATCTTTTAAGTTAGAAATGATCCCATCTACTCAGAATGCACATCAGAAGCGCGCTTCAAAAAATTCTATTTATTCGCTTTAGGTAGGTTCCTTGCAGGAGTTGAATTATTTATATATATTTGATTTATACTGTTTCCAATATGATTTATACTGCCAGTTTAGAAAAATAAATTTTTATCTTTATCTTTACTTATAATAAAAATAAATATGCGTTTTTCAGTGAGTGAGTATGTATTGGCACTCAACAAGCCACACCATTTAATCTAATGCTACCAAACTTGATACATACATGTAATGGTATTTTAAACTCTGATTTCCAAAGTTTTATCTTAATTTAGCCCATAGTAACTTTATTTTAAAATATTCTCTTATTTCTTGATCCAATTCCACTTTCTCTACTTAATTAATTCAAGAGAAGCTTTACAAAATCTATTAGCTGAATCGGCTAAGCGCCGACACATTCTCACGCTCCGCGTGAAGGGCTAGAAAAATGTCCAATAAGCTTATTCTTTTTTAAAAGATCCCTGTATTTCCCTTACTTGTGATTGACATGCGTCAGAAATCCCTATAGAAATCTTAATAATATATTAGCACTGTAAAAAAATATTTTCCCTATCCATATCTCATGTTATATAAGACGAAGGATAATTTATTTCGCTCTTCTTCCCGACTTCTGCTTTTGTACCGCGCTGTGGCGGATGTGCCATGCCCGCGCCTTTTTGTAAATAAATCATTATGCCTTCCCGGGAAAGAATAAAACGAACTTAAAAATACAAAGTCTCCTCTCTGCTTGTCACACCTGCATTCTGCTTCAAATAAAATAATGCTTACACACATACTTTGGAAGATAGGAATGAGCACTTCAGGGCGATTTTTGAAATTTTAATTAATTGAAAATCTTTTTTTATAATACAGATGAATGTGCGTTTGTTGATGTAAAGATGAATTCGTCCTTTATTTTTTTTTCCAGCTAAAATTCAGAACCTTTTGTTGTAGCAGTTGCATTACACTTCTCTTTTGGATACTAGATGGCGATGCCTGTTTAGGCCATCCCATATGTCATCCCATAATGCATTGAGATTGTAATGAGAAGGAGATGTGATTCTGAACCGTGAAGCGCGCGCGTGAATGTCGTGTCTTTGTGTTTAAGTGTGTGAATGTGATTATTAAAGAAATGTTTCCCACAACATTCGTCCTGTTGCTTCTTGCAAGATCATAATAATCTACATACGTACCACCACCTACATACGTTCCAACGTACCACCACATTGTCATTTTTCTTGTAGATTTTGAAAAGCATTTTATCCATTGAAAGTTAGATACCTATGCATAAACTGTAACGTTCATAAGGGCCACAGAAAATAGTTTATTCTTTTTAAATTCATCAGTGAATATTTTATTATTTTTTAGCGCCTCAGAAAATATTTCATTCTCTTGGCAAATGCTTCAGCAGATATTTTATTTATTTTTATCAATAAAAAGCTGATGTGAAAACAGGGATTGACATAATGAAAAAGAAATGATTAATTTATTTTATTAGATCTATTTTAAAGAGCCTATTTTAAGATCTATTCTATCTATTTTAAAGTGTAAATACACTTGTTGATATTGCTTATGAAATTCTGCTTTTTCAAGCTACTTTTCATTTGAAGTCGAAGCATTTAAAAAAATATTTATCACGAATCCCAGCAGGATCGAACAAAATAATATCCAGTTCTTAGAAATTTTAAAAAATCTTCCCTTTTAATCCATCAACATTTGTAAAGGAAAATTGTAGAAAAAATAATTGGAATTAAAAGAAATTCCATTCAAGTTTAATTCAATTTTACTCAGATTTATAAAAAAAAACTATTTACAAAGAAATTTTTATTATTATTAAGTATCCTTCGTATTCTTATTCATTTAAAAACTTTAGACTTGTGAACATTTTTTCAACTGTGAAAACTTTCAAAACTTCGATGAAGCTACATGCTCCGACAACACTTCCATCGATTTAAAAATATAATAGGAAAAGTCTGAGCTCTGAAACAGCGCATGTGCGGAGGGAAATTTGATATTGGAAAGGAGTACAATAATTTCGTGTAATTATTTTTCTCTCCGTTTAAGAAACCACTCTATCGATATTGAAGGAAATTGAAAAAGGAACTTCATTTTCTACCTCTGCTTTTCCTTGTGCTTCTCTTAAAGAGCGAAAGCATTTAATGAAAGAATGCGACAAGCTATTAATAGATTTTCAATATCTAACATTAAATGCACATTAAAATGAATTAATAGTTAAATCTAACATTAAACAGTAACAGTGATGTTAGATTTAACTATGAAACTCGATGAAAGCAGCTGGGGTGACCTCCCCAAAGCGTGCTCGCATAGTCTCTAATAAAGCTGTTATTCCAAAAAACGCCGGGTCGCAGTGGCCTGGTGGTAAGGTCTCGGTTGCAGAACCGGAGACTTTAAGGTTCGAAACCCGATTCCACCTAAGAACCGTTGTGTATGCGGGTCTGGTGCACGTTAAATTCGTCGGGGTGTGAGCTCAGGTGTTGTCCTCGTCATCTGACCGCGATTCAAAATTAGAAGGTCCGTCCCTAAATAGCCCTAGTGTTGCTTTAAAACGAGACATTAATGTAACTAAACTAAATCCAGAAACTATCTCTGTCTCTGTCTATACGGATGAAAGGATATAACTTCTGCGATAATGACCTTGAAAACTGAATCACAGTTCCTATTCCTACTCGACGAGAATCATTCAATTTCCTCGGATGCTACCCCAAGGCGGGGGTAGCTCATTTTCGCAGTCCCATTTCAGAAAAGTGTGGGGATAATTTCTCGTTAGCCCTAACGCGTATCATTCGAACGAAACAACAAGATTTCTAGGCCGGGATAGCCTGGTTGGTAGAGAGCGTTAGATTCGCCTCCCTTAGGTTGCAAGCTCGAACACCGCCGGCCGAAGACTCCCCGCGTGCTTGGTGACTGACGCGCATATAAATCTGTCGTGGTCACAAAGTCCTCCATGTTGAGAGTAATACCACTGGGGAGTACTGGATCAGGGGTGATCGTTCTCTAATTCAGGTCTAAATTATGATCTGTGAATGAAGTCCGCCCCGTAAAAAGGGTTGTGACGTGTGTGTAGCTAAGTCGTTCTCTTGGCCCTAGATGGCGCTACTATAAAAACAAGAGACGCTCCAACCCGGCTTAAAATCGCTGTATTCGTAACACCGGGCATGTCCATGGCAAGTGCCATAAGAAGCAACAACATAATATTTCTATAGCAAAAGAATAGTTTTTAAAGTTTAACATTTTATTTTTGTTGAATTGTTTGAGAATTATTGAAATATCTGCATAATATCTTCAAATTCTTTTTATTTTTTTGTACAAAACAATTTTACTTTTTCTGAATCTAAGAACAAAAAGTAAAGCTCATGGGTTAAATTCATTTCAGTGCTGTCTTTCATTATAATCACGGATTCATGATTTAGAAGAAATAAGAACAATCCTCAGTGCACTGAAAGATATTATAATTATTAAGAGTTTAAACGATTTGCCTCATAATATGCACCAAAAATTGTCATTTTTTTCTCCTTAATTTCTGTTAAAGATTAAACGATGTTTTCACAAATATTACCATTAAAGATTGTGATTAACAAATGATTTGATCTGCTTTTATAATCAACTGAAAATCATCCTAACCCAAATTTGCAAGAAAAATCAAGTAAGTCTTGCTGATTTTTCAGCTTCAATGGATAAACTTCCACGGCCCACATACCTGCGCTCAAATCGTTAGAAAAAGATTCCCATGTGTCTTAACTTTCGGTTTCAACTGGCGAAAAAGAACCCAAAGACATCAGTAAAGGGGGAATAATCAGTTTCTCATGTCAAGTCATAATCCGTAACAGAAGCGCTTACTATCTATTTAATCGCGACAGGACAATCTGATGTCCCAAACATCCGTTCACTTCAGAACCATAAATCTATGTGGAAGCAGAAAGAAAAAAAACTTCTATCTCCTCAAAGAATGCGGTCCTTCCAAAAACACTCTTTCTCTCCCCTTCCTCACCCCGCCACTCAGTCTTTTTTTATTTTTCGATTAATTTCTCTTGTTCCGACGCAACATAAATTATTCTTCCCCAAAAGGGGCCTCACTGTAAGCGAGACCTTGAACTCCCTCGAAGGTGCGCTGTGTGTGAAAGTTCTGTGGAAGGTGAAGGACTGGCGGGAAACAATTCGGCGTCTTCCACCAGCAATTAGAAAAAGAAGAAAGATATCATCATCTTGGGTTTCAGTAAGAAGCTGTCTAGAAATATTTATCTATCCTTGTAGGGTCCCCTTTCCTGCTCAAGACGATTATCTGATGAACAGTCAAACAACATTTGAAGTCAAACTCGCGGCCCACAACGAATACCTTAGCAAGTGTAAAAGTATGCAATTAAGTTTTTGTTAAAAATTAATTAATCTTTAATTTTAAAATTATTGATCTCTGTTAATTATAGAAAATAATGTGTGTATGCTGAAGCTTTACAGGAATTCGACACGAATATACCATGGAGAATGACAATATGCACTTTAGATCGATTTGTTTGAAATTTTCATTAGAATTTTAATTAATCAAAAAATGAAACGAGATTTCTTGCAATAACTCTCGAAAAATGTATCACATAGAATAGATTCTTGCATCATTTTAAAATTTAAAAACCATGTTTTTTTTAAAAGATGGATGCTAATTCAATTTTCACAGAATTTCAGAATTTTCTCGAATCTTGAAAATTTAATATTAGCATAATTTTCAGCAATGCATTTCTTTGTTGCAACGAAACCGAAACAGTTTCATGGTTTTATCAAATATTTAATCGGATAATTTTTTTATATTAAAAATAAACGAAGAAAACTTTTACTTAATCTTTATGCAGTTTATATGTGAAGAAATTGAAATTAAATATGGAGAACTTTAGATCCAATTTTTACTACCTGTTCTTTCGTAAAGTATTTTTTTTTCATTATAAAATGTTATTTTATTAATTTTTGGAAACTACATTATAAAATAAATAATAAATAAATTATAAAAATCTGAAACATTTTGAAGGTTGATTAAATTTTACTGCCCTAAAACAAATCTAGCAGTAAACTATGCATAATTTCAAACAAGTTTGTGATTAAATTTTCTTTTTTTTAAATTTTATATCCAGTTATAACATATACTGATTTTTTTTTAAATATGCAAAAAGAATGAATTCAGTTTTTAGGTAACTCAGTTTATTGTTATATTTAAGTACAAAGAGCATCTCATAGTATTATTATAGGACATGCAGTGTTCTTGCCGATTCAAAACGTGAAAACATCTTGTAGAACACTATTGAGTTTGGAATAAGATTTTAAGAGAGAAAGAAGGCCGGAGATTGGTTCTTATCTTCCCAGCCTAGCTTCGAGATTTTGATTTGAGCCGAACAAGTGAAATCGCTTTTTGTTCAGATATGTTTGTTCTGTGCCGTTTAAAAAGATTTCATATTAGGAACGGTACGAAAGTTTCATTACATAAAAATTGATTCACTCTAGAAATGGGCTGTGCGTGCTTCTTTAGTTCAAAACTTGATCTCAATACGTTATTAGACTTTGAACTAGAAAGATGAAATTTAGCGCGAGATCTTTGTTCCAAATTTATAGACTTTTATCAAATCTTATACGAATTTCATTTGCAAGATATTGTCAAATTTTAGATCATTGTTTTAGAATGTAAATTCAATCAAATTTCGAATCTGCAGAAAGGAGTAATTCGTCTGTTGGATTGCACATTCGCAAATATGTAGATGAGATTACTCAAAAGGGCAAGACTTAAATGAAATTTGATATATTATCTTGGAACTGAAATTGTAATTCAGCGTTAAATATTGGCTTCAATCAGCTGAGGAAAAAAAGTGTCCATAGTCAGTTTTCTTTACTATATTACTGTGATACCAGGTACCTCACTTCCCGCCATTGAGCAGCGCCTCTGGCGGAGAAAAAGGGAGTTGTTAGCAGTTGACGCCAAGACGGGGAAGACGAAATATTACATGTTGTTTAAAAGACGGACTTCTATATTAGCCCTGAGCCTGATTATCGCATTATCATCCTACAAAATTTGTCATCTTTAATTTGTGCATCATTAACGTAACTATATTGTCACTCAGTGAATTCTCAAATATCAGCTAACTCGAAATTGTTATTGCTTTTCCACCACCCCCACATTACGAAGTACAAAACGCTCATGCTCGAGATTGAAAATAAAAATCTGCGCTCGTGGTGTTAACGACTTTGGCAAAGGTTCATATTTTTAAGAGGTATGGAAGGGGGTTAACACTCCCACTGATTTATTATGTATTAATAAACCGTAATACGCAATGTTAATGTTAAAGACTCGCTTTTGTAATATCTCATCGGAAACAGGTTCGCAAAAGTGAGTCTTTAGAATTAACATTAACTATTATGATTACCATCCAGTGACCGAATTTAGTCACTATATTTGCTCACCTTTCTGGTACAGAAACACAAATTAGTTAGCTTCAGTGGCGACGGTACTCCTCATACAGGTACTGGCAAAAAGGGTAAACTGTATTATTACTTACCATAGTAAAGGGTAAATAGCTTTTTTATGTTCCATTTTTACTATGGCGACGCCTGCGAATGGGGAGTAACGCTTTTCCTTGAATCGGTTTTAATAGGGAAACGAAACACAAGGCTACTCGTGCAGAAATTGATTTGGCATGACAGTTGTTTTCCGTGAAATAAGTGTCTCCAAGTGACAGTTTTTCGAACTACTAGTAGAGTTATGGAATGGCGATTTCGACATCGTTTTGTCTCGATGAATGCTTAAAAATTCCTTCTTTAGGGAAACCAAGAGCATTAAGTTACGTATGAGAGATTTAATTGAAATTAAACATTGCCACTATTTCCGGTGAGCCAGCGAATCGCCAAAGGCGATTGGTATAAGAAAATTTAAATGAAATATGGTTTAAGTAATAGAAACATTCATAGACTGCAATATTTCCCTTTTGTATCATTTTTTAAGAAATAGTATTTTTCGATATAAGGTAGTTAAATGAAAGCGTTCAAAATAAAATTTTATGATTACATATTAACTGATGATTTTTATTTCATATAATTGTATTACATCCCTATCCATTAATAGAGTTATTGGCATTGTGTTACATCTCTATATAGAGGCCACGGTGGCCTGGTGGTAAGGTCTCTGCTTCAGAACCGGAGGGTTTCAGGTTCGAGACCCTATTCCACCGAAGAACCACCGTGTAATCGAGTCTGGTGTACGTTAAACGTCCGATCCAAATGTTCTCCCGCTGGTGTGGTGTGTGGAAAGGGGAGGGGTGCCAGCTCAGGTATCGTCCTCGTCATCTGACCGCGGTTCAAAATTAAAAGCTACGTCCCAAAATAGCCTTAATGCTGCTTTAAAACGGGACGTTAATATAACTAAGCTAAATTACATCTCTATCCATAGTAAAATAAGACTACAATTGCAATTCTTTCGTAAAATTGCATGAATAATTAAATCGTATTGAAAATAAGGGTACGCTTTCTGAGATATGGTTCATGCAACTTTAGCATTTATGTATGTGTGTGTTATAGTGAAAATCCGAAATCAGTCAAAACGCAAATTAACTAGGTAAAACGAGTTTTAACCAACAGCGCTTCGGAGAACCCGATTTAACTTAGTTTGTAGCTGCCAGTTAAAAAACGCGTTTGAACTGGCATAGCTAGGAATAAATAGTTTTATGTAGTTATTTCTGGTTTTGTCCAGTTAAAACCGTATGAATATAGAATTGTTGCTTATGTAATAGTAATAAAAAATAACTATAATAAAGTATAAATAAAAAGCAAAATTAGAAAAGCAATTGAAGTAAAATTAAAAAGTAAATAATAAAGTATTTTTTTCTTCAATGATAGGTTCTTTCCTCAAACACTGTCTTACTAAGTATAGTTTAATACAATAATTTTGGCTAGTTGCAAATAATGTCTAACAAATCAGTCAAAAAAAAAACAAAAAAAAAACGGGTAATCCCTAGCGCTATTAGTTAGAACGCGTTTTACCTAGTTAATTAGGGTTCTGCCTATAGCTATTAGTTAAAAATTGTTAATTCGCGTTTTGGACTGACTTCGGGTTTTCACTGCAACATATTGTTACGGAATTTCCGGGTTCGTTTGGATAGTGGAAGTTATATGGTGTGGAGAACGCTCAATCAGCAGGCGGCAGTAGAAAAAAAAACAACGACGTTTATTTACACGAAGACAGGACAGCACAAAGACAACTATATGCAGCATAGAGACGACAATTATCTTCAGCCGAGACGTGCACACAACAAGACTCTACTGCAGACAGTAGCGCACAGCTTAGTTCAGCACTAGCTTGACTCCGTCTGTGCTCTGCTAATCTCTGGAAGACTCGTTCTTTACCGTCGATTCCGCCTACTCCCCGGCAGCTGCAGACTGCCTCCTTTTATAGGTCTCAGGAGGAGGGGCTAGAAGCCTCTCAACGAATCAGGAACTTTCGAGGCGTATCTCGGTTCCTAATGGACGGATCTAGAAAATTCTCGATGTTTCGGGTATAATCTATTTTGGCGCCAAAGTTGTCGCCAAGTTTGTCACCAAGCTCTGGGACCTCCGACGCGACACCCGGACTCCGTCCAATACAGATGACTGTAAAACAGTCTTTCTGATGATGGAACCAACTATGCTGGGAAGCAGCATCACAGATTCGTAACAATATATATATATAAATTTTAGACTTGTCTAAATGATTCACTTTTTGAATAATGATTCACATATCTTTAGCGTAAATATTTGACATCACATGCATTTGAGACCTGCCTTAAATTCCGAAAAGGGCTACTTTTTAATTCTTTGGATATTAATAAGAAGTATTTAATGAATCTGTTATGTCCCCCTCCCCCTATTTAGTGCTGCATTTTCCTACCAGCTTTCTATGTCACTAAATCTGAAAGCTTTTCAATATGAATTCTTCCTCCTATAACTGTGTTACAGCACCAGCTATAAAATACTTACCAAAGCCGCAAAAGGCATTCAAAAGTTTTTTTTTCTATTTTATTGTAATAGAATTTAAATAAAATGCACGAAAAAGAGCATTATTTGTTCAATTATTAAAGGTGGCAGTAAAAAAAAACATGCATCGACGCATAGGCAATAACAGTTCATTGTAAAGCTTCAAAGGGTTTAAGTAGCCCATCATTCAACAATGGCTTCATCGCTTTCAAATGGAGGTGGCCGGATAATAACATTTTCGAACGCGGAACATCCGTGGAATAATGAAGCCTCGTAAATGGTTTTTCTTTCTTCGAGACCGCATAAAATATTTCTCACTTTGTTCGAAAAAAATAAATTCGTGGGTCAATGAGATACGGCGATGTACTACACCCTGTATTATACAAAGAATTCACCCCCTCTTGCGAAACAAATCCTGTTCCCATAAAAACTTGGCCCATTCCGAAATTCGAACATCGGACAGAAAAATAAAAACTAAAAAAAAAAAAAAATTAACACTTTTTTTTGCTTCTTGTAAATGAGAAAAAATACTTTGCAGTGGCGGGTTTTTTTTCCTTTGAAAATCCCTTTTTCGAACCCCTGAAAGAGATGCTTCTTTTCAGTCACAGTTAAGCTGTACATGTTTTCACAAAATTCTATCCTCCCTCCTCCATTCTTCCTTCCTTTAGTGGCAGGTGGTGTGGCAGCTGTAAAATATATATTATGGTAAAAAAACTGTTTCAGTAATTATCTTCTTTTCCTCCTGTGCAGTCGGATAGTTATAATAAAGGGAATTTACCTACTTTTTAAACAATGATCAAATATTAAAAGGTTCTCCTAGGGGTTCTCATATAAGAGACATTCTTAAATGAGTATTAAAAAAAATACAGTTGAAAGTCCTGGTGGGGTTTCAGTTACAGCATAACCTAATTTTTAAAAGCTTCTGTTTATATAAGCCTTTTCTTTTTCAGCTTTTGATCCTACTGTGACGTATCACTACGGTAAGAGTACCGATCATAAAGTTACTCAGAAAAGAACCAATCTCCAAATATTATTTTACTTGTTTAATTAGTAGTTCATTTTTCAAAGCAAGGCAATAAAAAATAAATCTGGGAGATTCGAATCTCAAATCTAAACAATCGTGACGTGATAATCTATCGTAGATCTTTCATATTATTTTTGAAAATTTACATTTAACTGTATTGACGATAGCACGCACAGACATAGGCTTCGAATTCATCTCACCCTTGTGTGTATAAACGATGAAAACTTTCATTGTTTTAATTGATTTAGCAAATTTTCAAATTAAGCCACACAAAAAGAATTAACACGTTCAAAAATTATTAAAATTATTAGAAAACACTTATAACCATATAAAATTGTCATTACCGAAAATTTAATTTAAAAAATTGATTAGTTAATGTTTATGCGAAAATAAGCTCGGAAATTATAGAGAAAAAATATCAATTTGATTTTTAATTAAAATTTTGTTGAAATTTTGAGAAATCCTTTCTTATTATTTACATTAGAAGTAAATGCAGCACAAATTTCACAGATATAGGACAGATGGCTTCTCCCCTAGAGCGTTTAGAACGATTTTTGCATCATGAATGTCGGGCCGTGGTAGCCTGGTGGTGAGGTCACGGTTTCGGAACCGAAGTCCTTAAGGTTCGAGACCCGATTTAAACGAAGAACCGTCGTGTAAGCGGGTCTGGTGCACATTAAACCATCCTGTGCAGTGTGGAAGTTTGGATAAAGGGTGTCGACTCAGGTGTCGTCCTCGTTATCTGACCGCGGTTCAAAATTACGAGGTCCGTCCCAAAATAGCCCTAGTGTTGCTTTAAAACAGGATGTTAATATAACTAAACTAAAAGCATCATGAATGTCACAACACGTAATTTGCAGATATTATTCAACTTAGAATCATCATCGTGTTAACATCGAATGAAGCTTTAACCTAAAAGTAGTCATACTTAAATATAAAAGTTCATTATGCAATGCTCTATAAATGGTTCAGTTTTAGGCGGTAAATTATAGTAGTTTTGATTAGTCTTCGATAGCGAGGTCAAAATCTCTAGTTTTTAGTTGGTTCTTTCAAAAATCTTGTTGGATCATCGTGATAATAAATAAGCCTTTATGTGCAAGAGAATGAGGGGATAGTTTTCGATTTATTCTGAAATTATATAAAAAAGTTATTTATCTTTACCATTTATTAATTTTAAAGCATTTTTTTATGCTTTTCTCCATGCTAGTACGATGCCTTTAGATGTTTTGTTAAGTTACAATGAACTTTGAAATTATAATAAAAATATTAATCACTACATAAAAGAAACTTATTTTCCTTTTAAAGAAAGGAAGAAAAGAAAATTCTTATTTTTGCGAAACGTATTTTAATCATTTTTCTCTGTTGGTATCATACAACCGAATTTTTTAATAAATGCTTTTTTTTTTACTTCTTCTTTCAGTTTGATTTGTTTAGTTGTATTAACATATCGTTTTAAAGCAACATTAGGACTATTTTGGGACGAACCAAGTAATTTTGAACCGCGGTCAGATGACCAGGACGACACTTGAGTTGGCACCCCCTCTCCAAACTTCCACACCACACCAGCGGGAAGACGTTTGGGGCCGACGGATTTAACGTACACCAGACCCCCTTATACGACTGTTCTTCGGTGGAATCGGGTCTCAAACCTGAAACCTTCCAATTCCGAAGCCGAGACCTTACCACAGCGGCCTTTCTTCATTTAGAAATTTTCTGAATGGGAACTCTTAAGTCTTTTAAATATTAATTATTTTTGAGTAGTGCGTTTATATTACTCTAATGAATAAACATGATTCTGGGTATTGTAAGCATGGTTCTGGGTATGAATAAGCATGATTCTGGGTATTGTTTGAAAATATCATAACTTATTTGGTGATAATGATAATATCAAACTTTTAATTTCTAATATTACTTTTAAAGAAAATATTATTGTGCAAATACTTTTTTTTTAATTTTCTTACTGCTGCTTGGTTTTTGTGAAATTTTTGACCTATCCTAGCATCTTATCAAATTAAATAACAGCAAAATCACTCGTGGATTTCAATAAAAGGGGGGGGGGGGAAATTATGTAAAACTCATAGAGGACGGCGTTGTTAGCAGTGAAGGAATTGTTTACTTTTTAGCAGAGAAACATTATTGAGTCTGACATTTCTCGATTCTTGTTGAATTCGAAACAAAGAAGGTCAGAGCCTTCGTTCATCTCAACAGAGGGAGAGGTGTCTTCTTTCCTTAAAAATTTTCTAGTGTTCGAATTCTATTTTCTTTTTTGCAAAGGTCGTTCCTCAGGCGGAAAATGGCCTTCCATAGGGACGAAAAAGAAGAACAGATCTAAAGTACATTTGCTTGTAAGAAGAAGGAACAGTAAAAGAACAGCTACGAATGCAGTCAACAAGAAAACGAAAACAATTGTCTGCGTCCGTAATCGGAATAGAATAACTCCACTTTTTTTTCAATCTTTTTTTTTTTTTGTCATTTCTTTTCTTGTTTAATTTTCGGTATTCTTATTCTTCATTCAAAGTGCCGACGGAAGTCATTGTTGGTGCTCGATCAAAAGCTTTTATTTGTTTTATTCTTCTTTGCGACCATCACCAGAATCTCGGCGAAAGATTCTGGCAGGAAGTTCAAATTTAATGGCTTTGTTTAAATACGAATGCTGATCTTAAGTCAATTTCGTCCATTTCAGAATGTGGATGAACGAAAAGAAAAATCAATAATTCCCTTTTCCACACGCTTTATAGTAGGTAATTAATACTCATTTTCTTTTCTTTTATATCATATTTATAGACTTATCTTTGAAATCTACAGTATTTTTTATGTACATTTTTCAAAAAAAAAAAAAAAAAACTATACAGAATAAAGAGGAATTTTTCTTCAAATATTTTAAAACAGATACATATTTAATTGATACATCCCTTTCCAAATAGAATCAATTTTTAAAAAATAAGCATTAAATTATATTACAAAAGATTTGTCTGATTCTTAAACATTGGAAACTTCGTAAGTTACCAATTCTCCCTCTTTTTTTACCATATCAGCGAAAATACGAAGTTTTAGCAACTTTTGAAATAATTCGTAATCTCTACCAATTACAAAACTATAAGTGAATATGTGTGCTGGCATTTTACAGGCCAAGGACAAAATTTTTTACAGATTTTAATTACTAATTAAAGACAATTTTGGCTTTTTTTCATAATAACGTTGTCCAAAAATCTTATTGCTCAAAAATGAATTTTATACAAAAATTTTGAAATGGAAAATTTGTCTACAGTAATATTTTCGGTGCAACCTAAAACTTTTGGAGATTTTACTGTATCTGTTCACAACTGCGTAACAAACGCTATTATGAATGTAGTACAGTAGTCCAATGTGCTGAAATGTAATGGTCTTTTGACATTTGTAAGATGTACAGCTAATTCCAAAATTAAACTGATTCGGGGTATTCAACGAATTTCACGAGACCTCGAATTAAACATTTATTATACCAGCCGTTGTACCTGCCTTTATTTGTTCTACATGTATAAAAGAAAAAAAAAAGTACGATACATATACTTATATAAAAAAATTTTAAGTTAAAAAACTCGCAAAGTTTTCAAATTCTGATATTCTATTATTAAGAGGTTTAAGTCCCTTCAACTTTAACTAATAATTCATTAACTAAAGCTCTAAAATTTTCGGATAGAAACTGTTCTCGCGTTTGGGGCATACATGTAAAGATTGCTTAAAATTACTACTTTTAGACTGGCGAAATATATTTGACCTTGAGAGAAATGAAATTTCTAGGTTGATTCTGGCAAGTTTCCAAGATTAAGTTTTGTCTTAATAGACGAACATTTTAAATAGAAAACAGCCCAAAAGGCCCTATGGTTTCAAATATTTAATACTTCCTTATTTATACTTGAAGTAATTATACACATAGATGTCTCTATTTCAACTGCTACTAAAAAAAAATTCAATAATAAAGATTGCCAAACTTATCAAGCGAAATAAAGCCGTATTTATTGAGCGCAAGTTAAAAACAAGTATTCAAAAGATAAATGGCATGCCAATTAGAGACGGAAAGTCTGAAAGTGTTAAAATGTGAGGCAAAAGTGAAACACTAGAAGCAATTGCAAAAAATTTAAAAGATGATATTTAAAGATAAATTATTGCGCGCGCGTTTTTAAAAACTGAAAATTTAAATAGATTTGAAATAATTAAAAAGAATTTAATTCTGAGGGAGGTCAAAAAGGTTTCTCTGTTAACTTGCAAACTTTTCTCTAGTCAGAATACTAATTTTTTCATTAAAATTTTTTAGCAATGTTATGAGGTTTCAAATATTTCTAACTATATAAAAAAAAGAAAAAGAAAAAAGAAATTTGATAAATGTTTTTATAGCCAAGCGTTACGTTCAGTTCATTCGTAGCGCCATCTACTGGTGAAAAAACGTAACTGCTTTAAAATTGGGATATTAATATGGAGCATACTTTTTTTAAAATTTGATATCATTAGCTAATCCCATTTTTCGGTGTTCTTTGAAGTTACAATTGTAAGAAGTAGAAAGTAACTAAATAATTAAAAATTTAAAGGAAACTGTAATTTGCTTCATCTATTTTTAATAGTTAATTGATACACTTCAGGTTCGCGTTATTATGTGTTTTGAGGATTAGAATTTTTCGTTCATTTGATTTATAAATAATGTTTTTCTATATTTTCTGCATGACCTGAAAGGATTTGAAGAGATGCCTTATGACTTCTTGATATCCAATTTCCCCCCCCCCCCCTTTAGGATTCAACTTAAAAAAAAAAAAAAATCAAATGTTTGGCTACGAATAAAATTCTCAACTTTGGAATCCTCCATTCCTTTGAAGTATATGCAAGGATCATTGTCGTCCGATTCTATGTATATCATATCATTCTTTTAACTGCTTGGAAAGTCAACTGTAGAATAAAAAGTGAAATTTTAAAAACATATATGAAGAAAAAATATTAATCGAATAAACAGTTTATTTATCACTGGAACAATCTTTTAAATAAAACAATAAATTTCAATTCATTTGTATTCGAAGACATTATGAAATGTATTAGTAAATTTTTGCTGTAATCTTAACCGTTGAAGCTAAGAAAAATATTGGAGTTAATTCAGGAAATAAATGTTAAAAATTTCAAATAGGCAAAAGGTATTACTTTTTACAAAACGAAACCGAAATCAGTTTTTTTTTTTAATTTCTTCACCTTTAACTTAATTATCTCTTTTAAATTCTCTCTTTTTGATGTGAGTTTCCTGTATCGAATCTCTCTTTAAAAGTTATAATAAAAATATTTTTGTTATGAATTTATAGCAGAAAAAGTTTCTAGTTCAAACAATTAACATATTTCAAAAAGCAATTTTTTAAAAAATTATTTCTTTATTCAAACGAAAAAAAAAAATTATTTCTTTCGATCTAATTTTCTTTCTACGAATCAGTTTTCTTTAATCTATTTTTTTTTTTTTTTTTCATTCAGCAGCTTCAACATGACTTAAATCTACAGCCCTGGAACAAAAACCCTCAAAATTTAAATGCTGCCATTAATGTTGGCTTCGTTCTTAATTTTTATAAACTTATATAATTTTATTATATTTTATATATATTTTTATTGTAAAAGCAGCTGCGTTACATGAACAAAAATTTGCATTTTAAATCTTTAAACAATCTTTTGTTCGTGTGCAATTATGGAACGACACTTTATTAAAAGAACTTATGCTTCGTAGTTGTACCTGCATTCGAAGACGAATTTCGTAAAGGAACTCGAGCGCCTCTGTCTAAAGACATTCCACTGCCTGAATGTTTTCTTTTTCTCGATTTAACAGTCCGAGGTACTTCAGTTATTTTAAATTTTATTTAAGAGTATCGAAATAGAGAGTGTTCAATGACAGTTGGTGTTGAAATACTAACATTTAAGCACTTGGAATTCACGTTAGAGGATGACTTTAAAATGAGATTGTTTAATTATGGGTATTGTTACGGATTTTACTACTTCTGTTTGGGGCTCTTTTTGATTTGTTGGTCGATACAGAAAGAAATAGTCCTTTAGTAGAAAAGACGACGAATTTTATTACACACGAAGAAACGAATAAACAGAAACGACAAATATATACAGCCGAGACGAACACAAGACAGCCCACAGCAGCATACTACAACAAACAGTAGCTTACAAGTCGTAAACGGTAGTAATACCAGCCAAAGCACACAAAGCTGCCAGACAGAATTCAACATGGGGGGGGGGGATCTCTGTAGATTCACTCTACACTTACATAGGTCTCTCCAAACGGCTGTATCCAGCTGCCGACCCACTACTGCACGACTGCCTATTCCTCAGTGGACTCGAAGCTGCTTCCACAATAAACACAAGGACTCTGCACGCAGCTCAGTTCAGCACTCGCTTGAGCTCCACACAACGCTGGCACTTCGTCGGACTATACCGCCATAGCTTCGCTATCCTCTCGACAACTCGTTTCTTTTCTTCGACTCCAACTCCGATTCAAATTCCAATTCATTGCAGCTGCGAGATGGTGGAATTAACGGAGCACCCGCCTTGCGTAGCAAGGCTATCTCCATGGCCCTGGTTAAGTACAAGCGTGGCGTCCTATAATGCCCTGAACTTTGAGCATGACTGGCGAGATGCACACGAGTACCAGTCGGAGAGTCAGTGAGCATCGGCGTAGGAGAGGGGGAGAGTTGTCAGAGCCAATGAGAGGTCGTCTATTTCTCGGGGGAAGGGTGAGGGTAGCAGGCTAAACTATTGTTCGTCAATGGCCAATCAGAAGCGCCAGGAACTTTGGTGGACGGGACGGAGATTTTAGGCGAGAAGTGCGTTTATCAGTATGAGTTTCCTTTCTTCTTTGTCGGCTGTTTGTTTCAAGTTTTTGGCTGCTTGCAGGATTCCAGGGAATTCTTTTAGGAGGGTTTTGATTTCTCTGAGGGCTTCAATTATTTCCTTGAAGTCGGCTATTTCTATTGGGGTGGTTTGTTTGGTTTTAAAAACTGGTTTCTGAAGTGGCTGTTCTCCGGGTTCGGTTCTATTTGGAAGGTTTCTTTTTGTAACTTCTGCAAAGGATCTTCTGACTGTGGGGTAGGTTTTTGTAGTTGGGTAATTTTTGCATCCTCTCCAAGAGGCTAGGTGTCCAGTTTCCTGACAATTGATACAGATCGGGTCTGGTATCTTCTCCTTAATTTGACATTGCTGGGTCGGATGGTTTCCATTACACTTGATGCAATGTGGATTACATTTGCAATTCTTCGCGCTATGGAAGAACCCTGCACAGTTGTAACACATAGTGGCCTTTGCAGTAGCGAAATCGTCTCTACCTTTACTCTGATGTAGAAGAGGGATCTGATATTATATATGCTTCTGAAGTTACCTGTTTTGATGACGTCTACTAAGTAGATTGGATGAAGGGTTTTATTTCTAAAGTTTCTTAGTTGTGCAACTCTGGCGATATCAAAATTTAGTTCTTCTAGTTCTCTTATCTCATCTTTATCTTGATTTCCAGGGTGGCCTTTGATGACAACTTTTATGGGTCTCTCAGCGGGATTTTCAGAAAGGAAAAATTATTTCTTCTTACACTATAAAATTTCGATGATTCTCTGTCTTTCTTCTTCATTGATAGGGGTGATTCTTAGGAAGCTATTTACATATTTATTTTCAGTGTCGGGATATTTGCGGCAGATCTCTTGTAGTATTAGATTGTAATCTTCATCCATCTTCAGGTTTATGGGTGGTATTTCTTTGCTGGATGGGTTTTCAGTGTTTTATAGGGCTTGGAATTTATTATGGACTATTATTTCTCGACTGTCTGTTGATTTTTTTTCTTTTGGCCATGTGCCTCTTCTCCACTACTTGGAAAGGTTGTTCTGTTTCCATAAGAGTATTTTCGGCCGTAATTGCGTGCAAAGTGCAATTTTTTACTGGGCAGGGATTTAATGCATTGAGTTCTTCCTCTATAAGTTCCATTTGGGATCTAAGTTCCTTTAGTTTATTGAGATCATCAAGGTATTGCTTTGTGTGATCTTGTTTATCATCAACCATCTGCTGTAGGGTCATATTCTATTGTTTCCTGTAGGTATTTTATACTTTCGATGTGTCTTTGTATCTGCTTGCAGATGTTTTGTTTATGGTCGGGTTGAACGATGCAGTCTAGTCGGATGCAGGGATCTAATTTTTCTAGAACTTCTACACTGGCATCCCGTTGATTTTGGAGCATCATTATGTAATTTCCTTCTCCTTTTCTTTGTTCAGGATTACTGGTGCCTTTATTAACGGTTTTCATTCTTTCTATTTTAGCATCCAGATTTCTTATATTATCTTTGGTGCTAGTCAGAAGCCAGCAATGTTGTTGGATTCTTTGGGATATTGAATTACTGCCAGAGGCTTTGCTACTCATTGATGCATTGCTTGAGCATCTGCTCTCGCTGTGTCTGTCTCCCTCCATGGCTGGAAACAGAATGGCAATTCATTGCAGTTGGACACTGCCGGCCTTTTATAATTCCTGGGAGGCGGAGCGAGAAGGTTCTGGGCGTATCTCAGTTCCTATTGGCTGAATTGTTAACATTCTCGAAGTTTCTAGTAATTCCTATTTTGTCGCCAAGCTCTGAGATCATTGACGCAGCACCCGATCAGCATCCACAGGGCTGATCGTAAAACGGTCTTTCTTATGATGTGACACTATTCGTGCTGGGAAGCAAAAATTACAGGCTTGTAACAATATTCTGAATAGCTCGGATATGATGATATAATATATATTAGCTGTTATAGTTTTGAAACATCATGGGCTTTGAAATAACGAATTGGAACGGCATTATTTCAGTTTTATTCTCTTATTATTCTTAACCATTTAATTAATTATATATTTAATATTTAGTATTTAGTTTTAGTATATATATTTAGTATTGCTTATTTTTAAAAATTCAATTGGTTCTCCAGTATCACTGAGCGAAACATTAGGAAATCAAACAGCAACATGATTTGGCCTGCATTATGTAGTGAATAAAAAGACAAAAAGGAAGCAAACTGATAAAAAAAAATATGAATTCGAGAGTGAATGAATACTTCAAGCAGAAACTAGAGTGAAAATCAATTCAAAATCGGAACTTAGATGCACTTGAACGTGGAAATATTGTTTCTTGTAAACAATTGATTGATTTAACGCATGATTAGTCAATTTGTCACATTAATAAAAAGAAAAAACCTTTTTTTTTTATCAAAGTCTTATCTGTGAATCTTTTTAAAAATTGTATCAAATTTATGAAATATTTTTCCTTAATAAATTTAAATAATTAAATAAATTTCCTCTTCAAGTAAATTATTATTCGGTTACAGTTTTTGCAAAAGACCTACCTTGAAATATGATTAAGTATTTAGTTGTGTGCTAAAAGCGCAGAATATATTTTTCGGTATTGTAATTAATCGTATGTTTTAATATCTTAAAATACCGCTATTAATATTTGAAACCCTATTATTTACTATTGTTTTAAGTTTATTTAAATTGCGATAACATATCGGCAAATTTCATTTATCGACACTGAATTTTAAATCGAACAATTTCCGTGATACTTGTTGAATAATTTTTTTTTGCTAGATAAACTGATTAACAATATATAAATATATATTCTGCATCAAATTATTATAATAATTAAACCATAAAATCGTCTGCTTTATTACTAGGGCCCACTCATACTTTTTGTTAATTCTGTTTTGGACTTCTTTGTTCAAGTCATATTTCTTGCTGGTATAAACATAAGACTGGATATTTACACCAGAGGGTGGGGGTGGGGAGATAAACACAGTGTGAGCGTTTTTCTATGACCTTCTCTTATATTTAGACATCATAGCATCTTTTTTTTTCGGTATTTATTGTTGAAGTATGCATTCCCTGAACGTATCTGGCCAGCTTCGGAACTGGAGGCTTTTAAGTTCGAAACCCACTGATTTCGAACCGAGGGACCGTTGTGTAAGCGGGTCTCGTGCACGTTAAATCCGTCGGGGCCAAACGTCCTCCCGTTGGTGTGGTGCCGGAGTTTGAAATGGAGGGTTACCAGCTCAGGTGTCGTTCTCATCATCTGACCACGGCAGAAAATTACGAGATCCGTCCCAAAAATAGCCCTAGTGTTGCTTTAAAACGGGACGTTAATATAACTAAACTAACCAGATTCTTCAAGGTCATCATTATGTACGAAACTCAATATATCACGTATTGAGTTTCGTAGCGCAATGAAAAAGGAAACTGAATGTGGATTTTGGACGTCTTCTTTCGCCCGATTGGATACAAATGTTTAGGAAAATTATTTATAAATGGGTTATATAGCGGCATACTAAATTCCATCTGTCGGATTCAGAGCATACAAACAGTCGCACAGACTTTCTTTCCACGAATTCCATAGAAAACTAAAAACTTTGACCAAATACAAAATTTTATTCTTTAAGCTAAATGTGTTTTCAAGATTCAAGATCTAAAATTTGAAAATTCATCAAAATGTCGAAATCGCTGTTTTTGATGATTTTAACATTTTTTCTCATATAGAGGAGAACATATCCCTTTTTGTTTCAGAATCAAAAATAAACTAATCGAAAATAACAAAATCAGAAATATTCGCTAGCAGTTGCGAAAAAAAAAAAATATCTCTTCCCTTCTTTCCCGAAAAATCTAGGAAATTGGAGTTGACAGTGCTGCTTGTTAAGTGCCGATTTCTTTTTTTCTAGAACTAAACCATATAATCCGAGCGGAAGAAGCGAATTTTATAAATTTTCCTAAAATTAAAAAAAGAAGTAAAACTATATTAATAATCCAAGCATTCAATAACATCGACTATTGGCTTTAGAATGATCAAGTTTGGCACATAGATACTTCTTGAATAATAGATCCTTATTAAGAAAGTATTTTTCGAAGTTGTGATTATTTTAGAGGTAAGAAGGGATTAAAATTTAACGTTTTTTTTTTCTTTCTGTCTTTAATCATATTATCGCACAAAATCTATTTTCTCACCTTTTTTAAATTTACTGTATTAGTTCCGCAGTAGTGCAAAATTTAACTTCCAGTATTATTTTTTAAAATTTTACTCAGTTTTTCAATATTATAATAATTTTTTAAAGATATTATTTCTTCTAAGCTTATAACAATAATGAATAATCTTTTAATAATGTTGTTTTTCTATATAACCATACACGACAAAAATAACAAGAATTTTGTATAATCGGTATGAATATTTTAAATGGCTTTCATTCAAATGAGCAAATAAATAAATGAACTAAACACCTACAGCTTACTTTTAAATTAGACGCCTTTGGTGGTCATCTAGTTTGCTGATGATATTACTTATATTTAATGCTCTTAAATCATTTAGATATTTCTGCCCATAGTTTTGAAAAACTGCCAGACATAAAATCCATGTTATTTTAATTGCCTTTCTTAACTTCGTTTAAAGTGAGCATGAATCTTTATAATGGACACTCATTCCATAATATTAGAGTGCTGTTATCTTCTGAGTTTCGCGATATTATTTCCTCACTTTTTTATTCTTGCTCAAAACTACCCAGATATTGGAAAAAATCATTCTTTTTTTGTTTTCAAAAATGGAAAAAAAAAAGAAAAAAAAACACGCTTTTAAAACGGAGTGAATTTTAGAACAACACTGTAATCTGTTGAAAATTAGGCATTTTCTTTTTAATTACCAAAATTCGACAAAAAAATTTCCATGATTATTAAATTTGTATCACCAAAAAGAGTTGTTTCAAATTTTGAAAAAAATTGAAATTTATTTTTGTGTTGTATTATTTTCGAAAATTATCACTAAAAAAATGTCAAAAATTTGCTTAATTTTAATTAATTGAAATTCTAATTAAAATTTCGAAAACAAAATTCTCCCAGGGGCCCATTTTCTCTATCCAAGGTATAAAGGCGCAAATTTCGTATCTGTAAGTTAAACGATTTGGCCTATAGAGGCGCCAATACACACGGACACACATTTATCTTTATTATTAGTATAGATAATGCTTTAACATATCTCAAAAATTGGGTGCTTCTTCTTTCTCCAATAGGAAGTATAGAGAAAGCATTGCAATCATCAAAAATTTCAAACTCGCCATTTTGACGATTCTTTACGCTTTAGAGGTCCTTGGATTCGAAAAATAAATTTATGCCATAATGTCTGTCTATTCTGTGACAAAGATAACTCAGAAACGCTTGAGCTTATCTGAGAAAATTGGTATATGATTCTAAATTTGTATTTAATTTTAAGCGAAATCCATTCAGAAGAAGTCTGTCTATCAGAATATAAGTTGATTACTATAAAATGAGCAATACTCACAAAAGGAAGAAAGCGAAATGGATCATTTGAAGAACACAGTTTTAGTATGTAAAATTGAAATATTTATCACATTTTAAATCAAATCCCATTAACTGTTATTCACAAATACCATGCAAAATATTCGCGCCCTCGCCCAATGTCCACAGTTTCATGCGGGGTGGATAGGTATGCGAGAAAGTTTTGGAGAGACCACTCCGGCTATCTGTTTAATGTTTCAAATCTATTTCAATGGGATACTTACATAAAGTAAAAGTCGTTACACAGAATGAAAAGGTTGAAACAAGCAAGCTAAACGAAGACGAAATGGACGAATCAAGTCACAAACATTATCTTCAAATGACGGTACTCTTGGCTAGAGGTTCGAATCTTCATTAATTTTTTTTTAATTGAACTTATATTATTTTTTTCCTCATGTTCTATTATTAAAAAACATATTTACCATTTTGGCTTTCATTTTTAGAATAACCCAAAGTGGTTTTTATTACCCGTTGGGTGACGGACTACGCTCCTCTAAACTTGTTCCTGAATTTAACTAAACGGTGAAAAGCGTATTTCGAACCACGAGGAATTCTTAAATGCTTATTTAAAAGTCTGGAGAGCCCTTGAAAAACTGGAGTGTTTTAACATTGTCAGGGGTCAACTAAGGGTGCACCCGGAAGTGAACCTTGAAATGGACGGTCCTAACGGGATGGGTGAATGACCTCTTTGGGTGAGTGCGGGGGAGGGGAGTACCTCTGACCTGGCCACACCTGAGGGGAAGGGAAGGAACAGAAGTTTTGTTTTTATCTGAAGGATAGGTGAGGCAGAAGAAAGCACGGAGACCCCGGGAAAGGGAATCGTCTGCAACGACTTCTTTTCGCAGAGAGTGCAAAATGAAGAATAGTAGGGGAGGAAGAAAGTGGTAGCGTCAGTGCCCGACAGCAAGTATTTCCTTATGAAGAATGATTGACAAGGAAACAACCCTGCGCGTCTTCTTAAAGAATTATGATACAGAGGTTCTAAAGAGATTTGTTTATTGAAAACAGGCTAACAACTTTTTATGGTATTCATTAGCAGATGTAAAAGGAATAGAGAAATTGGTTATCATTATTTTGTCGGTAATTATAATTCCGCATTTCCGTCTTTTATCTTTACTGCATACAATAATGCTTCTACGATGCATTTAGATGCAGTGTGCAGATCAAGTAGTGAAATCTCACAACCACAATTTTCATATTACATCGGGTTTTATGCTGTATCATGGAAGTACAATATTATATATAGTTTTTTGTTGAATTTAATAGTGTAACACGTTATAGTCAAAATAAATATATCTGAAAGGGATTTTCATATATATCATTAGGCTATGGCATATATGAAATTTCGAATTTATATAAAAATTACCTATAAAGTTCATTCGGAAACCGAAATTTAAAATCTATTATTATTCTAAATATTGTTCTTAGCCATTGTTCCATATTAGAAATTGTCAGTACAACATGATAATGTTTTAGGTTTAAGGCTTCTGTCTTTATGATTTTTTTAAATTTTATTTTTACTTATAGAAACGTTTAAGTGCATACAGAAAAAAAAGTTTCAAATATCACGCATGAGTATAAATGCAGCAACGAAAACAATTAAAAGTATTGTTATAAAATATTATTTAAATACTGTAAAGCACTATTTATACATTTCTTAGTTCTACATCATTATCATCACAATCACGATTTATCCACAACTTTTGTAATAAATTATTTCGTTTACACCAGGCATAGCTTCCGAAGTTTCAGTTGCATATCCTTTCCTCACGCTCTACAATTCGCAAATTTTATGCTGTTATTTCTCCGTTTTTGTTAAATGAGAATTTTTACTGGAAAGTAGCATATACCTAGATATCAACGATAAAAATGATATCGGCAAAAGAATTAATGAAACTGTGATCATAAATGAATGTGGTTGAAAATTCATAAGAGCAGAAATCACATTCAAGCAGCATGCGGAAGATGGTCCTGATATCATGATTTCAGACAAGTTCCTAAGTGACCACAAACTGGCTACTCCGCCCCGCCGGAAAGTACATGGAAAAATCTGAATGACCAAACAACAGCAACACTGGCGGGAACTGTGGCCGAATCCTAAGGGCCATCACCGGCCACGGTATATTCCTTCCCCCGGGAAGTAAGTTCCGTCATCGATGGAAGGAGTCAGACCTCCCCCCCCCCTCCTTTTTCTGTACTCATCAGGGTAGCGAGAACCAACCACCATGCCGGTAGCTTCCCATCCTAAATTACGAAGTGCCACTCCCCGTTGGATAAGTTTCTAAGTAATGAAGACTGACTGTATGAAACGATGGTATTAGTTTAAGCGACGATAAAGAAGTTACTCCAACTACCTTTTAAAGCAGCAATGGACTCGAGTGAAAAATATTCAATTATTTTGTTTGTCAAAGTGCTAGTGAAGTAATATTCAACCAATTCAATTCCATACACAAAGTTATGCTTGCTACTGACAGACAATCAGCTTGTCAGAGGACGACTCAAGATTTTTTAATTGAGCGATTTGATTAAAATTTTCCATAATTTTAAATAAATTTTTGAAATTCTTTCTTGTTGATCCCCAAAATGGAATTGCAGTATCAAATTGCAGTTAAGAATTATTCCCAAATTTGATAATTCTAGTTCCAAATGCCTGTGTTGTAGAGCATTTTTGCATCACGCATGTCGCAATTTACAGATATCATGCTTGTTAATGAATTTTTAATGGAGCAATGTCATAAAAATGCATTTCTTAAAACAAATAACTGATTGAAGTTTTGTAATTTTTCTTTGAATTTTGTTCTTAGAAAGTCTTATCATTATTAAGGTATAGTGGGCAACAAAATAGGAAAAATATTTTATTTCTGCGTGCTATGATATAGAAGTATAGCATAAGTATATACATTACTTGTGCTATAATAATTTCTTCTTTATAAGAGTATTCCAACATGATCATCTTCGCATACTTTCTAATTAGTGTGCTCTCTTTTCCTTCACCGCAAAAGAGCTTGAAAAAGGTTGCGAGCTCCTCGAGTGCTCACGTTTATTGTTTCAGAGACCCCACACGTGAGCGTTTCGTAGAACATTAAAGAAAACTGAATATGCATTTTTGGGCACCTTTTTTTTTAAATAAAAAAATTTGACACACAACTGTAATTTTTGTAACAAGATCAAATACAAAATCTTATTTATACAAGGCATTGTGTTCTTGATTATCACACTTTACATGCATGCAAATATACTGACTGAGAGATGGTCAACCCGTTGATTGAATTTCAATTACTGATCTGCTCTTTAGATGCTAAAACTGTTTACTAAATTTTATCTATCTAGCCTTTTCTGTTAATTATAGTGTTCACGTGAACTCGATAGACAAATTCGTCTCCAGTTAAAATTGGATAGATATTTGCAAATTTCGTATAAAAACTATGCACCCTTTCCATTTCCTGGCTCAAAGCATTCTTGAGGTATCTTGCTCACAAACAGACAAATAATTTCCAAAAATGTGTTTTTAGGACGCACGGAAATCTTAAACGGGGAGATATTCAAAATATCGAGTTCGAATTTTTTGCAATATTTCGTATGCGAGAGAGTAGAAATTATAATTTTACATATTTGAAATTAAGTGGCAGTAGAAAGCAATCATACCTGTAACATTTCTCCATAAACTAACCAAAACATGAATCCAATAATTTAAATTTCCACATATCTGTATTTGAAAGGAATTTTATGAAAGAGAACTCATTATTTCATTCCCATTTGTGAACTCTAAAGCACGCAGCAGGCAATGTTCGAGGAAAAAATTGTCACTCATTGTTTAAAGGGATGAACACACACTAGAAGTATAAATGGATTGCACAATACAATCTGTGTCTTACTGAGGTCAGATGTTTTGATATCTACATTCCATAATGTACAACCTACACATCAATCTTTCTAAAAATACATGAAGGTTGTGATTTAGAACAGCAACCATCAGAATCCCAACTGTTTGATTAATATCTTCTAGAGTTATATGGTTAAATGATGTAGCTGCAGAACGCAACGTTCAGCGAACGCTCAGCTGAAGTTTAAAGTTAATCGAAATGTGTGATCACCTGCCCCCCCCCACACACACACACTGGAAAGAATTCCAAATTTCAATGGGAGTTACTTTTTCCATTTAGCTTTTTTTAAACAGCTAATAAGTTCTACATTTAAGTTATACATTTTTATTATTAATTAATTGATATTTTAGAAATAATACATCTGGTAGCATTGTCAGGAGAATAGAACTGGTGTAATTTGTTTGAATTAATCGAAGAGGCGTGGATCCAGATGATTCAACAAATTCTGGAAATTAGATTTCCAGATTAGATTTCCAGAAATCAAGTGACTGAACTGTGCAGCAATGCAAGTATATGATTTCATAAATTAAAAAAATCTTATTAAATGTAAATAATAATATAATGACCATATAATGTAAAAAATCACCATGAATGAGGCGATGTTTCAACAGTATACATTTCCTTCAGGATTTATGATTCACGATATTTGATGAAGTGAAAGTTAATGCCTTTCTTTCCTATTTCGGCTACAATGTAATTATTTCCAACTTCTAAATAATTTTCTGCTTTGGATGTGATTTCGGTGTTATTAATTTTGCCTGATTAGAATTGTTTAATTGCTATTACAGAATTGGTTGCTATTACAGAAACGCTCGACTATTCTGGATTCACAGCTATTTGTTATTTATTTTTTAATTTTATATCGATTCTGATATGATACCCGTGAGTTTAAAAGAAATCGCACCATAAATATAAGACTCCAAACAGAAAAACTGAGTTTGAAATTATTGAATTAGGGTTTTGCGGACGAATAGTTTATCCTTATTGCTTTGAGGTAAGTTTCGTGATCTGTGCTGCAAATCCATGGATTTAAAAGAAGTCAGATCGAGACCAGTTCGAGATTTGAAGTAGGGCAATTGAATTTTCCTTATTAGTATCATTTTTGAAAGAAATCAAGCTAAAGGTGTGTGTTATTGCACGAGAAATCATGACTGTAAATTGCAGAAAGTCTCGAAAAACATAATCCCGCTAATATTCAAATTCTGCAAAATGTTTCTTTAGTACATTGTCATTTAAATTAAAGAAAAATATGTTATTCTAAAATACTGTTATGACTAATAAAACAATTTTGCAATTTTTTTTAGTTCACTAGCCAAATATTCTAATCAAATGTTGTGTAAATGAGATGCAAATGATTCATTGCACATTAATGAACTGTCATAATGTGTTACAACATCTTTATATCGAACTTCCAGAAGCTTTTAACGACAAAGATTCATCAAAATATTAAAATAATTTTTTTTTACTATTGCAATACCTTTTCTCTTTGCATATCTTTCAAACGAGAAAGTAAACAATTGCAACATCGTACTAACAGCTGCCCAACTATAATAATTGCCTACATATATAACATACACATATCTGATTTTTTTCTTAGAATTTTAGAGGGCAGGATCCTCAACAGCACATGGAGAAATTTCTACTTTTAATTCTTGGGAAACAAAACTTTTTCTTGTAACCACGCACCAAAGAAGACCCCATTTTTACCACATCTGATCTTTCGTATGTTTCGACACAGGTAAGTGATGATGAATGGATCTGTCCGGCGCCCACACGAGGTATGGGGTCCCCTATAAAGGGCCCCCAGAGAACAGGGTGTCTTGTGCCAAATGGGAGGCGTAACGCTCACAAATCATTTGTGGGAGTGAATAGCGAACATCTATTTTAAGAGACCCCTTGCGAAACACTTGACAGTGTCCCTCCTCCCACCTGACCTTAGAAACCACCCTCTTGAGCGACCTCATGAATAGGTTATGCACCCCTCGTTTGCGAAATGTTGTGGTCGCCCCTACAAAGTTTAGTTACTTGAGGAATTGATATTTGTTAAATAAAGGCTTTATTTCACATATATGAATGGGTGGGAGTTTCTGTATAACAGCGGAGTGGATGTACTCCTTATAAATCAACAACATTGCGTATTTTATATTTGGCTTTGATTGTGCGCTGAAGCGGGAAAAAAATACGCATTTTGTGACATTACTACATTTGATATACTACAAAGAGAAGCACAAAATCTGTAAAGTAAAAGCAAAGAAAATGAGAAATTTATAGAATAATGGAATTTTTGTAATCCCATTTACCGATATGAAGATGTATCGTTCTTTTCATTTTAATGGAATTGGAGCATTTGCTCATGGAGTTCCACTCGATATGAAACATCTGGCACTTCCATATTTGATTTAAAATATTATTTTTAATTGAATTATTATTATTTTTTTTTTTACAAATTTGAGTTCGAAATATAATTTGAAGTCAATTAAGGAGAGGGGAATGCGATTTTTGCTTCATAGCTAAGACCTACTAATGGAATAAATCACAGAAGTCATATTCAGACATAGTTGCTTTTAAAGGTACGAGAAGTTACAAAAGTTATTAATTTTCCTAAATCCTTTAAATTTAGTTTATGAATATTGTCACGTATATACTTTAGTGTGAAACGCAATGACACGCACAAGAAGTAGAGCTAAACCAATTTATTAACTCAACTCAGAACTGAGAATACAGTAACTGACAAATCTTCTGCTTTTATTCAAGCAGAGAAAGTTCCAGAATTCTCTTCTGGAGACAGTAAGAAAAGTCCAGAACACTTGTCTGGTAAACTAAAGAAATGTCCAGTATCTTCTGGAACATGAAATAAAGGAAAACATAAAATCAAGGAATGAAGTATTTACGTATACTATTCATCACATAATATCTAGCGGGATTCGAACCCAGGTCTCTTGATCATGAGACCAATACCATGACCATTCGACCATGGAGATTCGACTGTCTTTCTTCAATGCGGCAATATGAAATGTTCAATATGATGAAATAGAGAAGTGTTCTTGATCTCTTGATGTTGTTCCAAAGCAGGGTGATCTTCTGAAATGAAGCGTCTTGGCTTCCTATTACCAGCCATTGCAAACATCCAAATTGTTTATTGAGAGAACTTTTGAAAGCATGACATCTAATGGCTTATCGAGACATTATAAATGGTTGTGGTTCGTTAATGTCAGTTTTTAAAAGTGTTAAAAAAGAAAGAGAACTCAGAATTTATAAGTTGATTTTTGGTTTCTATCATTTTAATTAAAATTCAATAGAAAGAAAACTACAGAATGTCAGCAGAGATCGAAATTGATTTTTTGAATGCAGCAGAGAGAAGTAATCAGATTGTAAGACTTTGCTTCATGGGCTAATACTCTAAATGGAATAGCGTTAAGCAAGGTCATCCTAAAACGTGACTGAAGCAAGATGGTGAATAAAGGAAAACTTTTGATTACACGCAATACGTTACACTTTGATAATCTGTAATACTGATTTATTTTACATTATAATAATGAATAACATTTTTGATAGGATTAACCTCCTAAGGGAGAGCTTGTATCGTGACCGGTGGTGGCCATTCAAACTCAATACTAGCACCCATCTCAGTTTTGTCGTGATGACATTAAATCACAGGACGATTGTAGCTCGTTTTTGTGGTTACTTCAGCAGCATTGATGTGACAAACAGATGGTGCTCGAACATAGCACTTTTTAGCCCTTACACGTCAAATTTAGTTTTATAAAATGAAATAAATCCTCTTTTTTTTTTTTTTTTTTGTGTGTGTGTGTGTGTGTGTGTGTGTGTATTCCTACCCATATTAAAACTTCGGATATTTATAATGCTGATTAACTTATTTGTTTAAAAAATAGTCCAAGTGGCTAGGAAAACATTTTATTCAATTAATTAAAATAATAAAATTAATAACAGATTGTGGTGCATAAGCATACACGAAATAAGTGAATCTTTCACAAAACAATATCCGTTGCCTAGAACAAAAATGTGCACATGTTGCTCTGAGCATTTTACTTACGTCAATCAATCAATCTAGATAAGTTGTTGTTTTAATTGAGCTAAATATTCCACCAAATGCAGATAACAGAATCAACACAAATTAATTCAAGCATTGCGTTTCCAGCTCCGTACCTCTTTCTTGCTACGCATTGATGGAGCAAATCTTTTCCTCTACGAGATGATATCAAAAAGTGAACACACAGTCACAGAAAGCATTTATACATTACTGCCCTTAGAAGCATGTGAGGTGCATAATTTTGTGACCTGCATTGCCACTTTTACGGTTTCAATATGAACAGAGAGTGAGCTTGAAATTTTGTGTGAAACTCAACAAATCTGTCTTAAAGAGGGTTAAGTAAGTAGGTTACAGTAAGTTTATGACAATGCTGCGTCAAAAATATTCACTCCTTTCACGAATGAAGAACATCACTAAAAGACAAGAGATCCAACGAAAATCGCAGAACGTGTTTGACATGCTTCTAGAAAGGAGCTTCAAAACACATTCTAGAAATGACCTCTGTTTCGATGTGATGAAAGGTGACAATGAGCTCTAGCAGATAAGTAATTTCTTGACAATAGATATAATCTTGAAACTTTGCAATACCCTCCTTCTGCTCTCTCGTCCATTAAGGCTACAATACCCCAAAATTATTTTAAAAACATATTTTTTCATTTTGAAATGTGTTTGGTTATTTTTCCCGCATTGAGAATATGGTAAACAGCGAAAAAGGGACAAAAAGAATAGAAGCAAAAAATGACAGAAAATAAATCAAAGTAAGATATACGAGAGCTGAGGCTTATTCGTAAATCCAGCCCCTGGATGCGTCAAAATTTGCTCATTTCGCAGTCGAGCAATACCGGAAGCCGTAATTCAAAGATTACTCATTTGAATTTGTCTATTACAGGGCTTCTCTGGTTGCAGATCTGGCTTGATACACGGCCAACTAACTATAAGATGTTCCATTTTTCTTTTTTTTTTCTACGCAAAGATGGTCTTTGCTTTGGTTTATTATTATTCAATTGCTATTTATTATTTGGTTCTGCTTCCGTTTTCACATTGCTCCTACTGAAAGTTTTGTACAATGCACATTCGTCTTTTATTTGAACGTCACTTATCGAAAAAAAAAAAAAAAAAAAACGTCGATAGTTTTTTAAATGTAATTCATATAATTAAAAAATTGGCTCATTTAGAGATGAAACTGCCTTTTTGAGAACTGCATTATAATTGCATTCTGTAGTGAAACCTTTTCTGTAGCACTTCTCTTCCTCTCGTATCGTATACTTTATGAATTAAAGCCTCTATTTCTGCCAAACTGTCATTTCATTGAGTTGCTAAAAGTGTAAAACGTTTTTAAGACGAACCTCTATGGTATTGAAAAAAAGTGAAATGTAGAAGAAAAACCGCATTGCTCCGATGCAGCTGCTTGTGGGGTCTTACTATACTGGCGCTCTAGGCACTCTGGATATTACATTTTTGACCTTGCCTGAATTCTAGAGTCAGCATTTGAAATGAATGTTATTCTTCATTCATCATGTTAAATTACGCTGTTACGTTATTATTTAGCTGAGCATTAGTGGAGTGATTATATGTTTCCTGTATTGAGAGTAAATCATGGGTATGGTCTAGTATATATGTAATCTTCAATTATTGGCAACTTAGTTAGTTCTGTATGGATGCGTAACCAAGGTTAAAATCTTAGGAGTAATCAATGGAAATAAAATGGAACAACCAATATTTTCTAATGAAAGTATTGGTTGTCATTCTCAAAGTCCAATGGTACTAAATAAATGACTATTATTATTTCAGTTTGAGCAGAAAGAAAATTATATAGAGTATTTCTTGTGGATCAGTTCATGAGAAAATGGATCGAAAAATGGCTGTGAACGAAGCAGATTTCAAGAAATGTATTTCTGGTGTCTCTTAAATTTCATTGAAATAAAAGTAATTCCGAATTTAATATAGAAAAGCCTTTTTCTGATTTTTGTTATATTCTTGAATATGAAATACGTACGCACACACACACACAAAAGCCAATCCAGAAGTCATCAAGCAGTACTATCTCAACGATTCTGATTATTCTTCATATTTTAGAACTTACCGATGTCGAGGGGAAAAAAAAGAAAAAAAAAACTTGTAGAATTATATCTGAGTGACTGTGGATAAAATTACTTAAAAACACAACTTTTTAAAAGGATGAAATAATACTATTAGATTGTGACAACATGTTATCTCTATCGAATTTTAAACGAAATCAAGAAGTGGGGAGTCTGTTTCTTTTTAATTTCGTTTAAATGAGATGAGGATAACTCAGAAACTCTACAGATGCATAGATTTTGATGTGTAATCTTAATAAAATTAATTATGGACCTGATAGAACAAGAGGAAGATGTACTGTTCCAAAACACATGTTCTAATAACACATGTCTAAATAACTCTACGGCATGTCATATCACAGACTCTCCGACCCGTCCGACGGCACACGGTAAAATAAATACTGAAAGACCGGACCGCTGCTACAGCAACACTGGCGGGAACTGTGGTCGAGTCCTAAGGGCCATCACCGGCCATGGTACAACCATTCACGAAGGAAGTACGTCCCATCATCGATAGGAGGAGCCAGATCCCCCACCTTTTTGTGTACCCACCATGGTGGCGAGATCCAACCACCATGCATCTCATCCTCATTTCGAGGCCCCCCCCCCCGGTAGAATGAATCTGTTATTGTGTATTATACAGGGTGCAAATAAGGAAGTGACGTATGCATGTTTTATAATTTAATAAACACATTTGTTATAAAAGTTTTTACACATACGCCACTTATTGATATACACACAACATTTATAATATACTTCGACAAGACTATTATTACATAAAATTAAGAACATATAATGAATATCTGCGAATAAAATATAAAAAAAGAATCAAAGAACTGTAATGATACTGTTACTTATATACTTTTTTTACGTATACATTGCTTATATATTTTAATTGTTAAAAAAGCCCCTGTTTCTAAATAAAGCTTTATTCCTGAACTTTTTCTAAAAGTAAAGTCTTTTATAGCAATATCAATGGCGTTATATACTTCTTGTTCAATAGAAATTTTTTTATCAACTTCAAAATATTTATGGCAATTATGAGGAACATTCGGAGCGCTATTATAATATTAGGCAGATCTTCCAACTTAGATTTCGCAATAATATATAATACTCCCAGTGGGTGCACATTTAATTGATTTATTTTAATTGCCTCTCGCATCTATGAAAACCCTTAGGTGAACACCCACCCGAACTTGGAAGTCCTGCTCTTTAATTTCGGCGGATGTTTAGTCTAGATTATATATAATGGCGCTTGAATCGAGTGGCATAGCCGGAGTTGGCGAGGCACATTTTATCACCAAATTTCGTAGCTCATAAGAATTTCTGCCGTTATTCTCTCTTACGAAGAAAAAGCTTCCATTTTAACGAGTTGGCATTTCTACTTATCTCGTCAAAAATGTGCTTTCTCGTTTTGCACTTTGAGGTTCCATTGAAATCAATTGCTCTCTGGACGAACAGTTTTCACGTCGAATTCCTTTGTAACAGATTTGTACTTCGCTCGCTTCATGTGAAACAGATTACCAGGAAAAACAAGAAACAAAGGAAGGAAAATGTCTACATCGAAGTAGCAAAGTTCCTGCGTCTGTTTTTGTCTTATGGCTTCCATCTATCTGTTAATTTTTTCAAAGTGTTCTTCCTTTGTAATAAAGTCGTGTCATATTCGTAATATCGTCTTTTACCCTCAACCGTATATCCTAAATACTTTTCAAACTTTTACTTATAGCTTTTATCAGAATTTCTCAATGTGAGATTGCAGGGAAAAAATGCTTGTAACGTACTAATGTACCAAAAAAAAGTTAATGAACTCACCTTAAACAGTATGTAAACAAGTTAGCTTTAACAAATTATCTAAGCAAGATAGGAATTCGCTTTCGGGATTTATTTTTCTTATTCTTTATTGAATCCCAGAATACCTTCCGTTATAACAGCAGCATTATTATACACTTGCCCTCTTCAATTCTTATACCGAGATTATCAGCTTCAAGCTTTTATAAAATCATGTTCCTTCATTTTTGTTGTTGTTTTTGTTTCAAAGAAACCTATAAAAAAGACTTAACGATTTTCAAATGTTATGCATTTTGATACGTTTCTTGTTTGATCTTTTGAAAAACATTCGAAGCGATGTCGAATAATATACTGAAGGGATAAAAGTCATGAGATACCTCTTAATAACATGTCAGACCTCCTTTAGTCCAGCGAAATGGAACAATTCGACGTAGCATTGACTCAACAAATCGTTGGAAGTCCATTACAGAAATATTTAACCATGCTGTATCTACAAGCGTTCATAAATGAGAAAGTGTTGCCGGTGCAATATTTTTTGTACGAACTGATCTCTCGATTATGTCCCATAAATGATTAATGGAATTCATGTAATGCTTTTCAAATCATTCTCAAATATTACAGACATTATATAAGCTTATAAACGTTATGTTAATAATTCAAAAATTGCTTGGTTCTAAAATGTATTTTTGCATCTTAAGTAATGAACTGCGCCAAATTTTACTGATTTTTTTTTTCAATTTCATAAAAAAATAATTACATATTTAAATACAGTTTCTACTGTTGGTACAAGACACATTAAATAACAGTTGATTCCTAATAGTGTAACTGACTCCAATTAGAAACCTTTTTTCTCCTTTTGAAAGATTCAAAGTTTTTATCACTAAGTTTTATGGCTTTTTTTTATCACTAAGTTTAAGATTTCATGGAAGAATCGAATAGTAATTTTCATTTCGAGTTTATGGATTTATCTTTTGAATTTATTATTCTTAAGTAAATGTTGATATAAAGAAATATTTGCTTCTTTAATTATCAAACCTGAATTTTGTAGTTTATTTTTATTTTCTAAACTAAACACTGAAAGAAATAATTGCATATTCACATAAGCACAGAGTAAAATTATTTAAACAAATAACAGAAGTTCCTTATTTATTTCAAATACAAATATCGTGGCCTTTTAATTAATTCCTTTAATATTTAAACACATATTAGCACAAAAAATATTCGCAAAATCTTTTAAAGTCAGAAATTTATATTAATTTTAACTTTCTTTTTATATTATTTTTTAATTCATATAATCCTCTTTAATCATAATTATTTTTAAACTAAAATTTATTTATAATTTTCGTAACTTTTTGAAAATTTGACTAAAATTTTAGAACTATTTCATTTTTTATAAGAAATGTATTTTTTTACAAGAAAGAAGCAAACAGTGCAAGTGATAATTATTAAGAAAATATTTATTAGAAAAACGTAATATGGTGAACAATATTTTAAAGTTAGATCGCAATGTTATGATATTATAATTCAATGTGAAATTTTGATCAAATAGTTTTATTCACGTAGAAAGAGCCTGGCATTTTGGCTGGGAAAATAAATTTATAAAAAAAGTTTAAACCTTCCTTCTTATACAAGTTTATTTAATTAAATTAATGAGTTTTTAATGATGAAATTTCGTAATATATTTTGCATTCATTCCTTATGTGGTTTCTGGATGACCATTCACTATTTAAATATTTTTTGACATTTCGGTATTGGTTAATCACTTAATATAATTAAATTTGGTTTTATACACGTGACGCTATCAGAACTTGATTTTGAGAAAACATTGTTCTTGAAATATTTTTGATAATGAATTATAAATTAACGATTGAGGAGTATAAAATATATTTAAAAAAAACTATTTTATTTTAATAAGAGTATGATTCTAAAGTATTTATTATTTATTTTTTCATTTTTATTGATATCATTTTTCTAAAAATCTGTCCAGTCATCACCAATGAAAAACTCTATTAAGTTTTAGTTTATGAATTGAAATAAATTTAAAATTAAACATTTTTTCAACAAAATTTCAAACTAAGAACTTTTAATTCGGTTTGAAAATTCCAACTTTCAACCAAACTGAAAGCCAAATTATAAAAACATATGATGCAAGTTGTCTCAATATTTTTAGTATAGGTATATCTGAAAAGGAAGAGAAAGAAACTAGCTGAAACTGTATCAGTAAATAATTTAGTAGAACTATTTCCAATCCAGAAAATCCCGGTGGGACCATCGATCCGGCAAAATCAGCCGGACTCCTAACCCACATAGCCATGGGCTTGATAATTTCTCAACCAAAACGGAATATGGGTTCTTCGGAACACCAGAATGATTGCCTACCCTAAATAAATGGTCTGTCCTCCATAATTTAAGCGCCCTCTGCGATGGAAGTCCTGTAGCATCTGGGTCATGGCATGGGACGTAAATCACGGCTCCCAGCCTTGACAGGGGTGTTTAGGGGCCTAAATTTATGGAGAATAAGTTCGTTTGTGTGCCCACAGCCCGACTCCAGTCGATGTGAAGCGATGCGTGGGCTGAGCAAAAAATGCCTAGGCACTAAAGAAAGGGAAATTGTAATTGAGACAAACTTTTTGTCTACTTTCGCTTGATGTATGAGACACTTGTTGGATGGAAGTGACAGTAAGAATAAGGGAAATTGTCGAGGGAGACAATACGCATTCGGAAACTTTACATCAGGGAACGCTAGTATTTCATTTTGTACAAAAACTCAGTAGTTATTTCAAATCTCAGTAAATAGCGTTGGAAACGGAAAAGGTAGATGTATGCGGCAGTCTTCGGAAACCTCGAAGATACAATATTAGTCTTATATTCGAGAAGAGATTCTTTCTTTTTTTAATAATCTTTATAATAAGCGCATAAAAAATCTTTATATTCCGTTTGTGGACCTAGCTTCTGTAGTCATAGCAAATAAGGCGTCTTTGTCATGAATTTGCAGATATTTTTTTATAATATTTTCTGGTACAACAACAACTAGGATTACCTTAGCAATTTGGTTCATATGATGAGAATTAGCAAAGTGGGGAAGTATTAGAAAATAAAACGCCCATTCCTGTACTTCATTAAAAAATTCTATTTTCTTGTTACACTTTGGTTAATAGGCAAGGTGATATCCATACGAGACAGACAATACTATTAGAATATACGTGAAAATAATATACATGAAATAATAATAAAATATTTACAGGAACTTTACCTAAATGGGGGACATATTGAAGAGTCTCTAAACCGACACCGTGCTGTTCAAATTAATCATTTCACAGATGGAACGACTGTTTGGACGGTAGGTTATCTGTTTGAGCATACTTTTTTACCAAGAACTTGGTTGAAGGAAGGTGTTTGCTGGAAAATGGAAAAAAAAAATTGTTAAGTACTGGTATAAGTGATAAAATACACAATGAAGCTTTGTAATTTTTACTGAAACTAGGGTGCTGTTTGGAGAATGAACATATTGGCTAGTTACTGCAAATCACTGATGTTTGGGTGGCTATGGCAGTGTCTGATCAAAATAAATTTGTGTTATTTTTAAATGAGGAACCATTGAATGGATTTTGAAGCGGTTTACTTTTATTATTACTACTCGGTGGAGTCGTTCATCTTCTTGCCGCTCCGCAGGTAATTTCAAGTGAAGTGTCAAAATGTTGTTAAATGGCTTTCTATTATGTACTTATTGAGTTCCTTTCAGTCCACAACTGCATTTAGAAGTATTTACCAGATGGAATTGTTTTAGACAACTGTGGAGAGGGCAGTTATCTGTGAATAACAAAACATTGGCTCTTTGGAGACGGTAGAGAGAAATTTGAGGAAGGGTGTTGTTGATATTCCTTCCAGTTTTCTCATCGTCCCTTTATATTTGCCAAATTTCGTCTTCTTAGTTATGAGGTTTTGATTTAGGTATAATTTCGGTAGTTCGAGTAGAATTCGAGCATCCGTGGATTCTGTTGAACCCTTTGCTAATTGGTCTACTGCACAGTTTCTTAAGTATATGGCGTGTGCTTTGATCCAGCAGAGGTTAGTGTACGTATTTTCGAAAATACTTGACACGATATGCCTGGAGATTGGAAAGAGGGGAACCGATTACTCATAAGCACTCATTTGAAATACAAATTGGAACTAAGGAACTCTATTGTGGCTTCTTTTTCCTCGTAACAAATGCATAGTAAAGTAGAATTTTTGAGATTTCTCTGAAAAAAAAATGGATTGTGGTGACAGATGAAATAGTAACTTATCCATTATAGAAAAATAATCCATTTCTTCATCTTCAGCAATAGAAGAAAAATTCTGCATTAAATATTTGTTGTAACAATGAAAACAATTTGAATCTCCTTACAATAGTGAAATAAATTTTTATTAAATACGTTTAAAATAAAGTTTAATTTAATTTAAAATAAATAAAAAAATTAATGAACTATAATTAAATTAAATCATTGAAAGTTTATCTTTTGGATTTTAGAATGATGTAAAAATCATTTCCATGCTGTAATAATTTTGGAAATTATGGTGAATATTTTCAAAATTCCATTAAATTTTAACTGAAATTTTCTTCAAATTAAAAAAAAATCTTTATTGCCACATTTTTACCTTCGAAAACATATCTATGCCAAATGTGGTAACATTAATTCTAGCTATCTGTGAGTATGTTGCAAAGTGCCAACATAATCACATATTTATCTTTGCTAATAATAAAGATAAAACTCTTATTTTGGTGCTCTACTCTATTTTTTTAGGCCTACTATTTGGTGCTCTATAGGCCAGATTGTCTGACCTATTCTTACTAAATTTGGCATATATATATATATTTTGGACAGTGGGGATATACTTCTCGGAATCATTTTTTAAACTTTTAATTAGAGTTTTAATCGTTTAAAAATTAAACGAAATTTTGCATTTTTTTTTTTTTTTCATTACAGCTTTCGAAAGTTTTCTGCAGGAAACTGAATTACGTCATCTGAAAATTCAAAAACTGTTCTTGCCAATGGTACCAATTTTTGTGTCATATATATAAATTAAATCAAAAAACATGACTATAACATATTTTAAACTATGGTAATATTATAAACAATGTCGCTAAATTGAAACCTAAATATTTTTCCACTGTTGGTACTAATATTTCATCTCAATTTTTATTTCCGTTGCTGATAATCAAATGATCAGTGCTTTACATATTTTGTAGATGAATGTCAGTACTGTTATTTTGTGACTGTGAAGGGGAAAGTTTATCTATGAGTTTTCTCATAAAGAATGCAAAGTGAAGTAGAGTTTTTGAAATATCTCTCAGAAATAGATGGACACCATTGATTTAATACAAAATTCATATGATGACTCGTATTATTAATTTCATATGAAATTAAAAAATGGCGATATCGGTGCATTGCTTGTGGCTGGGAGAGGACGCTTCTTTGACTTTACCAATTATTTTAAATGTATAGAGGATGGGTGAATAGCTGATTGCCTAAGGCGGTTACATTTAATAAAGTTTAAAAAAGCTTATTGTACTTTCCAGAATATTGATCTTTTTTCTTAGTTAATGAATTTATATGCAAGTGTTCTGAGACGATATTAAATAAATTTTTTACGTATTTTTTTCGTATCGTCTTTGCAATATAATTAAAAGCAAATTTTAAAAATAAAGATAGAATCAAGCCTAAAACAATAGTTGCTATGCTACAATGTGTTTATTACTATGTTTCTTATCTTCTGGAATCACGCAAAGAAAATGCATTACTTTAAAAAAGTTGTTGCATTAAAAAGCATTACTTTAATTCATCAATTGCGTGCTCTACATCATCACATTCTTTGTTTATTTGAAGATAATAGAATTTATAAACAGATGCTATTGTAGTATGCTCGGTGCTTCATGAACAAAGCAAACATTCTTTAATCATATTTTCCTTAAATTACTTCCAAGCATCTTATTGCCCCAAAATAATTTTACATTATTAAAGAAAAATTTAGTTATAGTTTAATTTTTAGTGATAACCAATTTCATTATTTGGAAATTTTTTCTCTAATTTTAATAAAATTTTAAAAATATTTTCCAATGTATTTTAATATTTTAATATTTTTTACTGCCTTAGTATTACATTTCTACACATGCGCATTGTGACGATATTAAATACATTTTTTGATTAATTAAGATTATATATTTTAAACTTTTACAGAAATATGTCTCACAGAGACAAAAATAAAAATCAAGGCTATCACATTCGTTTCGGACTAGATATTTGAATTTCCTTTTTTAAAGAAATAGTCGACGTAAATCCACAAGAACTTTTTGAAGCCACTTGTTTTCTTTTGGTTCTTTTTATTTGCTTTTAGACAGACGAATAAAAGAAGCTGGTCATCCTCGTTAACCAGCGTCATGGGATGCGCCGCCGTCTGACCGATGAACGTCACCCGTCCATCCTGTAATCAGAGGGAGGGGCCGACAACCCTTTACCACCCAGATTCCATAAGAGAAAGTGCGCTCTTATCACCCAATCTATCTCAGAACCTGGTCTTTCATCCTTTGTTCTGGAGCTCCCACCAAAAAGAAGGTTCCTCAACCCCACAAAAGACCCTTTTCGGTTCCACGACCCACAAAATCGATTCGAATCCTTTTGTCTCCATCCACCCGCAAACGATTATATATATATAAAAAAAAATAAGCAGAGAGAATCCGCCTGGACATTATGTCGATGAATACACATCGAGATGGACTGAGGAGATAAGGCGCCTTATTTTTTCTCATCATCGGTGGAGAAGGTCAAGGCACCCAAGGTTCAAGGTCGAACAGCGGCCATCTATTCGTTCTGCGTCTGTTCCCTCGCCCCAAGTGCCCGGATGGTAAACATCCGAGTTATTGTTGCCGAATTCGAAAGGAGAAGGGGAAAAAATAACAGATAATGATTTTTGTTGGAGAAAATAATAACCGAGGAAAAAAAAATATCGTCTGACTTTCTGAATTGAAATGATAGAAACGAGTTGGCTTATTTTTTCTTTCTTTTTTTTGTTCGATTAGACAAAGATTTTTTAAAATTATTATTAATCTTTAATGTTCTGGAAATATGCAAATAAAAATAAAATTATAAAGTGGAAATGTGAAGTTATTTTCTTCCCATAGAAAAATGATATTTGATATAAAAAATGGAATTCTAAAAGTAGGAACACATCATTGCGCTCTCAGAATGCTATAGTTTTCATTACAGCTTTCCTGCTAATATTCAAATAAATCTGATACGTAAATAAGAACGCATACAATTCAACAATTTATCTATATAATATCAAATAAAGATAATATTCTGATACATACAAACATCCGCTAATCGCAATAAAACATTCAATTTCTTGTCTTCAATACAAAACAAATGTTGCTCTTTGTCGGCAAAAAGTAACGATGGAAATTAATATGGATGGTATTAAATATCTTAAACATATCTTTCTAGAAGACTAACATAAAAACATAACTTATCTCTTAAAAACATAACATATATTGGCATGGGCATGTAGCAAACAAACTATTCTCAAACAATACTCGTGATATTTAATAAAAACCTACTGTTTAACATTTAGATGTTGTTTGTGAGTGTAACTGTAAAATTGTGTTTAAATATAAAAAAATATTACAATTTTTGAAGAATTATCATTTTTTATTTATAAAAATTTAAAGATTGTTTGATAATTTCCTGTCTGTACAACATAATTTGTTAAGAAAACTAACTTACTGAATATAACCTGTAAAAATTGCCATTTATTAGAATTCCAAAGTATCACCTCTAAAACTGTGGACCAAAGATTTGTGACATAATGGACATTACAGCTCTCGGATTCAATATGCGATGCCGATCCATGAAAATTATTTGAATTTCGTTATGATTCTGGAAAGTATTGTATTCCCTATGAGTGAATCGCATGGGTAAGCGAATTCCACGCATAATCCGTAATATGACAGAAAAAAAGACAAAAATCATTTGGAAAAGTCTTTTATAGAATTTCTTTGGAAATTGAAGGCCTATATATAAAAATCTAAGTATTTTAATAACCTATCACTTAATAAAATTTTCTTCAGCACTTGCGAGTTTTTTTTAATAAAAAATTGGGATTTATTACTTTTTTAATAAAGTATGCTTTTCTTTATTTCTAGCAAAGGCATATTTTTTTTTAAATTTGAGGCTAACATTCACGGATACTATAAACGTAGAAAAAGTGCAATTTTAAATTTACTAAAATTTGAAAGAAAGGTATTGCAATGGATAGCTATAAAAATATCATTTTTTAAGCATTTTTAAGACATATTGTAAAATTTTAATTTTATGTTTCAATATTCTGCTTTTCTGGAAAGTTATTGCTAAATAATGCCAACATTTTTAATCCTCAAAATTTTGAGAAAATTGGTAAAAGGTCCACATTTTTAATCTCCAGAATATGTTAGACTGAACCTGATAGCTCTATTAACAATAATCTTCCCTGTATAGTCTTGTCGGTAAACTGGACAAACATCAAAGCACCCCAGAAAACTGCAAGAGGGGTCGAAAGGGGAACGCGTGGCCCGTGGAACCGCCGCTTTCCTCGAGATCCTGGTGGATGAAGGGATGACATCAAGAAAATCCTTGATGTGTGTTGTAACATCAAGTCGATAACGAATTTATGAAATTGGGTAGGACGACCTTCTAAATGAGTTAACGACTCATATGGCCAAATACGGCACAGTGTATGGTATTAAAACAGATTTATGCAAGTCTAACCCAGCTTTTTATCAACTAGAGAAAATAAGAATAAATAGCTGTCTAAAGGAACGGTAAATCTTAGATTGCAGAAACTTGAAATGAGAAATTTTAGCGAAGAAATTCTCGAACCTGCGTTAAAATTCTCATCTGAAGGAAATATTTAATATTTCGCATAAAAGTAATTTAAAGGTTAACCTATTGCTGCTTCAGTTTTGCTTTTTTGTACTAAAGCATACAATTTGTGAGCATAACTGAAAAGCTCAAGAAGTTATGAATGAAATCTGGCGTTTGGTTTTATTACTTTCAGATCTATTCAAAGTTTTAGGCTACATTCGCAGAAGTGTCGATTGTTACTCGGTCTGTCTATTCGTGTACAGTGCCTCCATTTTTGTCAATAATTGTTCCGAAAACAATCAGTCAAATCTCAAACAGATGAAAATGGAAATAGTATTTCTATATAAATCAATGCGCATCTTATTAATTAGTTCTAGATAAAATAATATTAAAAGCACATGTTTTAAAGAATCAAAATAATGTTTAATGCTAAAATAACAAGAAATTAATATAAAATATCTATATAAATAATACGAAGAATAAATGAACATTTTATAGGCGTTTATACCTTTCTAGACGCATATAATGGCATAAAATGCCAGTGGCATGATACTTCATGTAAGGGAAAACAAAAGTGAAGGAGAGATTTCTAGAATTATATCCTCCTTATAAGAGGATTAGAAGGGAAGAGAGAGACGTTAGTGTTTGGAAAGGGGAACAGTGTTAGAGCGAGGTTAAATGACATGCGAGATATAATTTGATTTTTTCGCTCTTCAGTGGTTATCTATGGCTTAGAAAAGGTAACTAACACCTGTGCCATGGCATCATCTCCCCCTTTCACTATCATATTTGACTTTAAAAAATGACATAAGCGCACTAAAATTTGGTCTATATGGCATTGAGTAAATGTATGCACTATTTATCAACTCCCTCTCATCTTTTTACCACTGAGGGGAAACCCTTTCCACAAAGTGGTCGGAAAATCCTACTTCTGGAAAACCTCGCACCACCAAAGTTGTTTAGAAAAATTGTTCCATGGACTATGGCGTCATCCTGGAAAAGCAATTAACGTTGAAAAAGCATATTACCGAAGTTAAAAACAACTACAAAGGAGCTAAAGCCAAGATCTGCCTCATTTTAAATTTCAAGCTAAAACTCTCTCTCTCTCTCTCTCTCTCTCTCTCTAAAAAAAAAAAAGCTTGTTATCTACAACATTATGCGTTGGCCCCTAATCTCATACGGGTCTCCTATTTAGGTGACTGCTGCCAGGGCTCGCATCACTGAGCTAGAAAGATTGCAAAATGTGACGATTCGGCAAATCAGTAACATGCTGTGATTTCTAAGGAGCAGTGACATCTGTAGAGACTTCAGCCTTACAACATTGCAAGATTTTCGCAAGAGACTCTGAACAAGATTCTTCGAAAAAATTATAAAAGTGATAATAACACCATAAAAGAAATTGAGACTTACTATCCAATCTTTTCAAAGAGATTTCGCTACCTCCTTCATGTCAAAGTCTTCGTCTTAACTTTATCACACCGACTTGACTCTGGACCGATTTTGACGAAAAAACACTTATGTAAAACTCTAAATACTTCAATTTTTTCTCCTGAAATATAAATTATCAGCTAACTGTTCAATGAAATACCTTCACTTAACTAAGCACAACCTCTTCGTAAGTATTTTCGATGCCATCTTAATACCCATATCACCTATTCAGTCCAGAGGTTGAGAATCCTGAGTTCAAGAACTCCGTGACACATCCCTCAAATCGGCAAAACACTGTTTGGGTTAACTTCCAGGACTGAATTCAGTTTTCTAAAGGCCCTTAGGGGATGCAATTCTTGAAATCCAATTTTTATCCCTTCTTCCATCTTTTTAGACTTTAATTCTATATAAGCAGTTTTAAGAAATAATTAATAAAAAACAGATAGTGAACATTACATTGCGAATCACTTTCAAGAGAATTGCTTTATGTATACTTTAAATAAGAAAAAGGAAAATTAAAAGTTAAAAGTAATTTTATGCAAAATAATCAAAAAAATGATAAGCTTTTTTTAACAGATTCTAAATATTATTTAATTATAGAATCAGACATTTTTTTTAAATTTTGGTATAAATTTTTTTTTGTAATTATAAAAAAAAAATGTAAAACTTATCAGAAGTAATCTATTAGGGATTGTGGATTGTTTATGTTGCGGTAGCTGAAAGTAACAATGAAGTAGTAGTAAGTAATTCGATCACATGTTCGCTAGTATGGAATATTCTGAAAGCTATTCTGTTCTTGATAAAATCAGATGAATATAATGTAGCTCGATTTTAAAATTATATTCTGATATTTGTATATATTTGTAGATTCTTTGAGAAACACTTACAATTCGTAAGAATGATTTTAAAGCTGTAAAACTGTGGTTATAAAAGGCCATTAAAATATAAACATAAATTGCGTATTACGAAAATGTGATAATTAAGCACAAAAAATATGAAAAACGATATCAGAAACATATCTTTCGATACCAAACGCTATTCTAGCGATTTTTTTTTTGTCGCGAGATTAAATAATTAAAAATAAGAAACGAAATAATAGCGAAATAAATTAATAGCGCTATCTGAAGATCTTAATTAATTAAAAAGAAGCCAAACGATAAGTTAGTGGTAATTATTACCATTTGAAGATGACGTTACTTCATTAGAAATGCCGAACAAGGATGTTGTTAGAATAATATTTTTCCAAAATTTAGACGATACTTGATCATAATTTAAATAAGTTTGAATATACGGTTTTTGTAAATTCCTTGAAAGTACAGAATTAAATGATAATGAAAATACCACAAAAAATATCGAGTTCTCAGGGTCTTTTTCTTTGCTACAAAACTTTATAAAATGCTCCTTTTTTTGGAGTCAGTATATGAGAAAGTCCAGGGGAGAATAATTCCAGCTGGTTAGTTTTGACTTTGACTCCCCCGAACAGATTTAAAATTATTAACGAAATTTTAATATTATATTTATAGAGAACTTACCGTTTTTTGCGTTCAGTCGTTAATATTTGTTACGTTTAATTTCAATTAAATCTCTTGTGCATAATTTGATGTTCCTGATTCCCCAACAAAGTACTTTTAAATATCAAATTGTGATGGACGTTAAAGCAGTATTATTTAAAGAATCTCTTACTCGCTACGCTTATTGTGTACATGAATCTGTAGAATGGAATGAAACGATAAATTAATAGTAGCGTTAATTACGTCAAAGAGATCGAAAATGCAAATGTTTCGTACAAATTGCACTTTGTATTTTGTGGTATCGTAATTATCGCAAGAACAACATTAAAAATTAGCTTGTAAATTGTACAACTAATTAAAAGTATTTCTTCTTTTAGCTTTCAATAATGGGAGAAAAGCGTGCCATACATATTGGAACAATGAAAATAGCTCGAATTTCCTAAGAATAATTAAATCTTCTGTGAAAATTAAGAAATATATATATAATAAAACTTTGTCACAATTGTATGAAAATTAAGTTATATATATATTAAAATTTAATTTAATCCTTATTAATTTCCTAATTTTTTGTCCTAATTCGGCCTATGTCGGGGTCATTCTAAAGTGTTTCCTTGTTTCCTGATCCTATTTCAATTTTCCTATTTAATTAATTCAACTGAAGCTTTGTAAAAATGATGCGCCATCAGTTCCACGTGTCGAGTGAAAATGATCCCTCCGTTGCCCTTATCAAAGGTCAACATGTGTATTGAATCGACACGTGGCGGAAATCTCACGTTATATAAGACCAGGGATAGTTTATTTCATTCTTCTCTTTTCTGCTCTTGTCTCGCCCTGTGGCGGACGTGTTTTGTCCGTACCTTCTTGTAAATATATTATGCCTTCCCAGGATGGAGTAAAACAAATTTAAAAATGCAAAATGTCTCTTCTATGTTTTCGAACCTGCCTTCCGCTTTTAAGAATTGTATGCTTAATATATAAATCGCTGACGTATGTAACACAAAAAACGCTTTTATTATTTATTGTAGGATGGCAACAGTCAAATGTAAACAATAACAAAGTATCATATGAATTTAAGATTAATTCTTTGAACGTTTTTACAGTTACATCGAATGAATCTATCGTTTCTCTTTTCTACTTAATAGAGCTGGGAAATATTAGAAATGTTTTCGTATGAGGTTCGGTTTCCTCTAAAAATATTCCATTCAGTCAAAAGAAAGTAGATATAAAAGAAACCAAGAAATAGGCTTCAAATAGAAAATTGAATCGAGCTCAAAAATAGGCTTAACCATCGACAGATTGGTAATTGCTATAACTTGCATATAGAAATTGATGTTTATATTTTTGAATTTGAATTATTTAATGATATCAATTTGAATTTCGAATACCCATCCCCTTTGATTTTAATAATATTTTAAATTCAATTTGATATATAATCTTTATGAATTTTTAAGATGGAATTCAAACTCATGCAACAAAAACTTCAAACATCTGCTTCTGCTAATCATTAAATCCATAGTTGGATTTTCACTTCCGTTTTTATCTCGTATATACGGATACGCTTTCTAATTTGCAGAACTGGTTCAATTGAATTCATTCGACAGAGGGATACAGCAGAGAGAAATTTAAAAAAAAAAGTTGTCTATACGTGTCCTCTAACAACTTAAAAAGTCAGTAATCTCGGCGAACAAGCTGGTTACCAAAAACGGCTAGTTATTTAAAAAAAAAAAAAAAAACAGTTTATTAAATTTTAAATTAGTAAAAAGAAATTTTGTACAATAATATTTTCGACGTTATCGGGGGAAAACACAAAAAATTCTCAATTTTGATTAATTAAAAATTTAAAATCATTCCAAAGATGTCATTCCAATTCCCACTTTTTTATTATTAGTTTAAAGTAAAGGAGCCTACCACCAAATCTAATTGCAGAAAAAGCTTGAATTAGCTAAATTTATATATATATATATAATAAAGCTTCTATTATCAGCATTTTGCATTGATTTTTTTTAAACTTCACGACAGGATCATCATTTTGAATCGCTCACGAAGAATGGCTTGTAATGCGCAGGATTTAAGTGCAACAATGATTCGAGCTTTGTTTCCGAGACAACTTTCACTCTAAAAAAATAGAGAGAAAGAAAGAAACTATTTAACAGAGTATTATTTCCTAACAAGCGTTTTTTATTTTACTTCATTTCCTTTCAGCGCAAAAAGAATTCTTTTTACTTCCGAAAAAAAAAAAAAAAAGAATGTTAGACAAGATTATTGGAGTGCCGGAAGTTCACAATGGGGGAAAAGAACTAGTGTCAAACAGCATGCCATCAGGGTGGAGTTCGAATCGAACAAAGTAAGCTTTTTGTCTGCCTTTTTCCGAGAACTAAATGTACAGACTCGATTTCTGTTGTTGAATAAGTGAATGACATGAAAATCTTACCGAATGGAAAGTAAAAATAAAAAAAAAATCTGATATCTGTATTTTGTAACGAAATCTAAAAGTGGAGCGTCAAGATAAAATTACGATTAATAGCTCTTGAAAACAAAATGAAAAATAAATAAATAAACAAACAAAAAATATTAAAATTGTTTAACTATGCACCAAAAGAATTTCGTATATTCGGCTTCAATAATTAACGAATAATTTTAAAAAATATTTCCATTGTTAAAAATACGTAATAATGGAATTATATTTCGACGTATTTAAGAGTTTGAAAAGGGAGAGAGAGTTATTCATTAATGCATTTTTCAAGAACTGCAAAATAACGATTTTGAGTTCTTATTTTAAAGCTATATTTTCACATTAATGCAATCAATAAAATCAACTTACTCTATACTTGTAAAAACCAATCTAGCATTTTACATTAATGCTATATTTATTTTAAAAGCTTACAGTATAATGTACATAATTTTATATTCTATGCCTTTAAATTAGACATGGTAAAATCTATCTTAAAATGTTTACAATATTTTATAATTGAATTTCCATTTTGTATAATGTGTATATTTAAAATAATCAGGAAAACCAAAGGACGAGTTCCCGAGCTCTAACCATTAATATGATTTTATCAATTTCTATTTATGAAAGCCAGTGACCTCTAGAAACGACATCAATGATGGTCTCTTTCATACCAGCACCAATTTTTTTTTTTAGATAAATCTCAAAAATACTATGTTATTTTACATTCTCTGTGATATAAAACGAGAAAAGAGTTCCCAAGATCCAATCACTGCACTGATGTCTCAAATTTTTATTTCATATGAAAATTGATGGCTCTTAGATACGCCTGATCATCGTAATGGTTGCCTATATCCCACCGTTTTTGAAAATATTACAAAATAAAACAATAGTAAAACTTCCAGCCACCATTTCACCTCTTAGCAAACATAGCTAGACAATCACATTGCTTTATGTTTGTTTTGCAAATATAATTAATAATAGCGGTAAGGTTTCTTTTTGTTTTGTTAAAATATAATTCATCAAAGTTGGTTAACATAACTAAATTAATACTATTAATATTAAAACGGTGGACGAACAGCTGACCTCTGAAAGCAGAAAAGTACGTACCCCAATTTAAATTGAATTGGCTCAACTCAAATAAACTGATTCAAAAATACTGATGTGTACCAAACTCTCAGCAAAAAAATATGGAAAAAAAAAGCATATTATAGGATGAGGTAATAAGTGATCATTTATAAGATGCCCGGCTTTTTTTTTTTCTTCCCAAAGAAAAGTTGGATATCATCTGCGATTCATCTCGAATTCCCTCCTCCCTCTCTTCGCTCAAGGTGTGAAAATTTCAAACTATGATATTTTTAGTGTAGCCATTTCATGTGGCCTTACCTTCATATGAAAAAAGGTAACTGTGCATACCATCTAAATAGCTATAATCGGTTGTTCATACAACTATAAAAATGTACATATTTTGAATATACTTTTCACCTCACAGTGCTTTGAGCAAACATTTTACATAGAAACAAAATTATATATATATTTTACTATAATCTTACTTATTTTTATTATATACATATGAATACACTTTCTATATTTCAGACTTTATCGCCAATATTTTGCATAGAAAAATCAATTCATATATAATGATATTTTAATTCTAATTTCAATTTAATTTATTTCCATGATTTTATCTTAATATAGACCATAGTAACATCATTCTAAAATATTCTCTTATTTCGTGATCCAATTCCACTTTCGGTTTAATTAATCCCTTTGTAAAAATAATGCGCCATCAGTACTACGTATCAATTGAAAGTGATACTTTAGATGACCTTGACAGAGGTCAGCATATGTATTCCATTGGCGCGTGGCCGGAAATCCTATGTTATAGTAGACTAATGATCATTTGTTTCTCTCTTCTTGACTTCTGCTTTTGTTTCGCTCTGCGTCTGCTTGTAAATAAATTGCTTTCCCGAGATGGATATTAAAGAGAGAATAAAACGAAGTTAAAAATACAACGTCTCATCTATGTCTTCAAACCTGCATTCTGCTTCATCTAAAATATGACACATATTATTTAGTCGACAGGATTCGAAAAATATTATATATATTAAACATATTTTTATCAGCATGCTAAGAAGTAGAAAATTTTCAGAAATCTAGATAAAAGAATTATTTTCTCTATTTGAAATGTTGATGAAAGAGTATTGTTTTATAAACGTTTATATTAATGGCTTTCTAGTTTTAATCTAGCATATGTATATAATAAAATTTATTAGTTATTACAGAAATCCGAATAAAAAATTAGTGAGTTGGTTCCCCGGAGCTTTCTCGCTTACACTCTAAAAAATATAATTGTGTATTATTAACTGTATGCCATTAGCGAATAATACTTGTGGAAGAACTTACTAGAATGTGATGTAAAGAAATTTTTTTGACGTTTAATCGTTAGAATATGCTTAATACAAAAATAACAAAAAAAAATGAAATTTATACTTTTGATGCTTTTTATTCCGACTTATTAAAGCCAAAACTTGACACAAAATTAAAGTTGCAGTCTCAAAATCACATATCAAATTACATATTGTTTAGCGTGTTTTTAAGCTATCTACATGCTTGAGAAAGTTTAGACCGACAGATGGTCAAACTTTCGTCGGTTTTGTCTCGAAATTTGATACATATATATACTTTAGATTTTAAAACTGTGTACCAACTTTTATCTGCCTAGCTCTCCTAATTTTATATCTATCAAATTAAATTATATTTGAACGGTCGGGCATATAGGCCTCTTCTGAATGGATTTCGTACCAAATTTGATAGAAATTTATAAATTTCAAATAGAGAGCGTATACAAAATTTCACCCATTCAGCTCAAAGCATTTTTCAGTTATTGTGTTTGTTCACAAACAGGCAAACACAATTCTAAAATTGTGTTTTTTCGGGCTCGCGATGGTTTGAAACACGGCAATTCGGAAAAATCTTGTGTTCGAATTTTTTGACGAGTACAATACTTACTTTTGGAGCAAGCACTTTGTATCCGAGAAAATAATTATTCTCTCCAAATATCTGGTGCTGCCCTCTAGGAGAGACGATATTAAACTAAAGCTTACATTTCGTGTGCTAATAACGTTGCAATTTGTTGCGGTATAGTCATATTTGTCTTTTGTGTCATTGACATTTGCTTATTAATCGAAAAAAAAAATATATACTAAGGCAGTTTTCACAATAAGATCGATGAGAATAATCTGCAAGAAAAATATTTCGTAGAAATTTCTAAATGCCTATCTGTCCTTCAAAGTTTTAATAGAAACTCCAGTTAATTAAAATTTTGGAACAAATATATGCATAGAATATTTCGAGCTAATATTTTGTATCAAGACCAGGAAAATCATAATCAGAAAGAAGGTTAGGATTAAAAACTTTTCAACAAACAAGAATTTTCAGCACTCGGTATTATTAAGCAGAAGTAACAAGAGAACGTTGTCCCAAAATCGATCGATATTGCTCAACATAGAAAAATATTAGACCACACAAAAATATTATAAAGTATCTTGTGTTCTTCGAGTAAACTGAAACTTTATTCAACAGTTATTAAATACTGTTCGCTTTTTAAGCATTAAACATCCGTTTTTGAAAAAATTTTTTAAACATACAGCGTTTGTTGTTGATGACGTTTTATGTTGATTTTTTCCCCTTGTCGCAGCTAATTCTAACAAACTACCTTTTTAAATTTTTTAATTACATACAGTTAAAGATAAAAGATATATAAAAATAAATTATATAAATTTGAATATCCACGCCATTTCAAACGCCAGCAGGATCAGATTAAGAACTGTTTAAGCCTTTCGATAAGGAAGTTTTGGGATCATTCTTTCAAAATTAATTTTTTTGTTTATTTTAATTAATATGTATATTACCATTTTCAAATAGAAAATATCTGAAAATGACAATTGCTGGTTATTTTCAACACAGGTGGTTACAATGATTCGAGTGTAAAAAGTGTTAAAAAAAATCTATTTATATATAATTGACAGTTGTTTCCGGTGAAGTAGTTAAAAAAAGTTGCAATAACTTTTTAACACAATTTAATTATTCCAAGCTTTCCAAAAATTTTTGTTTTGGGAGTCAGTCAGAGAACTTTTTAAATGAGATGGTTTATGGAAAGAATTTCTAGAATCATAATAATCCAAGAAAATCTAATAAAAAAGAAATTTAAAATATATTGCTTCGAATTTGAATAGTAGTCGACTATTATCGAATAAGGGTTCTTGAAATTTAAATGAAAACACGAGAAATTATTTATTCTGAAAATAATCCCCAAAAAATCTCGAGAAAGTTGTTTATTTTGCCCATTGGATTATTCACCCTTGAGTATCATCAAATTGTAAAAAGGAAATTATACAAAAAATTAATGCTACGTCATTCGCGGCAAACAGCTCATAGACCTATGCGGTGAATAAAAACGCATTGAACTGCACATAATGATTACTTTTAAAAAATCTTTATGTAACCTGCTGCCACGGGTCACAGTAGCCTGGTAGTAAAATATAGACATCAGAACCTTCAGTTTCGGAAGGCTTCAGTTTCGAGACCCGATTCCGCGGAAAAACAGTCGTGTTAGGAGGCCTGGTACACTTTAAATCTGTTGGGGTCAAACGTCCTCCCGTTAGTGTGGTGTGGAAGTTTGGGGTGTGCCAGCTCAGGTGTCATTCTTGTCATCTGACCATGGTTCGAAATGAGAGGTTCGTCCAAAATAGCCCTAGAATCGCTAAAAAGTAACGTGCTACCATTTTTTATGTAACTTTGAAACAATAACAATTGTATCAAAGTCAAATAATGAATCTCATGAATCAAGGCAAAGAAGATGCAAGAAAAAAAAATATGAAATAGACTAAGGATTCATCCTACGACAATTTCGCATGCTTGGTGATTTGGTACATACCTCCTTAGGAAAGTGCCAAATACATCATGCATGTGTGAAAGTATATGCATGTATATGAAGAAAAGAGAATTTACATTTTGAATTATTCCAAATGATATATGGGTCTAAAATTTAACATAAAATTACAATTTTAGAGTAAAGATATTATACAAATTTATTTTACCTTGCTAGCTGTATTTTGGGGTTGTCCTGATGATAGCTTCACTGAGTCGTATCGCCTTCATCAACTAATAAATGCGTTATTCTCCTCTTCAATCCATATAAGAATTAGGGTATGATCAGTGACTGCTATGAGAACTCACATTTTTATTTTCAATGCCGGAAATAATGCTCTTAAATCTTCCGGTTTTGACCGGTTTTATGACTACAGGAATTAAAATCTTCGCACTTATCAGAGAGAAAGCCAGAAAGTTTGAGGAGACCACTGAAAGTAGTTTCATCTAAATCTTTGTGTAGCTATCATCTCACTTGCATTCGAACATACAGGCGGATAAATTTTCTGCAAATGGATTTTGTCTGTAAAATTTGATGTTAACATCACATAATAGTTTTCATTCCGTAATTAAAATCTGTTTTAAATTATTGTGTTCATCGACATATAAGCAGAAATAATTTCAAATATTTTTTTTTCTTGGATTCATGGAGATTTGTAACGTTGAAACTCCTGAAAACTCATTTTTTTAAAAAGAAAGAACGACAAAAAGGAAATCGCTTTTTCTCTGGAGTATCAGTTTTTTTTTTTTTTTTTTTGATGATTTTTTTTTGTATGTACTTCATATAGGAGGGGGAAAAAGCAGCCAACAGTCACAGTGAAAGAGCATTTCGGATAAAAAATTTATTTTATTAATGTCTATAAGAATAAATTCTTTTATTTTGATATCGTATTTTGCCTGTAGTATTTTTAGATCCCTGCTGGATATCAAAGGATATTCAAGGTTTATTCAAATATTTTTGCATAATTTGTACTTTTTAAAACTAACTAAAATTTATTTCTGAATTATTATTGGAGAATTAATTAAAAACTGACCCCTCGCGTAAATAAGACGAAGAAATAGTAAAACTTGCAAGGTAGTGAAGATGGGTCATTTTTGATCGGGCTTCCATAATACTTAGGTTTTGAAAAAAGATAAACAGTTTTTAAAAATTTTGTAAGTTGCTGCATCATAAATATGTAATCATTTATCTCACTTATCATTTCAAGAATTTATTCATCCAAGTAACTCACTTAAACACTAAACACATTATATTTATTGAAATCTAAGAAAAATAAGTGAGAATTCTTAAATAACATAAAAAAAAAGTTTATTTCCAGAGCATTTCTCATGTCATTTATTAATATTTAAAAGAGAAAAAAAGTTCCGCATAACTGTAATTTTTGACACTGTAGAATCCAGATACTGAATGAGCCCTGTGGTCATTTTGATTTCCGTTGTTTTCTTTTTAGACATAATCAGCTTCAACATTCGTTGATCTCTTTCACTCAATTTCTCATTCCTTCCACTGTTTCTCTTTGTCGAGGTTTTCTTACCGCACTGTGTGCACATTATCTTGCCTTTAGGCATCGTACCTTCAGAAGCATATAAAAGCTGAGATGTTTCTGTCACATTTGCTCCAGCAAGTTAGGCTCCTACAATTTAACCTCTTTGAAAGTCCGTGAAGTCTGACATTTTACGCTTTTGATAAAAATTCGAGACTAATGCAATGTCACTAAATTTACCTCATATCACCATGATATATACTTTTTATATTAAAAGCACTTGTAGCTAAGTTTATATTTTAATGCTTACGAAGTGCATTCTTTCACTTTTATTTGCAGATGTGTCCATTATTTTGATAGATATCTGTACATTTCTATTAAATAAAATGCAACACAATAATATTGCTACTTTCATTTAATATCAAAGTAAACTTTTCATTTTTAAAGCATTAATTTTAGTATAATTATTATTCAGCATAAAATGTAAAGTCTTCAATCAATATTTTATTCTTTTTATCTTGGAAGTTAATCTTCCATAAAATTACTAAATAATTGGCGCTGATTTAAAAGTAACATTTCAATAATTCCAGTTGAAATAAAGTACCAAATTCGCAAAGTATATTTCCTTTGATAAACAATGTACCTGAAAAGTATTTTGCGAAAATATGTTCCAATCTTCAATGAAATTTCAAAGTAAAAAGAATTTTAAATCAATAATCAATTTAATTTTTACTTAATAAACATCCGATTATGATTTGCTAATTTTTTTTTCTTCAAATGTTTATTATTTTAAAGATGCGATTTCTTGAGATTGATTTCTGAATTTTTTAATCCTGATTATTGATCAAATCAAAGGGTTATTTACTCTAAACTGTTTGAAAATCTAACTGCTTTTGGTTTCAGCCACTGAATACAATCCCCACCTCATTTTCTGTTTTCAAGATAAACCCAAAAATTCACACTATTACACGGAATATTGTGGGAAAATGTTAACAGGATTCCATATTTCAATGATTTTGAAAGTTTTGATAGCTCATCTAGTGTTCATGAGCTTTTGTACGAAATAAAAACTGACAAAATTGCATAACGGTTTTGGCAGATGAACTGGTCCTTTTGTTTTACCATTTATTTTTACAGATGTTGGGCTAATAGTTGGTCACTTAAGACGGCTAGATTTGTTTTAACTAATACTTATTAGCTAACTTATTTTCTGTAAACTAGGTGACGCAAGAATCGTTCAGAATGCTCTACAGAATTACGATTAGTGCATATGATTAGTACTTGTAACCGTGTATCTTGGTAATATCTTGGGTAGCAGAGAAGATTTTTGAAAAAAAATTGTCATTTTGAAGTAAAGATTATTAGAAATTTTACCCTTTTTATGAACAAATTCGGAATGATAATTTTAATTCCGTAAAATTTTTTAATATTTTTGCACATTTTTCAAAATTAATTTTAAGCAATTTTTTACTTTCTATGAAGGGATTATAATTATATGTGGCATATTGCATGAGGATTTCTTTATAAAAAATCATCATGAATATACGCGAAAAATTTAAAGTAATCATTCTAAATATATTAACAACTCTTGTACAACTTGTAAGAAACAAAAGATTTTTCAAACTTATTACATATTATTTTTAAAAAAAATATTTTAAAACACATTACTTTCTATTTTCTTCTGTACGAAGAAAATTTTGCAGTCGTCCAAAAATTCGAATTGGGCTCAAAATTTCCAGGGAGAAAATTAATTTGCAATTTTTCCAAGAAAAAGCTTTTCAGTCGCAAAAAAATTCGAACTCGAGATTTCGATGAATATCCGCGTTTCAGAGTCCGAAAAACATATTTTTGGAATTGTTTGTCTGTGAAAATGACAGTTCAAAAATGTTTTGAGCCAGACTGTTGAAATTTGATATGCTGATTTAATTTCAAGTCTGTAGATATCAATCAAATTTCGAGCGAAATCCATTCAGAGGAAGTCTGTCTGCCCGGTTGTCCGAGAACAAATGAACACAGCAACTTTAGAACAGAAAGAACTAGAGAGATAAAATTTGCCACCCAGTCGTAGCATTCTCAATGGTAAGTCCATAATAGAGTTGAAAACAAAACCTTCGAAACATTTGGCCGTCTGCCACTCTGTGCATTAACATGCATATGAATAATTAAGAAAGGTGGCCACTTATGTAAATGAAATCTGCTTCACATTTTCAGCATTTAAAGTGAATATTAAATTTTGTACCAGATCTATCAAAGTTTGATCTTTTGTCGGTCTTTACTCACATATACATATGAAAGCAATGACTTAAATGAAATTTGGTATCTGATTTTGTGACTAAAGTAGTCTAATTCTAAATAAAGTTTTGGTTTCAGTCGGTTAAAAAAAAGGGTGATTTTACGATGTATATTTGACTTTATGGTAGTTGTATATTAGGCACATGTAAATGATTAATCGTCAACAATCGCATCCTAGATTCAATAAAAATGGCACATGGAGGCTTCAGAAGCAAGAAAATTGTGTCCCATTTGAATTGAAGGAAAGATATTTGGAAAAGAACATGCGAATTGCTCCTTCAAAAACAGAAAAATTTTCTTTCTTTCTTTTTTTGTATCGTATTCTTAAAAATGATGGAAAATATATTCATCATCCTACGCGACTGAAAACATAAGTGTGCTCTGATGAGCAGGGCTTATTAAAGCCCAAATAAAATATTCATGGCAATAAAGTTATACTATGTATTTGACGAGACCGATGCATAGTTTTGCGTGAAAGGTTGCAACCAGGTGAAATAATCTACCATGAATAATATAAGTAACAGTTGATCAATTTGAATAAAGTGTTGAAGGAGAAACGGGCAAAATATGACGAAAGGCATGAATAAGTTGATTTCCAAAGCAACAATACTGACCCACATGTTACTTACCATACTAACGAAAAAAATTATTAAAATTTGTTTTTAAAAAGAATTACTTTTATCTTTTAAAAAAAGAATTACTTCATTGGGATGTGTTTCCCTACCCACAATATTTGAAATATGTTAGCCTTTCGGGCTATTATTTGTTTTGCTCCCTGCTGAGAAAGAGATACATAATCCACGATTTTTTGAATAACAAATAATTTTGCTATTGTTATTTTTAAATATGTGTTCAAAATATCTATTATTTCAATCATATTATTAATTAAAAATTATTACTTAATATTAAATATAAAATTTATTAAGTGCAATTAATACTTAATTTACTAATTTAAGTAACGTGTGATTGAATTAATTTATCTATTTCAGCTTACATCTTAAATTTGATTTTTTTTTCAAAACTATTTATTTAATTTCTTTATTGGAGTAAACCATTTTCTGAAAAATTTGAATTAAATATATATGTATTTTTTTTTAAATTATTTAATTTAGTCTTATATTTTACCAAAAGATGGCGCCAGCAGTAAACGGAATATATGCAAAGTCAAGTCACAAGCAATTAAAAAGGATTTGTATGGAATAGTGCATCATCAAATGCGAATATCGGAAAGTCAAGGTTACTCTAATGAAGTAGAGCGGCGAATTCACACTTTCCAGTGAAGTAACCGCTCCGATAAATTTCAGTGATATGGAATTAGAGATGCGTAATCCACGATTTTTTGAATAACAAATAATTTTGCTATTGTTATTTTTAAATATTTGCTCCAAATATCTGTTATTTCAATCATATTATAAATTATTACTTAATAATAAATATAAAATTTATTAATTGTAATTAATACTTAATTTACTTTAATTACTTACTATTACTATAATATATTACTTAATAATTTACTTTCATACTTAATTTACTTAATTTAATACTTAATTAACGTGTGATTGAATTAACTTATCTATTTCAGCTTACTTCTTAAATGTGATTTTTTTTCAAAACTTTTTATTTAATTTCTTTATTGGAGTAAACCATTTTCTGAAAAATTTGAATTAAATATATATGTATTTTTTTTAAATTGTTTACTTTAGTTCTATATTCTAACAATAGATGGCACCAGAAGTAAACGGAATATATGTAAAGTCATGTTACAAGCAATTAAAAAGAATTTGTATGGAAAAATGCATGATTAAATGTGAATATCTGAAGGTCAAGATCACTCTCATGAAGTGGAGCGGCGACTTCACACTTTACAGTAAAGTCACCGCTCCGATAAATTTCAGTGATATGCAATTCAATGATACGATAATTCCAAGAATAACCGGTCCGTTCACTTTTCAAGCCATTCACAGATTTCTGCTTTTCTGTTTCGTTCGAGAGCTTCCATTGGACAGATCGTATCGATTGTTACTTCCCAGTGAAGTCACCGCTCCGGTAAATTCCAATGATATCGTATCGATTCTTACTTTCTATCGTGATCCAAAACCTGTAATCGAAATATCATCAGTAAGATCGTATCAAGGATTTGAATCAAACCTCTCTTTGAAAAGTATTGACCACTGGTATTTGTGACTTTTTGATATTGGTTACATAATAACCGCTCGTAAAATATTCGTCATCCCTATATGGAATTAGGGAAATGGTTTATTCCAATAAAGAAATTAAATATATAGTTTTGAAAAAAAATCAAATTTAAGAAGTATACTGAAATAGATAAATGAATTCAATGGCATGTTACTTAAATTAGTAAATTAAGTATTAATTACAATTGATAAATTTTATATTTAATATTAAGTAATAGTTTTAAATTAATAATATGATTGAAATAACAGATATTTGGAACAAATATTTAAAAATAACAATAGCAAAATTATTTGTTATTCAAAAAATCCTGGATTATGCATCTCTAATTACACCCCTCTTTGAAAAGTATTGATCACTGGTATTTGTGACTTTATGATATTGATTACGTAATAACCGCTCGTAAAATATTCGTCATCCCTACAAAAAAGTGCTCTCAGCTAGGGATGACGAATATTTTACGAGCGGTTATTACATAAACAATATTATAAAGTCACAAATGCCAGTGATCAATACTTTTCAAAAAGGGGTGTGATTCAAATCCTTAATACGATCTTAATGTTGATATTTAGAGATGCATAATCCACGATTTTTTGAATAACAAATAATATTGCTATTGTTATTTTTAAATATGTGTTCCAAATATCTGTTATTTCAATCATATTATTAATTAAAAATTATTACTTAATATTAAATATAAAATTTATTAATTGTAATTAATATTTAATTTACTAATTTAAATAACGTGTGATTGAATTACTTTATCTGTTTGAACTTACTTCGTAAATTCTATTTTTTTTCTCAAAACTATTTATTTTATTTCTTTATTTGAGTGAACCATTTTCTGGAACAGGTGACTTAAAAATATATGTCATTTCTTTAAAATGTTTACTTTAGTTCTATATTCTACCAATAAATGGCGCCAGCAGCAAACAGAATATATGTAATCAAAGTCAATCATGTCACGAGCAATTAAAAATGACCTGTATGGAATAGTGCGTCATCATATGCGAATATCGAAAGTCACTCCCGTAAAGTGGAGTGGTGACTTCGCACTTTCCAGTGAAATCACCGCTCCGATAAATTTCAGTGATGTGCAATTCAATGATACGATAATTTCAATAACCGGTCCGTTCACTTTTCAATCCATTCACAGATTTCTTTCAAGAGCTTCCATTGGATAGATCGCATCGATTGTTACTTTCCAGTGGAGTCACCACTCCGGCAAATTTCAGTGATATCGTATCGATTGTTACTTTCTATCGTGATCCAAACCTGTAATCGAAATATAACCAGTAAGATCGTATCAAGGTTCAAGGATTTGAATCACACCCATCTTTGAAAAGTATTGATCACTTGTATTTGTGACCTTTTGATATTGGTTACGTAATAAACGCTCGTAAAATATTCGTCATCCCTATTGATATTTCGATTACAGTTTTTGGATCACGATAGAAATTAACAATCGATACGATATCACTGAAATTTACCGGAGCGGTGACTTCACTGGAAAGTAACAATCGATACCATCTGTCCAATGAAAGCTCTCGAACAAAACAGAAAAGGAGATCTGTGAATGGACTGAAAAGCGAACGGACCGGTTGTTGGAAGTATCGTATTATTGAATTGCTTATCACTGAAATGTATCGGAGCGGTGACTTCACTGGAAAGTGTGAAGTCACCGCTCCACTTCCGATATTCGCATTTGATGCACTCTTCCATACAAATCATTTTTAATTGCTGTGACTTGACTTTGCATATACTCCACTTACTGCTGGCGCCATCTTTTGCTAAAATATTGAACTAAAGTTAGCAATTTAAAGAAATGACATATATTTAATTCAAATTTTTCAGAAAATGGTTTACTCCAATAAAGAAATTAAATAAATAGTTTTGAAAAAAAAATCAGATTTAAGAAGTAAGCTGAAATAGATAAATTAATTCAATCACACGTTACTTAAATTAGTAAATTAAGTATTAATTACAATTAATAAATTTTATATTTAATATTAAGTAATAATTTTTAATTAATAATATAATTGAAATAACAGATATTTGGAACAAATATTTAAAAATAACAATAGCAAAATTATTTGTTATTCAAAAAATCGTGGATTATGCATCTCTACTTTTTTGGAAAGAGGTTGCAGATATTAAAAACTGGATTTGTTTACTGGATTGCATCTAAATTCCCAGATTACTTTCTTTGGGAATTTGTTTGTTTCCCAAAAGATGGGTAAATGTCGTAGTTTCTGAGAGGAATTTAAAAAAAATTACTAATTAATTATTATAATAAATAAGCATATTTTTAACATTAAGAAAAAAGGATGTCATATTTATACACCCAGCAAGATAATGACAAAACTTTGTTGTACATAATATATTATTACTTATTTTTATTTGTTTGAAGTGATTATATTTGTAGAAATTTTGTTTTATTTCTTTATCCTGAATAAAAAAAAACAACCATTTTTTAATATTATGTTCTAGTTTACACTTTATTTATTTTAAGTAAAATAAATTAATGTTAGAAAAAAATGAGTGGGGAAACTTAAAAGAAAAATGCATAATTAAATAATTAAAAAAATTTCATTTAGCTTCTTTTAGCATAGAAGCATTTAGTTGCTGAAGGATTTTCCATTTCACCTTTTAAATAAAGCGAGCCAAAATTATTATGATTATGCAAATTATTAAAAATTTTGACGAGAACTTTATTTCGACTTTTAATACTCCATATATTTAAAAGTTATTTTTTAAATGTAGCTTCCATACCTTATTTTAATTGTAAAATTTAGCTGCGAATGAAATCGTTCCATTTTTTTTTTACTTCAAATTTTTAAATTCGGAAATCACCCTATTGCATTTGACTTTACCAGGACAAAAAGCAAAATAAATCACCAGTCGTGAATTTGAAAAATGTTTATATGATTAATATTTTTAAAAAATGAATTCAAAATTACGACACCAGTAAGTTGGTTTAAATTTTCTTTATTTTTTTATTAATAAACAATACATCTGTTGCAAGAATAGCATCTCAAAACAACAGCATTCAATAAAATTGAAATGAAATGAAGTAATGTTACGTTAATGTTTGTTTACATCATCTAATAGATAGTGTAATATTTATTTTAATAAAAAAAAAACATGGAGATCAAAACCAATTTTTAATAATTTCTTAAATGTGAGTATTAAAATCTCTATAACAGTTCCATAATTAGTTAAAAGCCGACATTTCTTTACTTCTAGTCTCAAATTTAATCTGCTTACTAACCTATTGTTGTATTGACCCCCACAATAAATGTTTATTTTAGAACATCCGTTTTAATGACAGATCATTATTTTTTCATATTTTACATAATCACACTGATTATTTATGCTTTTCCGAATGCGTGAGATATTTCTGTCTGAATGTGTCATATCAATTTTTATTATCATTAGTTTATTAATTTGTGTATTAATGATAGTATTATAATGTGAGGGAAATTCTATTCAAATTACAGTTAATGTATTAATAAACACATTTAATTAATGAGATAATTTAAATTCAACAATTAGTTGGCATTTTTATATGAATTATTAGTATTTGATTTAAAATTCTCTGCCTTACACATTTCCAAATTATCTAGAGCTTTGAATTATAGTGTAAACCACTACTTTTACTTTATTGAATTAAATTTTTTTTATTTGACATTTTTTTAGAAATAAATCGTTTATGATTTAAAAAGTATGTTACATCAGTCAAGAAATATTTTAAAAATACTAATAGGAAGGGAAATAATTAACTGTTACATTGTGTATATTCTCATGTACATAACTTTGTACTTAATACTAAGTGCTTAAAGAGATGAAAGAAATAATTGATATCATTTCTCCCCAGAAAATTAAAAAGATTTCTGTGTTGAAATTTAAGTAATTAAAATTGAAACAATATGTTTAATGAAGTGAAAAAAATATTTTATATGGTAGTATCCAAAATTGAAATTATAAAAATTATCATAAAATTTTTGTCCAAGCAGGTGGAAAATGGTAATAGAGAATAGAATTTAAAGGTATCAAAGGAGAAATGTGTTATTTAAAAACAAATTTTGTTTTGTTTGCCCTCATTGATTTTGATGTTAATTAATGAACATTGAGCTTTTTACTGATTTTAGCATTATAAAACAAATTTGTGTGTGTGTTTATCTATTGATGCTATATAAGATAGGTTGTACAATCTAGAATTACCAAATTTGGTAAAAATGTAATTTGGAGGATAGGAATGTACAGTTTGATATTTTTTTTCTTTTCTTTTTGAAATCTCATATAATTAAAAATTGAGATTTTCCCCATAATAACTTTTAAAATTATTCTAATTTCCTAAATTATACTTTTTACATCATTTCAACATTAAAGTTCAGATGTTTTTAATAATGCTAATTTGATTGCTTGTGAATTTTTTCCTCAATTTTTGAACTTTTTTTAAATACTTTTCTAAGGATTTGCAAACAATAATTATCATTGTTTCAATGAGATTAAACAAATTTCTTTATTATCTTCCAGATCATTGAATTTTATAATTTTTATAGCATACAAATTGTTATAATTTTTTAAAAAATTAATTTTAACATTGATGAATTGCCATATTTTAAATACAATGTATCTAAAATGTGAAGAATTGGTGGATGGAATTTTTATGTGATCTTTATATCAAAATTGTGAATTTCTATTGAATTTTCCAATACTATGAAATGACTGACAGATATCCTTATAGCACAAAGAGGTAGATGGATGGAATTTAGCATATGATTTTACCATCAGAATTTTAGATATGTAACAAATTTTGGACCAAGTCCATCTTTTATCAGTCTATCTAGTCTCACACAAATGCAAAAGCAGTAAAACACAAAGCTTATATTAAATAATATGGCATGCAGTTTTTTGATGAAATATATATATTTATCCCAGTCTTGTATCAAAAGGAACATGCTCGAAATGCATACTTGATTTTCTTTATAATACAAAACACGCTTTATTGTTTTTATATTATTTCCACACAATTGTGTTATCCTTGCAATGGGTGCATTATCTTACATTAATGTACGGAAAAATCAAAACCGTCATGTTAAAGCTATGATTTACAAAATTTGTCTCCTTTAATACATAAATTCCACTGTAGACATATTTTCCTATTGTTAAATGTTATATAGTTTTTGAAATCTATTTTTTATCCTTAACTCTTTGAATGAAATTATATTGTGAAATATATTTTCATTCCATTTTCAAAATGGTTTTTATGATGTTATAATAGTAGTAACTTTTCATTCTAATTACAGATTTTTAGTTTCAATTTAATTTGAATCTAGTTATACAAAATTCAGATAAGAATAGGTATAAATATATATAGACTGAGATAGATATAAAGAAAATTTTGCCAAAAAAATTTAATGCTTAGAAAATTTTGATGTTTAGCTCACTTTAAAAATGTTTTTAAATAATTTTTTTTCTCCATAATTTCAGTTTTTTAAAAATAACGTTTCTCAGTTTTATCGAGCAATAAAGGAGAGATTTCAAATCATTATTAATGGCATAACAGTCACAAAAGCAAATACGCTGGGTAATCAGATGATCTTCAAATGCATCTTATTAATATTAAGTAAAAAAAATGATTAAATATAAATATGTAGGAAATTTCAAAGAAATTTGAAAATTTAGTTATTTTTTCCACTTTTTTAGCTTGCAAATGTTTGAGAAATTGAAAGAATTCATGTTCTTTCAAGAAAACTGTGAAAGTGTATATTAAATTATTAGTTTTGATTCTTTGATGAGGGGAGACAGAGAAGATATTACTAGAGGATTTAAAACATTTTTGGATTCCAGATAAATTGTTCGTTTTCATAGACATGAAGGGAAAAAAAAATAATTATGTTTAAAAATAAAGTTATTAATCTGAAATATGTCCTATTTCAAAAGGAAAGAAAGTTGATTCCCTGTTTGAATAAAACTAAATATTTATTGTTACAGACATCATATTTAATTATTAAGATTACTAGAAATTATTTATTAAAATTGTATGATTTCTACTTCCAAGCATAGAAATTTAGGCTATTTAAAATACTTGGCATAACTTTCATTGGCTATGGTATGCACCAACATTTACACACTTAGATACTACTGGCCATAAAAAACTATCTATATGATTTCTTTCATATAAACTTTTTCTTGTACATAAAATTTCAGCTCTGATAAAAATTCGGCTAAACATAGGAAAATCTTGTCACCTATTTTCTGTAACTGCAGATACTGTATAAAAATTGTACAAATTCCAAAGAGTATGTCAGCGATATGATGTTGTAGGGTTCAGCAATTATTTTAGGTAAAAGCTCTTAAAATTCTTTAGTTTTACTTTATTCATAGCTGTTATACTCAGTTGATATCATTATGATTTGATAATTTATATTGATTTGTGCTTGAATGAATGTTATTTTTCACTTTTTAAAGTTTGTATTAAGAGCTTTATATCTTATATGTCTCATTTTAATCATACTATTGCATATATACAGAAGATATTTATTCATTTTTATAATGATTTCAGAGCCATTTAATTATTGTTTAAAATGTAAAGATTAATTTTTTAAATGTTCAGTCTGATTTCCTTTATTCTTGGACAGAAAACTGCATCATGATTTTCATGATGGAAGGCCTTTTCATAAAATTCCAGGGGTATTGACTTTCATTTCTCTCTACTACTTTCTAGAGTTCATCAATCATAGTGGGTTTGCACTTAGAAAGAGTTCTTTTCAACAAATAAAATGCAAAATATCCATGGGGGATTTGTTGGGGACTTAAGAGGAATATGTTGAAAAGGTATATTTACAATACCTATATAATATTTCATTTCTTTTTATGGTATGTAGTGGTACTTTTCATCGTGTGAATTGTAACTTTGTCTTGATGAAGTTCTATTCTTTTTGAAAATCATTGGGATAAAGAAGTAGAATTTATTCTGTGTGCATTGGACATGAAACTTTTTCTTGATACTACTTTGATTTGATTTTAATATTTTTTTCCACTCTTATGATTTTTAATTTCCCACTGTAGGCGAACACTGTACAATTATAAACTCTGTTATTAGAACTTCCTTTGCATTGACAAAACCAAAACTATGCATTTTTTTCCTCTTCATTTTTGATGGCGAATAGACATATATTTATTGTAGCCATTTAGATAAGCTTTAGTCAGTAGGTTCATAAAGGGTCTCAATGTATTTCCATTTATTTCCTGTTAAAAAGTTTGCATACAGAATTCTACAAACTCTTCTGTGTTGAGCCACATGTCTCGGTAAACATTAATGAACATTATGTTTTTCTTCTTCTTTAAATTGTAAAAACTGGTTTATTATTTTATTTATTGTTGCTCTAGATACATTTAAAGAGTTTGCAGTCTTTTTAATTGCAACGGCAGATATTCCTTTGTTATCAATGATTTCATTTTAGATATATTAAAACAGTGCTCAACCTTTTCAGATATTGATTTGAAAAAGCTGTATACTCTTCAATCATGTTGCATATATCATCAATCATTACTTTCCATGTGAAAGTAATGATTGAGAATTTATTCTTCTCTCAATTAATAATATTGTTTATTTTATCCATAGATTATTTGTTCATTTTGTTCTTTTAATACCATGCATTTTAAACTTTTTTTCTTTTAACTATCGGATAGAAATGTTTCTCTTTAAAATGTGCAAAAATATATCCTTTTATCTATATTTTATTTACGTGCAATATGAAAGAAGAATAAATTTAAAAGTACCTGAGGATATTTTTCATTTCAAATAATAAGTAGTGCAAAATACAGACATTAGACATTTCAAATTACTAAATTAGTCGTCTTTAAAAATTTTGTGGCAACATGATTTGAAAGTTTACAAGAGATTTTTTTATATACTGTTTAATGTTTCTTGTATTATTTAAACATATTTTTGATATGTATATCTTTTCTTTCATAGGCATCAATAAATCTGAAAATTCACATCATGAGTCTACATTCAAGTATTCATAGATTGGAGGGTATTAATAATCAAGTTGGTGGTCTAATTATAAAAAAGAAATCTGATGATGATGCACTTTTTAAAGTTCCTGCACCCAAAAAGTCACTGCTTGGCTTAGATGTACTTGCTGAAAAGCGACGAAAAGAGCAGTTATCAGAGAATAAGCAGAAAGTGTCACTGAACAAAAAATTTGCTGACTATGAGGAATCTCGAAAGAAAAAATACAGATCATCCCATGATGAAACACCAACTTACACTGGAGGTGTCAGTAAGGAATACCTTAAAAGAGTTCACGAAAGACAGAAAAGAGAAAAGGAACGTAGCAGATATGTCTCTACTAAACATCATCGTAGTAGGGATGATAGAGATGTTGGTAGCAGCTCAAGACAAGAAAAAGAAAGGTCAGAGAGATCTTACAAAGGTTCATCCAGGAGATCAGATGAATCTCCTTATCGAGATGAGCCTCCATCTCCAAGAATCCATCTGAGAGATTCTCCATCCCGATCAGGATGGGATGAAGATGATACTACCCCAGATTATAAGTCGTCATGGGATCTACCATCTCCAGTACATTCTGATAAGAGAAGTTACAGCAGAGCTAGTTCTGTAAATCCTACTCCAGCGCATAGATATAATGATTGGGTTCGTGATCGCAAGCGTTCTGGGGCAACACCAAGGGATTCGGCAAGAGATGAGAATATACCATGGTCTACTGAAGAGGAAAAACTTGAATGGGAGGAAGAGATAAAGAGATTAGATAGAGAGTGGTATTCTATGGATGAAGGATATGATGATAATCACAATCCTTTTGCAGGAATGTCATCATCTTATGCTAAGAAAAAAGAAGAAGCTCTGGAACAAAAGAAAAAGAAACGTATGTCAGCACAGCAGCGTCAGATCCATAAAGACAATGAGAAGTGGGAGACTAATCGGATGCTTACCAGTGGAGTGGTTCAGAAGCTTGAATATGATGAAGACTTTGAAGAAGACAATGAAGCTCGTGTACATCTTCTTGTGCAAAATGTGGTACCTCCATTTTTAGATGGGAGAATTGTATTTACCAAGCAACCTGAACCTGTAGTGCCTGTTAAGGACCCTACATCAGATATGGCTATCATAGCGCGTAAAGGAAGTCAAGCTGTCAGAACTTTTCGTGAACAAAAAGAGAGAAAGAAAGCTCAAAAGAAAGAATGGGAGCTGGCTGGAACTAGGATTGGTGATATAATGGGCATTAAAAAGAAGGATGAAACTGATGAGAAAAGTGTCGAAGACAATACAAATTACAAGGAAGACCACAAATTTGCAGAGCATATGAAAAATGCTTCTGAAGGCACTAGTGAGTTTTCTCGCAAAAAATCAATTTTGCAGCAAAGGCAGTTTTTACCTGTGTTTGCTGTTCGACAAGAATTATTAAATGTCATTCGAGATAACAGTGTCATTATAATTGTAGGTGAAACAGGTTCTGGTAAAACGACCCAACTGACACAGTATCTGCATGAAGATGGATATAGTAAATATGGCATGATTGGTTGTACTCAACCTAGAAGAGTTGCTGCTATGTCTGTAGCTAAGCGTGTGTCTGATGAAATGAATGTTCAGTTAGGAGAAGAAGTAGGGTATGCTATTCGATTTGAAGACTGTACAAGTGAAAAGACAATAATAAAATATATGACTGATGGTATTCTACTGAGAGAATCATTAAGAGAATCAGATTTAGACAATTATAGTGCTATTATCATGGATGAAGCTCATGAGCGATCTTTGAACACTGATGTGCTCTTTGGCTTGTTGCGTGAAGTTGTTGCCAGGCGGCAAGATCTCAAACTGATTGTTACTTCAGCTACAATGGATGCTACAAAATTTGCGAATTTCTTTGGTAATGTTCCAACATTTACCATTCCTGGAAGAACGTTTCCTGTTGAACTGTTTTTTAGTAAAAATCCTATTGAAGATTATGTCGATGCTGCTGTCAAGCAAGTGTTACAGATACATTTGCAGCAAACAGTGGGTGACATTTTGGTTTTTATGCCTGGACAAGAAGATATTGAAGTTACCTGTGAATTAGTTGCTGAAAGGCTTACTGAGATAGAAAATGCTCCTCAATTAGCCATTTTACCTATCTACTCTCAACTTCCAAGTGATTTACAGGCTAAAATATTTCAAAAAGCTCCAGATGGTGTTCGAAAATGTGTTGTTGCTACTAATATTGCCGAGACATCTTTAACTGTAGATGGTATCATGTTTGTTGTTGATAGTGGATATTGTAAACTAAAAGTTTACAATCCTAGAATAGGTATGGATGCTTTGCAAATATATCCCATCAGTCAAGCTAATGCTAATCAAAGATCAGGCAGGGCTGGACGAACAGGTCCAGGCCACTGTTTCCGACTTTATACTGAAAGTCAATACAAAAATGAATTGCTTTTAACTACAGTTCCAGAAATACAAAGAACAAACTTAGCAAATGTTGTATTGTTGTTGAAATCTTTAGGTGTTCAAAATTTGCTCCAATTTCATTTTATGGATCCTCCTCCTCAAGACAATATGCTTAATTCTATGTATCAACTTTGGATATTAGGTGCCTTGGATAACATAGGTAATCTGACATCTCTAGGTCGCAGCATGATTGAATTTCCACTTGACCCTCCACTTTCCAAAATGTTGATTGTATCTTGTGATATGCAATGCAGTGAAGAAATTTTGATAATTGTGTCCATGCTTTCTGTACCTGCCATATTTTATAGACCCAAGGGTAGAGAAGAGGAAAGTGATCTTGTTCGAGAAAAATTTCAGGTTCCTGAGAGTGACCATCTCACATTTTTGAATGTTTATTTACAGTGGAAGCAGCATAAGTTTTCCTCTTCATGGTGCAATGAGCACTTCATACATATCAAGGCTATGAGAAAAGTAAGAGAAGTGCGTCAACAGTTGAAGGAAATCATGGTACAACAGAAATTACCAATTATTTCTTGTGGAACAGAGTGGGACATTGTTCGGAAATGCATCTGCTCAGCATATTTCCACCAAGCAGCTAGACTCAAAGGAATTGGTGAATATGTGAACTGTAGGACTGGTATGCCTTGCCATTTGCATCCCACTAGTGCTCTTTTTGGAATGGGCTATACACCAGATTATATTGTGTATCATGAACTGGTTATGACTAGTAAAGAATATATGCAGTGTGTCACGGCAGTGGATGGTTATTGGCTAGCTGAGTTAGGACCAATGTTTTACAGTGTCAAAGAATCTTCTCATTCACGTTTGGAAAAGCGCAAATTGGCAAAGATGAGCCAATCACAGATGGAAGAAGAGATGCTGTCAGCAGAAAGAGAATTACAAAAAAAGAAAAGGACTGAGGAGGAAATCCTTGCTTCTGTACGTAAAAGGACAGTTATTACTACACCAGGAAGAACAGATTCTAAAACACCAAGACATAAACCTAAACGATTTGGATTGTAGGTCATTAAACATTCTTAAAAAATAATTGTGGAACAAAATTTTTAGCATATTAAATACGTTTTTTTAATTCTCACCTATTTTTTGTAAAACTCGGGTTGTACAATTCATTTTTCATTAAATGGATAGGTTGAAATATGACACTCATTATATATTAAAAGTTAACATTATAAAAATAAATTGCTCATCTAGGAATCTAATTTTTATGGTAAAATTTTTTCCCCCTTTCATTTTTTAATGTAAATGTCCAAGTGAATAAAATCAAGTATTTCATAAGTAATATTTAATTTTCTTGACTATAATGTAATATAACACATTGTTGATATCTCTAATTATTTTCTAAGTCAGTGGTAAGCTTATAATTTATAAATTGGTAAACTATAAATGTCATTTTTATAGGATGGATTTTACCATGGATCAAACGAAAAGTATAATCTTAAGGAATAGAATTAATAAATTCTATTGTAAAGTAAAATAAATAATAATAGTTTAAACAATAAAATAATGGAAACCAACAAATGTTAATTGTAGACAACTGAGGGTTTTAAACTCATTTATTGCAGTTTTATTTTCATTAGGATTTAATATATTTATTTATTCATTCATTCATTTTGCATAAATGTATATAACAGAAACTACTTTCAGAAAAAATGATGCAATCAAACTCCATTCATTTAAAGATAGTATTACTTTCTATTGAGCTTGTGTAGTATCACTTTATATTTATTGTTTGATGTATGATTTTTTAAAGAAAAGAATGAAAATTATATATTTTTTATGGAAAAATGTTATAGTTATCGACAAAAAATTTTCAGGTTTCAATTGTATGAGATTTAAAAGTTTTGAACAGAATTTTATTTAAACATCAAATTAATGTATCCAATTGCTTTTGTACTTATTTCTAATATTATGTAATGAAATACAAACTTTTGAATGATAAATAGTTTATCTCTTGTCTGTATTTTTGTATATCATATTTTTAATGGAGAAATATAAATTTTAAATGTGCTCACTTTACAAAGATTTTTTAAGCTGTATGTTTGTTACATAAAGCAAAGTCAGTAAATGTATCTGAAAATTTTTTTTTTTTCTGCTCTTTAAAACATTTAATCCACAAAATGAATTTTAATATAATAAAAAATAGTTATAAGAGACAAAAAATAGTTTATTCTAAAATATTGAACTGTCTTAGACAATACATGTATGCTTGCATTGAATTACTGTAATTGCAAACATATATATATATATATATATATATATATATATAAATCTGCTTAACTAACAGTCAACTGTATTTACTGCTAAATCTTTTTATTACAACACAGGTAAGAAAACTGCTGAAATTATTAATATTAAATAGGAACTTTTGTAGAATATTTAATATATCATAGACAAGATGTCAGGTATTTAAAGTATATATTTTGTTTTTAATTATATCAAAACAAGAAGGTATAACAAAACAATTTTTATTGTTTCATGAGAAGTACTACAGTAATAGCAGATGCACAGACAAACAAAAATAATCACATATATGGAAAAAAAAAATTTGAAATATATTATTTATTTTCTGTAGTACATTTTACAGGACTCTAAAAAGGAATGATTCAGACTTTATAATTTTAATTGTTGAGATGTCTTGACTATCCAAACTCATACTAATTGTAAAAAAACAGTTAATTGGGGGATTTTTAAATTATTCGTCACAATTTTAGGGAAAGTCGTCACAATTTTAGGATAAATCTTTTTTCCTCCAACCCACTGCTTTCATTTGAAAATATTACTACAAGTAGTTAAAAATAATTTCTTATTAAGTCTCTACATTTTAGTAGTTTCATTACCTTCTCATTGTTAGTGTTTCAAGAAATGTAAAACTTTGCCTATAATAGGTTATTCCATTGAAAACTTTCCTCAACCTATACGATTTAATTCTGCCTCTTAAATTTCAATTATCAGATGTACTTTCTTCAGATTCGTCCTTTTTACTCTGATGTTTTGAGTTACATAAGAATGTGCTAGTAAAGTAAAGGCAAATGTTACCTTCAGTTAAAATCAACTATTAAAAAAAATTAGTCCTGGATTTTTCTGTTCATTATTTAATAAATACATATTTAACAAAATACAAGTAATTAAAAATTAACATGTACTAATTTATTTAAAAAAAAAAAGAATTCTTGAATAAATGTGGCTTGGATAGTCAGAAGTAGCATTAAAACTGATCAGAAATGAATATAAAACACATTTTGTCTTGTTTCCAATAATATTTTCACCACAAAAATTTAATTACATTTAATTGCTACAGACTTTATATATAAAATATTGAGGGAATTCATTTTCATTTTAAAGTCCAATACATTTTAAACCATGCATATTTAAAATACTAAAAACATAAAACATTTGATTTACTGTTGAAAATTCAATATTTCAACAACATTAAGTACAAATGCATGTGAATTTTGAGATCCCCTATCAGTTACCAACTTTTTGGAACTATTTTTTTTTGTGATATATTTTTTGTATTATGTAATAGAAGATAAATAAAATATAATTTTACATAAGTCATCTAGTATTCATAAAAGGTCAGACATCAAAATATAAATAGCTTTTAATTATACTCGGACAATGTAAGGAGTAAAAAGTAAATTTATAATTTACACAATCATAATAATTATATGATTTATATGATAAATATCTAAATTCAGCACTAAGAAATAAGGTGCAAAATAATTTTTTGTCTCCTTACAATAATGCTCAAATTATTTTACCATAAGGATTTTGCATAATCAGTGGCGAGTTAATTCCATTTTTATTTTCTTATTTTGTTTACTAACAATGCATTTAAATTTCTAAAATACACATATTGAATGGAATTTAAGGAACAAAAAATAATTTGAGATGCAACATTTAAGAATCACTGATAAATGACATGCAATCAAAACCCAACGAGTTCAAATTTTCTGCACTAAAACTATAATAAATATTTTAAACAGAGATCACATCGTATTGATTTTTCAATATTCATAATCCACAGGGAATCTCGACACATGAGAGAACATGTACAGCCATAAGTTATGAATAGTCATCAAGCCTAATGACTATAACCAAATCACAAATGTTTATCAAAGAATGTAAATAATCTACATCAAACAAGTTAAGTACAACAATGATTAAAGAGCAGAGCTTCGGCATTTTTAGTGGACATCAAATCATTGCTTATGATACACAGCTTGGTTTAATCTTGGGGCCTATTATAAATAATGGAAGAACTTTCTTATTTGTAAGATGCATGTATTTTTATTTGCAAAAAACTAACTTTATAGTTTTTGATAACTCAAGTTGGCAATTATTAGAAAGCATTAGAATTTATCATTACATCTGGTTAAATAATCATGAATTTGGTCCAAATATATTTAAGAGCAATTTACACACTAATGCAACAATACAAAACTTGTGAATAAAACAGTAATGAGTCGCATTAAGCAATTTTACAGACCACATAAAATAAAGATGCTGCTAAAAGCCACTTCACATAATGTGGAGTGTTTTAGAGAAATTAGTGTTTTTGTTTTATAGGCAATGCACTTTAAACAATTTTAGCTAAACACATTATTCTTGTATAACAAGACATAAGAAATAGACATTTTGTAGGGAAAAACTCTATAATAATAATAAAAATGTTTAATTTTACAAAGCTCTTTCTAAAGCTTAAAGAAAAAAAATTTGTTTCAAGTCATTCAACCGAGATGTAATTCACTCATTCAGCTTGTCAAATTGAGTAATTAATGATTATAGGATTCACAAAGACATATTAGGTTTAACAGATATTACATGCACATTTTATAAACGTTTTAGTGAAATATTTCAAAGAAACTATGGCAGTATAATAGATTAACAATTTGTAAAAGGAATTAGATATTTTTCTACAAAATGCTTCCATATTTGTATAGATTTAAGGAAGAGTAGTTCTTCACAAACAAATCGTTTAGAACTATAAAAAATTGTGAACTGCATGCAGTAGTACTGAAATGACAGCTGCTCATATCCTAGATAATATTAAACTTCTAAGATGAAGTTTCAGCTTTATGACATAGAACAGGTTTAGAGCTAGAATGATTGAGTATTAGTACATATAATCAAATAAAAATAATAATAAAAACATATAACCTTTTAAGTAACAACAAATATATATTGCAGAAGCTCTACTATTTATAAGTACATATACAACAAAGTAAATATAAATTATTTGATTTTTCGGAAAAAACTTGATTAGGAATATGAAAAATGCTTTTAAAATAAGTCAGAAATGAATGTTTTTGTAAAAATAAAAATTTCTAAAATAAATAAAATCTATTTAAGATTGAATACACTTTGGAAGTTAGAAAATGGCAAGTTGTACTACAAGGCAGAGGAATTATTTGAATATTAGAATTCTCACTTTGATTGGCATTTTATCATAAGCTTTCTATAACTTTTTTGTACAGTTACTTTTGCAGAGAAAGACAACTTTTTTTCTCAATATAAGCTTCGACAACGAGTATAAGCAATGCTTCAACATTACATTTTACCATAAAATTAACATATAAGAAAAAATTATAAAGATTGAATTTTATAATATCACTGGTTTCTATTCAGTTCTCTAGAAAAATACAGGAACACACTCTAAACATTTAACACTGAATTAGCGATTGTCAACAACATATTCAATAAACTTAAAAATTATAAAAACACAAAAGAACAAATTATAAAGCAATTTAATAACGTCAAATATAATATTAAAATAACATATTTCTAAGAATCGTAATTTATGGGTTAGAATTTAACATAATTTGAAAAATGAGTTGCCAAAATATAATTTTAAAATTTTACAGAAAAAATCAAATACAAACAGAACTTAACCAATGCAAACGAAAGAAAAATCTTCAGTCTCAAATAATGTACTTTAATGCTGTGAACTTGCATTAATACATTTAATCAACAACCAAATGGCAAATGATTCATTAAAAATACTCTAGGAACCCTTCTCTTACATAGAAAAAAAAAGAAGACAAAATTATTTTTTTATCACATACATCAACATTAGTACATCAAAGCACTTTTTTCATACTTTACTTTTCAGGAAGTATTTCTTGCACCATAACTGTTTCCCTTCTTTATTATTCAAGTTTTGATATATGAAATCCTTAAAATCTTAACAGTAAATCATCCTTAAATTTTATATCTATTAAAAGTAAAATGCTTATAGTAATGATTGCAATCTTTAAGTTTCATGCCAATTTTTTTTTTTTTTTAAGATCACATTAAAAAAGTCCAATTTTTAAAAAAGAATCTATGCAATATTCTTCTTTATAAGAGATATAATTCATAGTTATAACTTCATATATAATCGGAAGGTACACAAAACAAATCAGATTTGTTAGTTCTAGGTTATTTTATAAATTCAAATAGATTGACTCTTTTTTTTAAAACAAGATATACTGAAATGTTATTAAACCAGAATAAATAACATTGCAATAAATAACAATGCAATTAGAAAAGTAAAGAAGGAGTGGCAAAACTTTTGAAAATAAATACACCATTTTCTAATTTATCCTTAGTTAATAACATTTAAATAATTAATAAAAAATCATATACATAAAAAATATTTTAAATGTGAAAAGACAGGAATTATTTTAAAAATGAGATTAGGCAAATTTTATTTCAAGTAAGTGAAATGTCCTTGCAGTCACAAAATTTTGTGAATGGTGTCACTTTTCTTCTATTAAATATATATTTTTTCACATTAATTACATGAATTCTTATTCCAACAGTTAACAATTTTTGAGGAAGGGCAATTTCAACTGGGCAGAATGATGCAAAAAATATTTCCTGTACAACAAGCAACTTGTAGGCATACAAAAATGTGAAGAACATTATACCACAGAGATGGTGGCTTGTCATTGAAGAAAAAACACTCTAAAATATTTCCTCAATGTTCCACCAAAGCATTTTGCTTCATAAAGAAATCTTACAACAGTCTATGGCTCTAAATAGCAAAGCTATTAGTTCTGGACCTTTTTGGAAATTTGAATATCAGAAGTTATATAGATTTTGGAGAGGCTCCCTTTGGATCATGAATGTATTCACTAGGGAAAAAAAAAAAAACTCTAAAATTAAGTGCTAATTAAGATTAGTAATACATGTATAATTAAACATAGAAAAACATTGAATTTGTTGTGAAATATAATATTAGATACCTAGATTTGCAATAATTTTAGTAAATAAGTTTCTCAAACTAATTTAGTTAATTTTAAAATTAAATAAATTAAAGTTCAACTTAGGACTGCAAAATAAACTAATAATTTTACACTTAAATTAGATATTTTGCAGTTTAATTAACATTACAAACAGATTAATGATAGATGGTCAGACTTAAATTATATATAATCCTTCTCATGGGTAAGCACAAAACTGCTTTCCTTCACTTAGCCATGATTTAGAATTTTCTTTCATATTTGCTCATACCACTAAAAAAAAATCATAGTTCAAATTAAAAAAATCTTTTAAATATATTGTGTTATAGTATAAGAAATTCAATTATTTTAAACTAATTTTTTTGTTTTATACTTTAATGATCAGAAGATCATTATGTTACAAAATGAAGAATTTAACCATTGACCACAAATATATTGTATGCTCAAACTAACTTCGATAATTTTTTCATGAAATAGCAAAGCATTTTTTAAGAAAAAAATAATAATGATAAAACATATAAAAACATGGATTTTATTGTTTGTCTGTACAAGATAAATCAATTTGTTCTGTTTTCTTTCAATCTCAAAAGTTGATGATATTTGGAATCACAGAAGTCCAGCAATTTCCACTAATCATATGAGATCAGTTCATAATATTACCTCCTTGCCTTTGTTAAGATTTAATTATGCATTGATTAAATCTTTTATAACAAATAAATGACAAGAAGCAGAACATTTGAAGAAAATATTTTGCTTACTCCCTTTTTTATAATATAAATATATGTTATTACCATTGATTAGAAATGAGATTGTTTGAAATATATTATAGTTATTACTCACACTTCCATGGAATTTATGGTACTGTTTGAACAATAACTTTCCACTTTGACATGGCAGCTTTTATGGCACTGGAGATTACATCCTAAAATAAGAAATGAGCCATGTTTCCATTAAAAAAAAAAGAAGACAAAAAAAAAAGAGAGAGAGAGAGAGAGAATACTGATTAAAATTGTACAAATGAGGAAATATTTTACCTCTACATTCGTAACCTTGCTTGCCTGGCCGCCTTGTTAATCGCTTCTGACATACTTGACACATTGTAGACCTTTAAAGAAGGCAGTATTTTCTTAAAATCATAATGTATCTTATTTTTTTAAATGTACACAGTAAGTAAAACAGGGAAACAATAAAAAAAGATCAAAAATAGTTTAACTTTTGATGCTTTACAATAGAAATGTATTAAATCACTGAATCCAACACAGTATTGTTAAAAGCACTTCATTTTATACATGAAACAAACAAACAACAACAAAAAGAAACATAATACTTGAATCTTACACCAAAATATTGCTTAACTGACCATAAAAATAAAGATAAATATTTAAAAAATACATCAGAGCAGAAAAAGCTTCTCTCTAATAAACATTAGATTATTACAAACATGAAGCAAAAAATATGAAATTCTAATTTTCTATATTAAATTCTTTAAAGTTTATAACAGAAACTATAAAAAAAATTTCTATTTTGTAGGAAAAAAGAGAAAGTTCTTTCCATATTTATATAAAAAATTCACACTAGGAGGATTCCAAAAAAAGCTAAAGGATGGTTTAAAATGTTCATTAATCAACAAGTTGAGGATAAAATTTACATAGGAAAGATAAATTAAATGAAATGTGTAGTTGAATAAAAATAAAAAAAAAAAGAAGAGGAAAAACCATCAATTGAGTAAGCCATCATAAATTAATTATTTAGTTTCCAGAAAGGTTAAAACTATGAATGGTAGCATAAGCTGAAATAAGGAAGTTGTTTAGGAAGCAATGATTTTAATTAATGTAACAGGCAACAAAATTGAAGAAAACTGGAAACTTCACACCATGGTAATGCTTTCCCATACATGGTCAATCCATGTCAGGTGTCTTACATTATTTCAATACAATTCAAACCTTTCACTTGGAACTCAAGAAAGCATGGAAAAGATTAATCAAATGTGCCCAAGAAAAAATAATTTCACTTGGACACATACATCTTCAAAGTGGTTTGGAAATAGTTCTCAGAACAATATCCAAGAGTTTCATAAGAACCTATGGCTTATTTTGTATTTGGATAGGGTAAAAAACTCAACAATGGGATAAAAATTTTAAGGATACTAAAAATTTTCAAATTATATTATTCATTGAGCTTTACTTTTACACAAATTATAGATGTAAAATATTTTACCCTGAAAGATGCTTGGCAAGGAACACATGATCATTAAAGATGTGAAGTTTGGTGCCTCGTTTCTTCCACTTGCTTCGATGAACCAGAGAGTTTGGAATGAGGTAACGCCTAGAGAAAACATTTCATTAAAAACTGTACTTATAATTTTTGCAATAGAAGGCACAAAATTCATTTTTGAAAGCGGATTTGAAACATGAATAGCCTGATAAATTTATGCTTTCAGAAATGACCTATACTTATAAATAGCGAATCTTATCTATAAATTATAAGAACATTCTACGGAGACCTTAAATGTTTTATAATGACACTTAAAATTCAAATAAATTATATTCTGTTTATTGGCAAAACTTTTTGGGTATGAAAAATAATTTTTGACATTTTCATTACAATACATTTGGAAGAAAACTGAAAATGTTTAAAAAAAAAAATCTCACAATTATTTGTTATTTCAGTTTATTATACAATGAGTGGTCAAACCTTTTCTTTCTGCCCTTGATGCATCCTTTCCTAGCCGAAAGAAATTTTTTGAATCAGCAGGGGATGGGACACTACATTGATGCTATGGTTTATCACCCTTCCGCAGCATTACATAATGCCAATTTGTAATGTCATATAAATTGCCTTATTTATCTAATATTTATTATTAATTATGTTACTGCCTTAATATTTTTTGTAATTAAGAGCTCCACACGAGTCAAAGATATAACGATATTTTTTCTTTGCATTTTAAAATTCTGACCAATAGCAAAGCATTTAAAATATTTTTAAATAAATGAAGTGGCAATCCTAATGGGGCATTGTACAGATGCTTATTGTCAAATGACTATTGGCATCTTGCAGCATGTAAATGCATTAATTCTTCAAAAGAATGTTTTTACAATAAGTTTTAACTAAAACAAAGTATATATATAATATAAACACATATTTATTAGCATTTTTGTGGCCGAAGAGAGAGAAGATACTTTGAATTTTTAAACTTCACTTTATTTTATCACAGGAGGAATAATCTATAAACAAGCAAGACGCGACGAGTACGTCAATTTACAGCACAACACAAGAGCAAAAAAGAAAAGAGCGACATAAATATTTTTCTGATGATACTATAAGATTCAGATAGGGATTTCTTTACATGTTTCAATTTAAGTAAGGGAATTGTAGGTATCCTTTAAAAGAATTTGTTTAGACTAACAGATTTTTATCCCTTCACTTGAAGTTTGGGAACTTGTCGATTTCAGCAATTTTAGAGTTCATGTAGCATTAATTAAATAAAAAAGGTGGAATTGGATCAGGGAATAAGAGAACATTATAGAATTAAGTTAATATGAGTTAAATTAAGATAAAAATTAGGAAATTAATTAGGATTTAAATTAGATTTTAAAATATCTTTACTTATATATATATATATATATATCATAAAGGATTTTCGAGCAAAATTTGTGGGCTTTTTTATGTAAATCTTAAAATTATTTACAATTCCCCACATCTTATGTTCATGATACTTATAATTCCCTGAATCAAAATTAAGTTTCCTATGACTGTTTGTCTTTTTATTTAATTTCTAGTAACTTAATATTTCTTCCAAATTTCTGCATATTCAAATTTGCCAATCCTTGTTCAATGCAAGTGCAGTTCCATTGTACTTTAAATAAGAAAGATCCCGAGGACCAGCATCTCTCCTCACAGAATTTGCTTGCAAATAGCAGTAAATATATTAACAAGCAAATTACAATTAATTTACAACAGATTAAAGCAAACTTACTTTATAATACCATTTTCATTCGTTTCAATAACAAGTGTTGAATTTTCATTTATGTAAGTTCGAGTGGAAGAGGCACTTATCCCCGAAGCTTCACTAAGACTGCTACGAGTGCTGCCTGCAAACACAGATAGTGCATACTGACTATTTATTGTGCAAATACATAATTAAACTTATCATAAATAAAATACTAATCTATCATGCATAGAATACATGGGTTCTTACCTGGAACAGTTAAAAATTGTCCTACAGGAAAGAGAGACAAAAAATGAAAATTTAATTAGGTAATCCTTTACACAAATGCTTTTAGTAACATAAAGAAACAAACTATGAGTAGGAAACACAATTATTAAATACATTAAGATTTTACTTCAAATGCACAAATTTATTACATAGATTTATATTGAGAGATATTGTACAGCCCTTTAATTCAAAAGAAAAGCACACAAATAAAATACAATTTTACACAGTAGAAGGGGAGAAGAAATCAAACGTCTTTAAATAACATGCAAGCATACATAATACAAAGAAAATGCCAAAAAAAGCAAGCAAAGGAAGCACAGCTTTTAAAAGTGTTTATTTATCACACTCAAAATGGGATCTGACAGGAATGGATAATTTAAAATTTTGAGTCTTCATATTACAATTATTCTTATATATATATATGTGTGCGTGTTTGATATTATGCCATTGATTATAAAAATAATGACTGCAAAAATATGAATCATTTAAGAAATATGCAACAATGTTTCCTAAACTTAATTTTACAGCATCAATACCATTTTCAAAATATATAAGTTAGGAAAAGCAATGGCCAATGTATTGATAACAGCATCTGATACAAAAGTTCTTATTTAAAACTGCACAAATACAAGGAGGAAAATCTTGGTACTTACCCTCATCAAATTTATATATCCAGAAGCAAAAAAAAAAAAAAGGACAGATTACTTTAAAATTTTAAATCATTATTCTATACTAAACAGAGTAATTTACAGCATTATACAATTCTCTCATAAACAAAATTTAAATTTTCTTTAAAGTGGACTTTAAAAAAATTAACAATTGCATAGGATTAAAAAGATGTACAAATTAAGAAGATAAAACTGACAAATGTTTACTGTAGTTAAAATTTGTCCATATAACATAAATTAACAAAAATTATATAATTCCAACTTTAAAACAATTTACTTGAAGCTTATGTAAAACTGTAGTTTATATAAATTTCTATAAATGGTATATTATAAACATAATTAACAGTCTTTGACATTTCCATCACCTAAGCTATGTGTTTTCAAAATAAAAAGATCACAATTGTTATTTAATTTTGTTAATAATTTGCATGAAATATTAGATTTATATTAGAGAACTGGCAAAAATAAAGGTTTGAAAAGATTTTGAATACATATATAAACAAATTTATGATAAAAAGGTCAATTTGTAAAAGTAACAAAGGCATCCATAGATGCTATAAATATCGATTTCAAATAAGCAAATAAATGCCACACAAAGAATTAAGATGCATGATTTGAAATAAACAGCAATATTATTTGCAAAATTTATTTCTAAACAACCAGCAAGGATATTTTTGGAAATTATCTTTCAATCTCCAAATTAAAATATGTGGTATTTGTTCTGGTAAATTTCATGCGTATGCAATGACTTTAAATGATTTTTTAGATACCAAAACTGCTTTCTTTTTCAAGTAACTTCTCCATTTGTAATATTGGCCATTTACCAAATATTACAAAGGAAGTCCTGACCCATTGGCAAGTCATAAGAACAGAATCTAATTTCCTCTATTGATGAATTCTCTAATAACCAGACAAAAGATTTCGATCTTCATTTCTAAATTTTATTTTTTTAAACATAAATTCAGGATATTTAAGAATGATTTCTCTTCTTTGCTTAACATTTTAAAAGACAGGGTGTTATTAAAAGTATTTTCAAACCATATTCCCAACAGCAATAAATGTAAAAGTGATTTTTTTTTTTTAACCATAAGTGACCATACAAAAGAATATTTATATTTTATATAAGAGAAAGGGCAAAACTGAATTCTCTAGAACAATGAATTTCTGATTACTTTCCAAAATAATGAGCTAATATTTGTGTCCATGTACAAATGAGATAGGAAAACATTAACAGCAATTCCTCCAAAGGTGCTTGACTGTACCTAAATGTATTATTATGCCTAAATTAAAATATTTTTATTAAATAAAAGTTTTGCCTCTTTTATCTACTAATATTTAAAATTTGCATGAAATATATTTTTATATACTCAATGTAAGAAAATTTACTAAAACACATACCCAAAAATTTTCCTTTGAAAGGAGACAGTTTTTGTGCAGAAGGCTGTCTCCCACGGTCAGCAGAGGTGCTGCGGCTACTTGCTTGACTATAGCTAGAAGCAGATTCAAACCGATTTTCAGCTGATTTGGAACGATTTTTGTGGAAACTCAATCTCCTCCGTAAGGTTCCCATCAATGTTTTCTTTTCTTTTGGTCGAGACCTATCTCCTGAAAATAAAAGACAAAAGATCAGAAACATATTTTCAAACCCATTCAACAAAAATAAGCAACCCATGATCATAAGCAGAAAGCAACCCATGATCTGGGTATAATATATACTCCTTTAGATGTAATTTTGACAATTTCAAATAATGTGTACATTTAAATGAAATCATCTTGTTGGTTATTTTGCTTTTCATATACAACTCCTATATCTCTAAAAATATCTGCTAGATATCTAATCTTTATCAACTTCAAACAAGTACTCCACCTTCCTGATAATTTTGTTGTTACTGAATGCCTGGAGTGAGTTTTTTATATGCCCGACAAAATTGTGAATTCATCCCAAACAATAAGTTTATATTTCTGCAATACTTTTCACAATGTTCAATGCTTTGGAAATATTTCACATGAGATTTCAAATGAATTCTTGCCAATTTCAAAGTAGAATGAACAGCTCTTTTACCATGTAGCAATGTTGCAGCTATTCCAAACGCTACAAGAGCTAAGGCTACATCATTTTGAGATTGAATTGCTATCAGAATCAATTTAATTAGGAATGTTTTAGAGAAGTTTTTCTAAAGCATTTAAGATTTCCTTAACCTCGTTACTGACAATTTTTTTTATTTAATCATAAATGCTTTTTTGCCCATGTGTTAGTTTAAGAAAATTTGACAGACAGACAGACATAAACAGATAAAAGATCACCCATATTATAATTTTTTTTGCAATGCAATTCTTCATCAAACGAAGCAATATGGATGGATTCGGTGATGACATTACCAAATGATTAGAAACTTTGTTTGAGACTTCCAAGCAGAAACCTTCAATTATTATCAATGCTTCTTTATAAATTTCTGGTTTGAAATCCATGCTCATATTTGAATTTTCTTTGTATATTCAACAGAAAATATCCTTCACAATATAATTTGAATTTAAACGAAATCAGTTGACACAACTCAATTCTAACGCCAATTATGTTACAAAATAATAAAAACAGTTAAAAAATGAAATTAAAAACATTGAAAAAAATAAAAAGTACTAAATTATACTCTTGAAATGAACACATAATAAATGACATAGCTCAATTACAACATGATGTCATGTGAATTATCAAAGCAAAACGAAAACAAACCAAAATCTATTAAAATTCAATTTAACAATGCAATTAGAAACATTGAAATGAAAAAATAAAACTGGGAATTGTAAATAAATCCTTAATCATTAAATATTGAAATAGAATCATAAAATATTTAGTATAGCTTTGCTTCTACATCCAACAGATGAAGCTGTTATTTTTAGAAAAAGTATTTTTCTTTAAACCTATCACAGGTGTGACATCTATATAACTAAATGTATAAAAACACATGCATATCCGAATGCAACATTTCAAAACAACTGTTGAAAATCTTTTGGAGAATTAATATTTTGAGCAAATGAACATTTACTTTTTTATTTATACAAATTAGCAGCTTTTCATGATCAGTTGGTTTGCCAGGAATATTGATTATGTTCATTTGTTATATTGTTTAAATACAGTTACATAAGCATGATTTCTCTAAATTGCCAGTCATTAAAGCCATGTTGTTTTAATTGTCTTACATAGGTTCTGTCCATTGTGTACATGAACATTTCTAATGCAGAACAGTTTTATGACAGAATGGTGCTATTAAAAATGTAAATGTCCAAGTAATCTATCTTCTAAATTTTGCTGTTTTGTAACTTTTTTTTATTCGTCATATAAATTACAAAGATATTATGCAGAATCTTTCTTCTTTAGCTTTCAATAGTATAAGAAAGTTGCATGATTAAATAATGGATGAAATAAAGAAAACAGCCTGAATTTGAGGACAATAATGCAGTATAGTATTAGAAAGTATGCAAATAATAATAATAATTGCCAAAATTTATAGAAAATTTGCAAGACTACTAAATTTGTATAGTTTAAATATAGTAAGCCATTTCTTAAAATTCTAAAATAATGTAAAATTTTTTTTGTGTAATAATATTTTCAGAAAATATCACAAAAAAATGCCAAAATTCAGCTTAATTTCTAATTAATTAAAATTCCCCCAAAAATCATCCCTAAGGGCATATTTTCATCCTTCAAAGTATATATGAGCCAGACAGTTTGACCTATGTAGCAATAATATATACATTAACTTTTATTATTAATAAAGGCAACATAATACAATGAGTGTGATCAGACTATAGAAGATGAAGTTGACAGAAATTGATGAAAATTATCCACACTTCAGAATGATGAATGTATTCAACATATAATTCTTTTTTTTTTTTAATTTTAAACAAAACATAACATAACTTAAATTGAATTACCAGATTCCAAGTTGAAATAATATGCAATGCAAAAAAGTAAAATGAAAATAAACAGGGAATATAAAATTTATCACTAATGGCTAAAATATAAGTAAAATGTCATAACTCAACAAAAACTAAAAATAATACAGCAAAATGAAATATAATAGAAGCTAGTTATAATGCAATAGATCAATTCTTGGAAATCTTATTCACTGAAATTGAAGTGAAAACTAATCTTTAAAACAAAGTTGTTTTCTTTATCATCAATAACTTTATAAGGCTTTGAAGGACACTTCTTGATAGTCCTTACATAGAGAAAGAGGAATTCTATATTTTACATCAGGTAAAATGTTATTAATGGTGCTTATATTTCTTTAATCACAAATTTGGTTTATAAGCAGTGGAAGTTTGAATGCAGTAAACTTACCATTAGCCTTTCCAAGTGAAGGAGAAGTTGGGGCACTTTCTGAGTATGAAGTATGGGAATCTTTTGATGCATGACTGGCAGGAGATGCTTCTAGACTTTCTGATACAGAATTCTCAGGCTACAATTTGAAAAAGGAGAGGATAAAGCAATTGAAGGAACTTTATAACACAGATAGCATAAATAACATCTATTAATCAAAACGATATATGGTGATCTGATAATATAAGTATGATGCAAATAACACCAATAATGACATGAATCTTGGGGAGAAACCAACAAGAACAACAACAACAAAAATAAATAAACCTCAGATAAAGATAATATTTAATAAAATTTTTGTAAAGTTCAGAAAAAAAAATTCTTGGATCTTTGATTACTTACATTGTTATATGTATGGAAATGCACCTTAATATTAAAAAAAATATGTTAAACAATTAAAGTTAATTACATATTTCATGCTTGAAAATTTATGAATCTTAGCCTAATGTGTCTTAGCCTTAAAAATTTCAATTACTTCAGATTTAGTTTAAACTAAATTACGGTATTAAGATAATTTGATGACTTTCTATGATGGCTTATTGAAATATAATAAAAAATACAAATGAATGGAATTAATTGATTGTTAAAGGTTTTACTTAAAAAAAAAATTGTAGTAAAAAACTAATTCCCTTCAGTAGGTGTGCGCGTGGGTGTTGTGTGGGGGGGGGGGGATATCTTTATTTAGAGACATTACCCACTTACAGCAATCAATTTGTAAGAAAATTTTCTAAGGTAATTACATTTTTTCTTGATAAAAATAATTCTGGATATTTTAGGTTCAATTAACATTTTTATTTTTATTCCAATGAATTTTTATTTTGAGTTAAAATACACAATTTTTGTATATTTTTTGCATAAATTATTCTTAACTAAATTGACTGTATGTAAACTAAGGAAAATAAAAAAAATCAATTTCATACAGATTAAAATTGACAAACTAATCTGTAAAAAAATAAATATTTATTGTATCTATGTTGTTATGTTGAAATGTTGCATTGTTTTTGATGAAATTGATCAAAGCAGATAGGTGTTACATACTTTACGCATGAAATTACATTTTCTAAGAGCAGAATTGAGAAATGTTGTTAAGAGGTTGCTGTCTTTGTATGAAGGTATCTTTAAGACACACATTTCAAAACTTTCATAATAAATTTAATTCTTATACAAAATTATGAATTAATATCAAAGAATTGGAAAAATAACTTCAATTGATTTTATTAGAATTATGATTTTTTAAAAATAAAAAAATTCTATATTAAAGTAAAAAAATTGGGTGATTTAAATATAAAATTAATTTCATAAAGGACTCAGAATTCATCAAATCACCTGTATTTCTGAAAGGAAATGAGATGTACTTTTCCAGTAATTTTTCAAGTTCTAAAGAGAAATTTTATTAAAGAAAATTTTAAATTTACTAGTGTCCCTTTTTACAACTATCATGCTGGAAAGTGTTAAGAAAACAATAAGGTTTATTTAAGTTTAAAAAATTACAAAAATATAGGTAACTTAATAACATACAGAATACATGAAATAACTATAAACCATAATAAGCCTAATAATTAATCAAATATATTTCTTTATTGTCCAGCAATCTATTATTTATCATAGTTAATGCATTTATTAATGACAACAAAGAGGATGATTTGAGTTTGTATTATTTACAGTATCTTGGAGTAATTTTACTTACTTATTTAAGAATGGGGCATAAATTTTTTGCTTAGTGGAAATTTTATTATTTTAATTTGATAATAAAAAGTTACTCAGATGAATTTCTAAATAGCATATAAAATAGAAAGTATTCTTTATCTGTTCAAATTTCTGATTAATAAAATTTAAACCCATTAAATTTTATTTATCAACCAAAAATAAAACAACTTTTTTAATACATAATCCCAAACTCAATTTTACACAACACTTTCTAAATAGCTCCACTTGATGAATAAATTAACACAGTCACAGAGTAGAAATAAAATGCAAAATTCATGAGAAGCCAGTAATTATACAGATGATGAATACATTATTGAAGAAATTCTTACATTATGAATTTCATAATCATGAATACAAAAACTAACTTTTTTATGTAAGCATCAAGTTACTGCTTGGTTAATTATAGATGCTCAATGACTGCTACATGCAACATTCATATGCAAGGTTTCATTAAAAAAATTCTCTAGCAAATAATAGCATGCACATACTTACTAAACAAAAAAATTCAACTGTACTTGCATAATATGCTTTGAATTGATTATCTATATTTTCAAAAATTAGAATGCGAAAAATGAAGTTATAGAGAGATCTACAAATATAGAGTTAACGTCAAACCTGCATTAAAAGTAATAAGTATATCAAGTATAGATCCATATAAATCCTAAAACATATTTGTTTAAAAATGTCTTTTCTACATAAAAATCAGATATATTCTGATTTTATTCATAAAATTTAAACTGATTCACTACTTTCAAATCTACTTATAATTAAGTTGAATGTATACATGTTGATAATCTACAGGCCAGACTGTTTGATCTAAGAATTACCAAACTTGGCATGCATATACATTGGAGGGTGGGAATGTGTACCTTGGAGAGATCTTTTAAATTTAAAATCTACTTACTTAAAAACAAAGCAATATTTTTGGCCTTTTTCTGTGAATAACTTCTGAAACACTATTATATACAATTGATTTACACTGTTTTAAATTCAAGAAATTAAATTTTAATACTATTTATTTGTCATGTTTTTTAAAATTCCTTAATCAAAATATCAATTAATTAAAAATTAAATGAACTTTTAACATTTCTAATAATAGATTAAACAGATTATATTGTTGACCTGAGATTCAAACCATTCTCAGCAAATATTTAAGTGCTTGATTCCCTCCCATTGTTGAAAGCAAAACACGGAAGTGTTGCTTACAAAAAGTAGATAGAAAAAATGAAGTTAAATTGACATAAAAGTTAAAAGATAAATGAACTGCATATTCACATTCTTAAAAGCACTATGATATTATGGACTCAATTAGAGATTCATGTACACAATGAACACAAAATATATCCTAAGTAAAACAGAGGGTTATGAAAAGTTACTAGCAGGGAATAAAACAAAACCTTAGCGGGGGGAGGGGGTGACAAATTACAGAAAGCTTAATAAAATTGATAAAGTCTTAGGTAAAAAAAAATTAATATGAAAAGGATCTGTCTTATGCAGAACACAAATTTTTCCACACTTTAAATGAAGAACTAAATTTCTATATATCCAAAGAATGTAACATAGGTTATAAAAGCTAACTAGCAGATAATTTAACCTTTATGCAATTCAAACACAGTCACATTTCTTCAGATTGATCAGAAAGGATTAAAAAAAAAAGTTTTTTCTAATTGCAAACATTTTTCAATTTAGATGAATGTTTATGAAAAAGCATGATCAGATACATAAAAAGAGAATTTACAAATAAGGAAAATGATTTTTGAGAAGATTATTTCATGAGAAAAATAAACAATTTAATGATTATATATTCAGTAAAAATACCAATGATTCAATTGAAAATAAATATGATTAAAAAAAAATACTAAGCTATTTTGAACTCGCAGTTCCGACTGCCATACATACAAACACACATGCTTAAAACCTTAAAAGAAAAGTATTTCCTGTACAGAATATCAAAAATTACAATAAGTAATCTATTTACATTTATCGTTTATATAAAAATCATCATGAGCCATATAATCATATCAGAATATAAGAAACATCTATTACAGCCTGCTACTTAAGCATCCGATTCTTTAACATTACACCAAATTAAAATTAAGGAAAGAGATAATTAAACTATTTAATAAATAATTCCATTAAAGAATATTTAAAATCCCTTTTTATGAAATAAATGCAATAGTAGCATGCATACTATTTGTAACATAAAGTCAGAAGAAATATTACAAACTATGAACATATAACATGCTTTGTAAAATCTGTATATCAAATCTTAAGTAGGCATCAATTAAGAAAATAGAGCTAAAATCTGCAGTAAACAAAAAATTTAGGGGAAAAAAAAAAGAAACACAAATTAATACAATGTATACCTAGAAAACCTGTGAAGTGCCATAAGGGGCTTATTAGCCACTGTGTTTCATGCTATATTTTATAGAGAGGAAGAAAATTTCAGTCTAGTTTGTATATGGAAATGCTTTCAAAACTATACTAAGCATAAAAAATGTAACTTCTTAAATGATTAAAACAAAAACATGTGCTTACAAAAGCAACAGAGCACAAAGACCTATTACATTAAAATCACACATTTTTAATTTATAACATCAAATTAAAAGACAATTAAAAAAGTAAGAGTCAAAAAGTAAAATACACACAAGCACAATTACAACATAGAAAAATAAAGAAACATAAACATCTCATTAAATAAAAGATTAAAAATATCTTCAATAACATGGCTGAAGTGTCAAATTATGATTTGTGATGTTTTAGATGGTGAAATGTAAGTTACGATTTTTGCTGATAAAATGGATTAATTGCATAGTATTTTTAGCAATGTAACAAGGATAAAAGCTATAAACAAAAAGCAAAAGAATGGACTTTAATGAGTTAAAAGCTCATATTTTAATGTTTATGTGGAAGCAGTATACAATATAATCTATGCTCAGGAAACTGGGGTTTTGATCAATAGAACAACATTATGGAGTAATTGACTGAACTGAAGCATGAGTTCTTATCCTTCCTGGCTTCATATAAATGCTAATTAAAGTCCTTGAAAATACTGCCAGACAGTTGAACTTCACGATTGTCCCTTGCATGAAGTAACTGAGAATAAAAATTTAAAAACTGAGGTTAACAGAAATATTTCTTCAGTTCGGAGCAAATGTTACAAAAGGAATCTAACCCATCAGAAAATTGGTGATAAATGGTGCCAGTTAGACATCAATGTTAATGAGTGTGGGTAAGTTACTCAAAACAAAAACTGCTTTCCTTTCAAGACTTTAGTTTTTATACTTCTGTTAATAAAGTATTTCAATTCTTGAATCCTTCAAAATTTGATCATCTTTGCTGAAGAATTCCTAAGGACTAAATTTGCTGAAGAAGGAGGACTAAATTCCATACCTATATTCTTTTCATTTATGAGTTTCCAAGAGTGGTTTTCATGCTCTATCTGATGCATCAATTTTACCTGTAGACTATCTATGGTAGATTGAAAAATAAAATTTATCAAGAGAATATCTATCTTTCTGCTGATCCCGCCTTCACCAATAGCCATACCAATAACAACAATTGACGAGTTTTTAAAATCAGAATGTCTATAGTCTAGTTACTAAAACTATTGATTTCTTTCTGACTCTGTTGTTTCTTTGATGTTATCTGTCTGACTGAGGCTTGGTTATGAGATCAAACTGAATTCTTTGATTTTTTTGACGATAAATACCACATTTGTCCCAAAGATTGTGATTCTTCTATTTGTTCTCTTAATTCTGGAGGTAGTGGTTTGGCTGCTATCAAGAAAAATATATCTACCTCTCATGTTCATGTTTCATAGATTGATCTCAAATGTATATGGATCTCGGTTAAACTGAAATATGAAAATGAGTTGCTATTATGTGTTTTGTGTTAGCCATTTAATACAGGTATTGATAAGAATATTTTTTTTATAGTTTTTAATGCTTTGGCTTTTTTGAGATAATTTTATC
>JAPMOR010124713.1:86400-119403 GCA_026543865.1 Argiope aurantia | reverse complement strand
TTCCAAATATTTTTATTTGGATTTGTGCTTTTCTAGTTGTATTCTATTACTTTATAATATAATGATAAGATTTGAAGTAACCTGTATATATTAAAATACATATTTCATCATTTTAATTCACAACTGTTCATTTGTGTTTAATATAAATGCTCAATATTAATGATTTTTTTATGTACTTTGGAAATAAGGGTAAAAAAATAGAATAAAAAAAATGAAAAAAAAAGCAAAAAAAAAAAAAAAAAGCTATGAATCTTTCACAATTACATGGAGTTCAAAGATTAACAAAGAAAAAAAGAAGAAGAAAACCATGCAGAAAGATTACCAAAAAAAAAGAACAACTACAGAGAATCAGAGTACCTCTTGGACTTCCTTCCAATGTCCACTCTTGTCCACAGCTACCTAATTGCAAGAAATCCAATTTTGTTTTAAAATAACAGAATTCAAATTCTTGTTAGTACCCAAGAAGAAAGTTTAAATGAAAGTGAGGAAATCTTTCAAACAAAAAAATTTAAGCTTTGCACCTCAAAGATATTTATGGAAGACAGAAGAATTTTTTCTACATTGCTCATGCAATATCTTCGATATAAAAATATTCTAAACTTAAAAATTTAATTCATTTTGTTGATATATTTTAAGTGAATGTTAGCTTTTAACATTCAGAAATGTATGTTTAAGTCATGATTAGGGTAAGTGAGGAAAAGAACCAACAAAAGAAAAATGTAACAACAGAGCTATAATCATCGAAAAATCAAAGTGATGCATAAAATTATAATACACAGAATTTAAAATGCATTATTCATTCTTGCATGCAATTCTAAATTGGGATGTGTTCATTCAAATAGCATGGCGTGAAAATCAAATTATTGGGAGGCAATCATAAAATAATAAGAAAAAAAATAATAAAATGCTCATAAAATATAGATATTCTGAAAGCATACCTTAACATTTTGTTGAGTATTTTCCTTTTTTATGATGCAAAAGAAATAGTATCATCTGTGTTAAACAACAATACATTAAATTTATATATCTCTTGAGAAATAAACAAATGAATCAATGCTTACTCTTTGAACACTGTGAATGATTAAAGTACTTTTACTGGTAGCAGTAGGTGTACTATGTTTCTCTAATTCTTTCAAGGCTGTTCCTGGTACATCAGTTTCAGCATCTACAGAATTCAAGTTTTGTGATCTTAGAATCAGAGCATTTAAAAATCTAAATTATAGCACTTAAAAATGTAGAATTTAATGAGAAATGTAAAAAATAATATTGAAAATTATATTATAATGAAATTCTGTTGGTTAAAACATTGACATAAGAAAAGAATGAAAATTAATCAAGTGTAATCTTTAAGGATTTAAGCAATGCATATGCATATATAAAATTTGTCCTAAATTAAATGACCTCATTTTTGGACCACTTATATAATGAATTTTCATCAGATGTTTTTCTATAAATAATTAAGTAAAAAAAAAGCAATTTACCATAAATTAAAGATCTGGATAGTAGAATACAAATGCAAAATAATTAAAAGTTATAATATAAAAATAAGCTAATAAAAATGAGCAGAATGATTCAAATACAATGACAATATCACAGATAAGATTAAGCTGAACTGTAATTTTCCTAAACACCAATGATAGTTTCAAAATACAACAAAATTCATTTTGAATAACACACCAAAGTAAGTAAGCAATTGCAATTTCAGTTTAGTGAAATCATATATAAACATCTGGAATGTCATACAATTTTATGCACGATTTATATTTTTCAAATTATATTAAAAGTTTTAATTACTAAAAATACAATACAATCTTCACTAAAATCTTGAAGGAATCAGAAATCGTTATCTCATAAACTCAAGATTCGCACTTTTATGGTGAATAAATATCTAGAAAAAAATATACAATTTCTTCAAACATATCATAAAAACAAATTGATATAAATAAGGAAGGGGGGACCTAACATGAGATTCAATTTGAAGATCAAAAATGATCTCTAATGTAAAAATGTTTCTAATGAAATAATTCTCTAATAGTTTGAATAAAAAGTGTGCCTAATAGCTTATTTTAAAAGATAATAGCTTTTATTTTTAAAATATGAAAATCTATAAATGAATTTTGTATAAAATATGTAAAAGATGATAAAAAATATGTTAAAATATTAAAAGGACCAATAAAAAGTTATTATTTTTTTTACCATAGTTTAAGGAAGAACAATAATACAGATTTTTAAAATTTAATTTACTCCATACTTTTATGAGAGCATAAAAGTTTTTAAAACCACATACATTCAATGATAAATTCATTGCTCCTTATCATTTTTTTATTCCAAAGAGAGTTGACTAATTGATAAAACAGTTTCAAATGTACAAAACTTTCAAATAATACATTAAACCACAAATAAACAGAATTAGATTGTATTAGAATAATTTTGTAAAAAAATTATTATAAAACTTTTTAAGTAAGAATACAGTACAAAAATTCAATACTTTTGAATAAATAAATGCTGAAGATAACAAACATTTCTGAAATTAAAAGGAAAAGGGAGAAAAAACACGATCTAATTCATTGCAAATATATTAGATTAATGCACCATTTTCATGCTACATGAAGATACCTTAATTGTAATCTTATAGTGCTTAACCAAGTTTAGATAATACAGCGAACAACTTAGTGCTTATTCTCCAAATTTTCTCACCATATTAAAGAGAGAATTTTTGACCCATTATAGATGTACCTGTCTCACACATGTAGATTTTAAATGGAAATCATTCTGTGATCCTCCAATAATCTCAAATTCAACTGAAGTTTGTATGTAATCGAAAATTATAACGAACAAAAATGTAATTAAATGTTTTTGTACCAAAATGAAAAGTCCAGGAAAATTAAATTATTTCAAAATTAGATCCAATTATTCTATAAAATAATTTTTTATTATATTTAAAAAACAATTCGTAATATGTTTTTGGATAATTTTGAAAACATATTATTTAGATTAATTTCATCATTAAAATACAGTGAATTCATTCATAGTTTTTTAAAGAGAAAAATCAGCATTTGTATGTAAAATTTGAATTTTAAAATTCAAATTTATATATAAAGTGCAAATTAAGCATTACAATGTACTTTTTGCTTAACCAAATAAAAATGAATTTTTTTATTTGAATTTTTCAGTATTATTTAAAATGGAAATGTGAAAAATATTCTTTTAATAACTACCTTATGGTAATATGATTTAAAAAAATGGTTTTGTAAGGGGAAATGGAAGTAAAGTAGTTTGTCATTATATCAATACTTTGATTATAAATAATTATCTGAAAACAAAATATATAAAATAATAGCTACATCAAAAGTTATTAAATTAATTAATAATAAGCATCTGCAAAGTGAAAAATTGTGGCAATGTTAAAAATTCTGCAACATGGCATAATTTAATCAAATTCAATAATTAACGAAAATAAGAAAAAAATAAATCTGCCATCATGGTAAAATTAATGCACTTTTTAAAACTAAATTTTCGTAAAACAATTTTTTAATAAATTTTAGACTTTTGAAATGTAGCGTCTGCAAAGTGAAAAATTGTAGCAATGTTAGAAATTCTGTGACATGGCATAATTTAACCAAACTCAATAATTAACAAAAATAAGAAAAAATAAATTTGCCATCATGGTAAACTTAATGCACTTTTTAAACTAAATTTTTGTAAAAGATATTTTTAATAAATTTTAGACTTTTGAAATGTGTTTGATTTTTCAGATAGCAAAATGAAAGTAAAATTATAATAATAAATAATTTTTAATTATTGAGTTATCATTGAAAGCTTAAATAGCAACTTCCAAAATCAAGTCTCAGTTAGCTAGATTATTTGCCATAGCTTGACTACATCAAGGGAAAATAAATAAATAAATAAATATTGCTTTAAAAATTGTTAAATTCATTACATTCAAATTGCAGTTCTTTTTAATAAAAAAAATAATAATGCACTGAAATTTACTAAAGACTTAAAAATATATTTTATCATGCAAATGGATCAAACAGGTTTAAATAAACAACATGCTTTAGATGCACACACATAATTCAAAATGCCATCATTTATAAGAATTCAAATGAAATGCAAAAATGGATTAGATATTTAAATAAGACAAATGATATTTAGGAAATGAAGGATTAAAAAAAAACTTTGATTCTATTACAAAGATTGTTTATGATAGTGTAATTTTTAAGAAAAATTTAATCAAACAAAAACTTTATTAGTGAGCAAAAACCAAAATGTTATTGTTTTTAATTTTTAATGAAGGCTAGAAAAAATTTGCATTTAATCTAGAATGTTTGTAGGCAATGACATATTTTAGTAAATTTCTTTGCATTATTCTTGATATAAACTGAATAAATTAATTGCATTATTTTTCAGAATTAATCACTCAGTAAAGAAGAGTATTCCATGACTGAGACTTGGCCTTAAGAAGTTTTTATAGATTTAGTGCTACAAATTTCACTGTTATTGCACAGCTATTTAGTAGAGTAGTAACCCAACCAGTACAATATGTTGAACAATATTGTTTGATATTATATCATACAATATTGTAAATATTATTCAATATTATAAAGTTTCTTTGTATTTGGAGAATAAACTATAAATATAAAAAACTGCTATGAAAATAAACCACATTTGGAAACTGAAAGAACAAAAATAATGCTCACCCTTTGCTTTTTCTATGCCATTTGAAGGCAAGGAACTAACCTCATCACTTTCTGCTATTGAAGGCAGAGAAGCAATTTCGTTGTCAGGATCTTTAAAATCATGAGATTTATTCTCAATAATTTCGTTGGATTCATTATTAAGAGGAGCTTCAATAACAAGGGTGGGAATGGGGGGGAGTACATGCACTGCTTCATGCGAATTTTCTAACTTAGGCTTATTTTCTAAAACATGCACATCAACTAGTTCTACATTTTCATTTATATTCAAAGGCAAAGAATAAGCTGGATCAGGAATATTTGTATTTTCATGCTGCATTTCGGAGATTTCTGCCTTAATATGTTTCAAGCCTGGCTCAATCAGCTGCAGGGAATTAGCTCCAGTAGATTCAAATATGACTTTACTCAAATCTGATGGCTCTTGAGACAGATCTTCTGCCTCGAGACTTTCGAATTTTAATTTAGAGTCAACATGAGGTGATAACACAGAATTTTCCTCAAAACTTGCTGACTTCTTTTGATTTTTATCTGTTTCAATTAGCAGCACACAATTAGAGTCTAAGATTTTATTTGAATCTGACTGTGAGAGAACTGATACATTAAAAAGATCACTTTTGGCTAAAGTGCCATTCAACAATTTACAGTCACCATTTTTAGCAAGTTGTTCAGAGAAAGCATTAGGTGTATTTTCCCTCTTATTTTGATCTAGCACCTCTTCAACTTTGTGCAAGTTAGGATCAGCAGAATGGACAGAATTAGAGTAAGCATTCAGATCATGCTTTGGCTCCAGTCTATTGCTAGGCTCTGAAATAGTTGCCAAAATAAGTAAAAGCTACAAAAATAAAAGAAGTTTTAACTACTAAGGAAAAATAAAAAATAGAAATAAGAGAAGTACATAGTTAGAATTCTAAAAGTGCTACATATTCCAAAATCAATTTAAAACATGCATTCTACAAGAAACCAAAGAAAAAGCTAATTTAAGTAAAAAACATGCAAACAATGTTACATTACTTTTGCTAAAAGAGATATACAGATTATAACTTCACCAAAAGAAACTTGAAGCATTATTATTATTTTTTTTTACTTCTTTTTAAAATGTGAGCAACTTTTAAAGAAAGACTAAAATGAAGCTAAGTTTTACATGTAAGGCTCATGATCTTAGCAAAAATTTCAAATATCTATCTTCATTCCAAAACTAATTTAGAAAAAAAAAAAAAAAAATTAAAAAATAATTTTTTTTTTGTGCAAAATTTAATTTTTTGAAAACATTATGATTTCTCCCTCCATTTAATATCTGACACTGGCTATTAATTTTTCTGATTTGTTGAATACCCAAGCCATTCTTTCTAATTAGTAAAACATAAATAAGATTGCACAACAAATATTTTAAAACAACTGAAATGCTATAAAGAATAATTTTAAAATTTTATTTTCTCAAATAAATTTTAGATTTGTAAGTATTCATATAAAAAATAATTTAAATTAATATATTTCACTGCATAAAAAGAATCACTACATACATAAAATCAAATAAATATTAATTAAAAAATATTAAATTATGTAACACAGACAGAATAAAAGACAGTTTGGGTGAAACAACAATTAACATTGTTATATCTGATTATTAGTTTGAAAGTGATGAAGTGTAAAAGAAAAGCAAATAGTGACAAAGCTGGCTTACCGGCATATAGCTAGCAATAAAAAGAATAACAAAAGAAAAGCAGAGCTAGTGGAGAAAAGAATAAACCAATTACAAGACAGATTTATTAACAGGAAATAACATTTACATATCTTTGGGAGCTGGACATATTTACTTGAAGAAGTAAAAAGGAGCAAAGCCACAAACATCACAACAGTTCAATCAGATTATCAGAGCTTTCATTTTCAAATTGAAGTAAAAATTTCTCGTAGGAATGTTTCTAAAAATTCAACTTTCGAAAATCCATAAAATATTCAGATTAACAATGAAACATTTGATAGGAAGAACAATCAACAAATAAATTTGTATTTTAATGTTGCTTCTGATATATAAACACACCTTTTTGATTAAACAAAGTAAAAAAAAGACACTTCAGATTAAATTTAAAACATGCCTTCTTTAGTCCTTTTAATTGTTGTTGTGGTGATTACAGTGCCACCAGCAGTAACTCTGCTATTGGTTTCAACAGTTTTGCCTGAATTTGAATATCCATTTTCTTTAGTAATATGCTGCGCTAAGTGAGTTGTTTCTACAACTGGAGTTGATTGGTTCAGAAAGACAAACTGTAATGAAATTAAGAATATATATGAATTTAAAATATTAAAAGTAAATACATAAATGATCAAGAAAAGTAATTAAAATTGACCAATATTGCAGTTCAAGGGAATTTGCTCCTCAGGTAATGGAAAAAATTTCTATTCTTTATATGTTAAATATTGTTCCTTTTCCAAATTAAATAATTAACATCAGCACATGATAAGAAATTTGAACTAAAACATAAACTTTGACTTACAACTTAAAAATTTTTTTTAGCATTTTGGAACAGTTCCTGATTTTAGTTATTTTTACATAATAAAAATAAATATTTTTCATATTTTCTTTTTAAAAAAAAATGCAAAATTGAAATCATAATACAAACAAGTCATAAGTTATTATATAAAAAAAACTATTTATAAATTGAAGCACATTTTAATTTCTTACACGAATCATTAAGGTTAATTTTACAGAAAACATGCATTTACACAAATTTAAGGCTATTATTACAGAAAAAAAACTTTTTTTCTCTATCCTAGATTTTTACAAAAAAGATCTGGCAATCACATATACTTTACCTTTTAATTAAACATATTTCTATAGGCAATAAATGAAGCTTTCGCAATGCTGATTTGGCAAATAAGAGATTATAATGAGAAAAATGATTTAGATTGTGCAATTTTACAATCTTATGAGTAATTTAACCACTGAATTTTAAAATAATACTAATAATTTGCTGCTTCTGAATATGAAAAATTTTAAAAGCCACTTTAGCAATTAAGAGGGTTAAAATAAATAGGAAAATACAAAAAAGCTAAATACCTCTGCTGTCAAAGAGCCTGTAACATCATCTTCCTCTAAAGGTCTTGATTGTAAAGGTATTATTTGTCGTTGACTAGGATTTTTCTCCAATTCATCCATACCAACAATTCCCAAACCCAGAAAGTTATCTGATGAGAATAACAAATAAACTTCATATACCAAGATGGATATTATAGTTTTACACATTTAGGTACGGTATTTCTAGTTTCAATCAAATTCTATACTGAAATAGTACTGAATACTTATGCAATAATAGATCAAATGAAATAGGTTTAGGAAAAAAGAGAATGCAATGCAACATTCACTATATAATAAAATTTGAAATACATACTATAAGGCAAAAGATATACTTCTTAACTGCCAATGAAACAAATTATTTTCTTCACAGTACCATCTGGTCTATCTATATTATTACATTTACAATAATTGATAACAAGGGCATAAAATAGACCAATTCATTAAACCAACGTAAACAAGATATACTATTATAAAGCAGTGGGAGTAGCTATACAATTAGCAAAAAATTACAAAAGCATCTGTTATATGTATATATATTATACCAAATATATATTTTTATATATATTATACCAAAAAAAAAGTAAGAAAGGAGGTGGGTAACATAGTCAAAGTTTTTATGCTTTTGAGAAACAGATTCTCAAAAAATAACTGATCTAGTAATTTCTTAGACATCCAAATTTCATATGATATGGCAGTTCAATGTTAGACAATTTAAGTTGCAGAAATGGGACCTTAAGAAACATGGGTGGGGGTGGAAAAAGCTTGTAATATTTTGAAATTGTTGTAATTTTAAAGAATATAATAAATTCATACAATGCTTTCAATTTGTAAAATTTGGTTCATATAGCAAAAAAAAAAAAAAAAAAAAATGCAAAGAAGAACAAAGAAGTATAAAACTGAATCGTAGTAACAGGAGATAAAAAACAGTAGAATACAGTTAAATGTATTCATTAATCGTGGAAGATATGATAAGCCCAAAGCATGATACAAATCGTTCACATAGAGTTAAAAATTGTAAAATAAAGGAAAAAGAAAACAGATTTCAGAAAAGCTGGACTGATTACGATTAATAACAAAAATAAATAAAATCTCTCTCAAAATTTTATATTTAAAATCTTCAAAATTCTTTTCTGAAAAATATGCAGATATAGCCAAAGTTATTAATTAGAAGGTTGAAAACAGAATTAACATATCATAAAATTTCAAGTTTCTCAAGAAAAGTTTATTCTTTTAAAGAGGAAATTTAAAAGTTTTAAGAGTTTGCAAATGTTTTTTTTTTTTTTTTTTTTTTGAATTCAAGCTCTATATAAATGATATGACTGATTACTATAAAAAATATTTTGTGAATTTAAGTAAACATTTTTAGTAAGTTCCAGATAATTTTGAAACCTTATTATGATAATAGAAAACTCTTAAAATAAAAGGATATAAATATTATCTATTACAGGTCATGAGAAGAAACGTTAGAATTCTTCAAAGAGGTTGCAATAAACTTATGAGTAAAATGAAAGATCTTGCCCCCAAAAAGGAACTGGCCAAATATATTAGAAAACATTCAGCTGTAAGTTTCATAGCTTTGGAACTCTCTAATCTAACACTGTTAAAATCAATATCTTTGATACATTTTAAAGAATGATTTATGGTAACATAGATATATTTGGAGAAATACAATAGATTCATTAAAATGATGATAATTATACCATTAAATTCAAGGAAGGTTTATTAAAGATTCTATAAATCCATTTTTCAAAAGGTGTTGGTCAACTTCATATTAAAAAAAATGACCAGAATGCACAATTTCCTCACATATTACAAAAAGAAATCAGACACGTAATTTTGGACATTAATCCCGACAAGTCTGGCTTTTGGCCTAGAAGGAATCACAATGGGGATTGTAAAGGAAGTCTTTTTCTCAAATCCTGATTAGTTCACTAGCATATTAAATGTTTTAATAAGAGCATTTTCCCAGATATTGGAAAAGAGCTTGAATGGCTTTAATATCAAAGGCAGAGAAAGACTTAAGTGAACATTTTTCTTGCATATCAATATGTTCCAACTGAAATAGATTATACAAAAATAGACTAAAATGATCTGCAAATACTACTTTCCACTTTGGAAAAATATCACTATTTCTTAGAGAATAAATGTCTTTATTAAAGGTAAAATCAAAATGAATAGTTCAAAATTATTTAATAAGGTTGTATATGCCAATGTATGCTTTAATGAATGCAATGAAAGACTTGGGGAAGTAATTATAAGATTTAATGATGAGCTATTTTAAAAGCTATGAAAAAGCTTTTTTATTTTTAGCTATGAAAAAGTAATTGTGAAAATAAAGGTTTATTTTGAAGAAATTCATCTTTATATCAACACTTCCTCAATATTTATGACTCTTGTATCAATAAGACAAAATTATTCAATTATTGTTAAGATCAAAGGAATTTGCAATTATGAACCAAATATCAATGTAAGTAATGTAAAGCTCCATGTTGGTATAACATACACAGATTTTCTAGTCAAAAAAGCAACTGAAAAAAAAAATTATAATCTAAAAATTCCTAAATCATAGATTAGATAAAGCTTAAAATTAACAAAATCAACTACATGAAAATGGGTAGTTAAATGAGACTTATTAATAATGCAAGGTTTATTTTTCATTTGATGCCTTCATCAAATTCAAAAGGATATCATAGAGTCTTAAACACAAATCACATTTTAACTATTCATGGTTAGTTCTGAGCATATCAAAATCTTTCCTTTCAGAAAAATGCTTGACTACAGTACTAATGAATTAAGCATCAGAAATTATAATTATTGAAATGGATTATTATAAAAACTATAAATGTTATTAAGTCAAAAGTAAAGACTAATAAGGGGAAAGTTTTTCGAAACAATGACAGAACTATGGGAATTTTGGAATTGGTACAGATTCAGACAGGAAAATTAGGGAATCAAAAATGTAAAAATATACTGAAAATTCTTTTGCATAGTAACAAAAATAATATATTGAGATTTTTGTGCCATGTTACATTTTACAAAATATGATACATATTGATCTTATATATGTTGCTTTGTCTTATATATATATTTTCTTCTTACTATTAATAGTATTATTAATTATCTTTTATTTATACTTCTATCTTATTCTTCACTTATATTGTTTGATTTATTTTATATTTACTTACTTTTTTCTTATTTATCTTATATTATGATTATAATATATACTTCATAATTTTTACTATTTTGCATCACATTATTTTCATCTTTACTCTTACTAGCACTTCAAATGCTTCATATTTTAAAACTTTTGTAATAATTGATGATTTTATACTTTATTGATATTTTAAGAAGTTATAAAATAAGGTACATTTGGCAGCCTCAGCTGTATCTGGCCTATTTGTTTTGTCAGACCAGGATTTTGCATGACTGTTTATAAACTACTCAGATATCTGCTTTGGATGGATGGATCTCTCTATTTTGAAAGACCAGTCAAGTTTAAATTATTGTATAGACAGATAGACATACAAACACTCGATGTTATTACTCAAACAAGATTTTAGAAGTGATATTTTTAGATTCATTTATGGCTATAAATCAAGAAGCATTAAAATCAGGAATGTGTTAATTTTTATTAATTTATTTTACAATTACAATACTTTCTCATATATGAGACCATAAAAATATCAGAATCTCTGTTCTAAGCCACATTTTTATTAAAACTGATAAAACATAAAAGAACAGAACAAACTGTAAGTAAATTTTTTTTAAACGTAACTAAACACCGCTTTTAAACAATAAACATACGAAGGTATACAAGAAAATAATTGGATATAAAGATTTCACTTTACCAGTGGACGGTTTATCTTTATCATAAATTTCAAAAAGCAATTCAGCAGAATCCTTTACGATGCTATAAATAAAAATAAACAAAATTTTATTAAGATTTCAAACACAAGCTTAGTGTTGCAAAAACAGCAATTAATAGAATTATAAAACATTAAAAGAGACATACAACTTAAATGATTCATCCCAAAAAGGACTGTCAGTTCCGTCTGCAACATTTGTCTCAAACTTTTGTGGAGGTTCATCCATTTCCACAACACAGTAAGGTTTTGAGCAACCTACAAAATGCAATTTAATATTGAAAGTTATTACATTAGAAAAATTTTGTACACTAAAAACACCATTATTTATTATGTTTCAAATATATTGCATGTAATTTTGTGAAGAGATTCCAAAGATTCTCTTCTCATAAAATATAGAGGAAGCGAAGTTTCTTCATTTAAATTTAAATGAAGATAATGGCTCAAGACAGATTTCTGGAAATTAAGAAATATTTACACTTTGACATGAAGTCAACTAGATCCCAAAGATAAACTCTGAAATAAATTTTGGCTAATCAGTGGATGTTTAGTGAGAATGTTTATAAAACTGATATCCCTATTTAGGCAAAGATAAAACAAGGGCAATTCTTGAAACCGCAGTGGTACATGCAGCTGTTTATTTGATAGAATCTTATTACAGCATTGAAAGAAACCAAATAATGGACACGACAATATATTGATAAAAATTTTATGGGAGAAAAAAAATAAAAAACGTTTTGTTCTTGATAACCCAATGCATACATTGGAAAGGCACATCTAATTTTCCAATCATCTCAAAATTGTGGAATTTTACAATTGAATCATATATGGAATTGATATTTTGAACTAAATGGCCAAAAAATACTCTGAGTGAAATTTTTAACTTGACATTAATTGATTCAATGTTTTTTTAAATTTTATTTTTAACATCTGCAATTTGGTTGGTGTAAATGATAGCATAATTTACAAAGAGACAACTGGATATAAAAAAAAAAAAAACATCAGCAAACATTATTTTAGTTTGGATATGACTGAAAAGCTTCAAAAGATATACATTTCATCAAAACTTCCTAAACTTTCCACTTCTGACTGCGAGAAAATTGGGGATTGTAATGTAATGTAAACAATGTCAGATAAAAGCATGCAAAGGCAACTAAACTTTGAACATTTATAAAAAACTGAAGGAAAAAAAAAAAAAAAACGTTGGTGCAGGTGCAGCTAAAAATAAGAAATGAGTAATATGTATACATTGCCAAACCAAATAATGTAAGTAATTCATTTAAATAATTTTTAATAAATCTACTTCACAATAAAAACTACTAAGAGGAAATTTGTTGGTGACAAGTTTAAAAATGACTGGAACAATTTTTGACTATTTTAATTCTTTTTTATATGCTTAATTATTCTTCCTTTATATACATTAACTTGTTAAATAAGCAAATTATATAATTATAAGTTTTAATTTAAATATAATTTAATTGTTTTTTACTTATATTAAGTACATAATATAAGCAAAAAGGAAATTTTCTCTTGCATTCAGAACAAGCAATCAAAATGACCACAGTATATTTAAAACAAAAAAATTTTTGAGCATGAATGAATTAAATGTTTAAGCATTAATTATAACAAAAAGATTTACCACTATTGTATTTATCATAAAATGGGAAATATGTTTTGTTCTATGACCTTTGATGAAATTGTTCTGCATGCATGAAAATTACAATAAGGATTTAATTCTAAATTTGAACTCATTTTAAAAATATGTAAATAACCATCAAAAACAACAAATTATAGTAATGGATGGAGTACTCTAAAATGGAAACTAAATTAAAAATTTATTATTAAAATGCTACTGATACTTGTCTTTATCCATTTATAAATTATCTATTTTGTAAATTCATTTAATGATCTTTTTTTTTATGTTAAGAATATAATTACAGCTTTAAAATTATAAAATGTAGCAAATAGCTGACGATAAGGCATTCTGGTATTATACTTACCTATAAGTGTTTTTAAGTGATGGATATATAAAAAAAAAAAAAAACCATTTAAATTTTTTTACATCTATATTCTCAGAAATCTATCAATCAGTGAAAATATAAAATAAAGTAGATAAAGTATATGAATGCTTTAGAACACTTAAGACATACTTGTTAAAAAAATTCTTGAATTTTTATATTTAAAACAAAAGGAAGAAAATTTAATAACCTTTGCTTCCACCTAGTTTTGATGCTTTGATTATTTTAACCAACAGTTGCTTCTCAGTTTCATCCTCAGCAGCTTCAAACTGTAAAATATAAATAAATTTATATCAGTTCTTTTTATAGAATATTGCCATTTGAAAAATAAACTGATTTGTAATTCAATGAAATAGCAGTATAACTTATGTTTAATCATGCAAATTCGTAGAATATACAAGATGTACTCAAAAAGTATCGATTTTATGATATATACATGAAAGACTATCTCAAATTCCAAAAGAATTTAATAGTATTAACAGATTAAAAGGAAGAAAAAAAAGGGAAGAAAGAAAAAAACCTCAAAGGTTTTTTTTATTCATTCCAGCCTTTTTGAAGACTTACTTTTTTTTCACCCCCTCATCTCCCCCCCCCTCAAAAAAAAACCATAAAAAGCTGAGACTACAAAACAGTATGAACATGAAAAAACAATTAAAAATAAAATGGAATTAAGGCAAATATTGGGACAATTAATTAGTTAATTTGAATGAAATGCTTCCAAGTAAGTTTTAAGCTTTCAAGTTTTACGCTTTCATAAATTCCTGAGTAAATTTTGTCCTCAACAATTTTGTTTCTTGATGAATCTGGAGGGGGGGGGGGGAACCTGTTCAACATTATGTATAATTTTCTTATGCAGCACTTTACAAGTATAATTCATTTATGAATCTTACTTGTAATGCAAAAGAAGAAAGAGAAATTAAGAAAAACTAAAAAGGGAAAGAGAAATTAAGAAAAGTTTGTTTTACGTAAAAAATTAATGTTTCTTTTAAGAAAAATGTGAATCACACCTAAGTGTAGATATAACTTTTTTTAAGTATAAATAAGGGAGAAAAAAAAGAGAGAGAGAACCTGTTCTCAGTTAAGATTATGCAGATACACATGCTATTATTAGTATATATCTGTACATGTACTCAAAAAAATGTATTTATTGATATAATTACTTTTTTTAACATTCATTCATTTCTTTATATGTTTTTATTTTTTGTTTTGGGAGATTTTAATAATATTTGTACTTTTTTATGCTGCATCACTTGCAAGACCCTGGATCATAGAAAAAATGGTACTTTCGATGTATACAATATCAGCAATAAAGTACTAATCAAAATCAAACAAAATCTCAAAAACAATATTTTTGATGATTTCAATATTTTTTCCTTTATATTTTACAAACAAGAAAATGAAAATGCAATGCATAAGTACAAAACCCACCTGAATGCTTTTTTTAAAAATAAAATAACCTAATTTTCTAGCATTTAATAATATATCCATAACAAAAAAAATAATTATAATAGAAATATCATCCTCATGTGGTAATTTAGATATTAATTGCAATCACATATTAATAAAGGTATCAAGATCCCTACAAAATTTATTTAATAACAGAAAATTTTTTGCAGCAATTCCATTCATTGAAATGACAAAATAATAAGAAATACAACATGACAATGAGAATATTAACACTTTCTTTACATCACTCTATTATAAAAGAAATGTTAACTCAAATAATTACAGTATATCATAGTTAAAATAATTCATAAAAATATTTGTCTAATCTGAAAATTAGACGATTAAATTTAACCAAAAATTATAATAATTTACCACGTCATCTTCTGAATGAGTTTTGAGCAAAAGTCTTGGGCAAGCAGGAAAGCAATTGAATCTCAGAGGAACAATTACTGATGATAAAGCTTCAACTGTAATTTCATTTACTAAATCACTTAAGGGTTGACAATCTTCTGGTGACATCTAAAAACAGAAAAATATAATTTTAGTTTCTCTTCTAATCAGTCTTTATATTTTTTATGAAAAAGAATTGGTGCACATTTACTTATTTCATAGTATAGTAAAGATAATGATAGTTAATATACAAGAGAGCACAGTGACTTAGAAAGGATGCAGTTTAATTTCAAACATATAGTTTAATTTAGCCTGAATATTAGGTATTCTACAAAACATTAATATTTGGTCACAGATTTGAAATTATTTAAATTAAAGTTAAAAAAATGTGTCTATCAGGAAAATATCTATTAATCACAAATGAGATATATTTGATCACAAATCAGATAATTTTATCTAGGGTTAATAAAAATTTTTAAAATCCATCCATTCATCAACAAATATTATACAAAATAACAGTAAAACTCCCATAAAATAAAAATATATTAATTATGAAAGTTTTCCAACCCATTTGAAAATTAATGAATAATTATCCAATAAATTAAACCATTAACAGTAATCATTTATAGAGAAATTACACAGTTTTGTCATTTAAAAAAAGAAAAGTCAAACTGCAAGCCCCTATACTGTTAAGAGATGACAAATTCTGCAAAAAACGTTTATGCAATTACATAATTTTTTATATTTTTTCAATGAACTCACTATAATAAAAAACATTTTTAATTACCTCATGATCTTTGGATAATTCAGATGACAACTGAATTTGTGGCATTTCAGAATATTTTACAACAAATGTCAAATCTTCTGGTATGCATTCAATAACAACCTTTAAGAAGAAAGGGGGGAAAATGCATTATTATAAATGCATAAAACAAACATGAAAACAATAGATTGTTTTTAAAATAATGAAATACCAGCTTTTTATGTAGTGGATGAAAATTGCAAAATTATTCAGATTTCGAAGAAGAATATTGGTATTATATTAATCATTTTCAAAACAAAATAATCTAATAATTTTGATTATAAGGAAAATATTAATACATTTCACTAATTATGTAAAAATTGCCAGATTTCCTTTTGGCTAAAGCTAATATATTCAAAAATGACAGAAAAGCTACTATTTGAGAAAGCTTTCAAACTTTATAATAATAAAAGATGAGCAAACTTTATTAGGATTTTTATAAGATTCAATGAACCTTGAAAAATTAAAAGTTTTGATGATATTCATAAAACTTGAATTAAATTGTAAGTGAATTAATTTTTCTTTTACACAATATTTACTTAGTTTTTGTGTTCATCAGGTAAACCAATAGCAACAAAATAAGAAACTAAACAAGTGTTTATTGACTCGTATTTTATTTTTTATTAATATAAATGATTTAATGTATCTAAAAAAGGATATACTTTATGTCATCATATTTTGACTAATAAAACAATCTAGACTGAATTATCCCTGCAATGTCTAAGCATTCAAGTTTATCTTAATGATTGTAATCACAAACAACAGTAGCAATAATTGATGGTAAAGATATAAAAACCATGACTGAAACACCAACCATATTTGCATGCAATGATCCATGTGTATGTTCTGTCACTGGAGGTAATTCAAGTCCACACCATTGCCACACAAAAGAGAGCCTCTGATAATCCTCCTCTTTTTGTGATAGTCTAAAAGTGTGGATTTAGTGGGTACAATAATGTACCTACATAAAAAGATCACCCAAGGCAAATACCAAAACTGCGCGCACTTTCCTTTATATTATATAAGGATCAGAAAAAGATATCTATTGTGTTTCAATATATATATATATTGAAACACAACAATTATCTTTTTCTGATCCTTTATACTGAGGAATGCAAATAGTGATAATGTAATTATTTCTAATAATATATTAAATATGTTGAAATTAATGTGGTATAAACATTGATTGTTATGTATGGGTAGTTTTTAAATATAAAATGTGCCATAAAAATATTTGAAAAAACAATTTTATACAATTAGTCGTAAAGTTTTAAGCTAAACTTACAGAGACATTTTTTCCCTCATTCTGTTTTAATAATTTAAATTAAACCCAAATAAAAAAAATCAAATAGTTGTTAAATTGAAACTTTCAGAGATTAAAGAAATACAGATCAATTTCTAGTTACATCATGCTTGAAAGAAAATATAAAATGTGAAAAAATCTAATCTAATAATTGAAAAAGATCATATATACCATTAATAAAGAAAATGTTATAAATATTAGAAAATTCTGTATATTGATATAAATTCTTTATTAAACACATAAAGATGTTCAAAAATCAGTAATTAAGTTAATGTAATGTATTATTAATGTAATTAAGTAAATATCCATTAGTCCATAATAATGTACATTAAAGTTATTATTGAAATGCAATTAATAATATTTGATAATATATCTAGAACTATGCAGTAAAGTTAAAATGTACAGCATGAAACAAAAAGGTATACAATTACATAAAACTGAGATTCAAAGAATTAAAATCAATACATTAATAATTTGTCTATGACATCTAAAACTGCACTTTGTAATGATTTTAGTAAAATATATTTATATAGAAATAAAAAAAAGTATACATTAATTGCAAAATTTTTTGAAGGCTTTAAGTGTCAGAAATGTTATAAATTTTCCTTTGTCCATTTTATCGTAAAAGTGTTTATGATTTCATCAAATTTAGTTTATACCGAAAAGAACAAATCACAGATTTTTTTTGTACTGAAAATGCCCTGAGATATATAAATTATAATTAACTAAAATATCTTCCACAGTTTGCTCTTGTTGTTGCCATCTTTAAAAAAATCAGAAGAGTTGTCTCGCATAAAGTTAAAAGTAAAGAAATAAATTTACGAATGTGTGTTTGATAAAAATACACGATTGATGTTTGGATGTTACTTCGACACCATTTAAATCAAAGAATAGATTTTTGTTGCCAAAAATTTCCATGATAGATCTTTATATTTTTAATAAAAATTATTTTTGTTTTTTTGAATTTGCAAGCATTAGTCCAGATTCCAAAATTAAGTCATTCAAAACATCATTGACCTTTATTTCCTGATTAATAAAGATTTCATAAATGAACATAAATGCAATATTTTGAGAATATTAACTTCTCTAGTCTGATGACCCAAATTTTTCTCTTCCACCTTCTATTGTTTTTACCACAACTGTTTTCTGAAACACATATGACACAGTGATTGAAAAATTTTGAAATTTAGGCAATCTCTAGTCTGTTGTCAAATGTGAATTGCCCTCAGGAAAATTGAAAAACAATGCTGCTTCTTTTGACTTAAATCCAAAATTTAAAATCTCAACTCTTTGCTTTTCATCAAAAATAAAATGAAGTTATCTAATCTTTTTGTTATAATTTATGTCATTTAACACATAAAATAACCATTACTGTAAGCCACAAGCTAATAATTATTAGTTTCTAATATATCCAAATAAGGAATTCCATTGCCTTTGCAAGCCTTTAATTTTCTCACACTTTCCTGCAACCGTTTTAATTTTAAAAAATCATGGGAAGAAGAAATTAGAAACTTAATTTTTTTCTAAATTCAATGGATTAATTCCTTTAATTTTGCACTCTCTGACAATTGCAAATAAGAGGCAAGAACTTTATCTGTCCCACTCTCCTTATGCCATTTAGTAAGCAGACTGAATGTCAAAGATGTAGATTTCAATTACTATTTTCAAAAAAATTATGAATTTAATATCGAAAATAAATAAGTTATTTAAGTGAATACTTACTATAAAGACATATAGGCACAAATTTAACAAAAACAAATACTAATTGAACAATACCATAAATTAACTACATTTTGAAGCAGAAAGAATATGATGAAAATAATATGAAATAAATTAGCAATATTAGCCTTAAATAATAGCAAGCAACTCAAAAATAATTTTTAAATATAAAACAAATATATCTTCAAATTAATATTGCATATAATAAAAGAGAAAAAATATTTAAAATCAATTAAATATCAAGTTGATGAATTTCCAATAAAAAAAAATTACTTTACATAATTTTTTAAGTGGAAAATACATGCATATTCTCTATACTTACTCTTCCAATCATTCTCTGTACATTCAAGATAAAAGGTACAATAATTTTATCCTTCTCTTTAAACTGTGTAATAACAACTTCAAATGAAAGATCTTCAACTTCCATTTCAGCACTTAGATTCTAGAAGCAAATTTAAAAATAAACATCACTTTTAATTGTATTTATAACATTTTTTTTATATAGAATGAAATTTTATAATTTTGATAGTTAAAACATTTGTCTTTTATATCTGAAAAGGAAATTATCCAAATAAATTAATGCAAAAAAATTCTCCACTTTTTTTCAATACAATCAGAGCAGTTTATGAAAGGATAAATGCCGAAAAAGATAATTTATCATGTTTTTTTTTTGCTTGATATTTTATGCAATTTTAAAATTAATGATTTTTTTTCAAATTCTAGAATTAAAAATATAGTACAGATGCCTAACTCCAATTTTTCAAGTGATAATTTCTAAATTTTATATTAAATTTGAGGGCATTATAATATTGGTCATCATAATAGTCGGGAATAGTTTTGTTGTGATAGTGCAATCTGAAGAGTTTATTTTGATGATACAGCAGTCTAGTTTCTACATAATTGACTTTTTCAAATATGAAGGAATGAAGAAAAATTTAACTAAGAGAATTCATACTTTTCTGTTAGCTTGACAGTGGCAGAAAAGAACATCAAGTATAATGAAATATAACAATCTCATTTTGCAAAACATGAAACTTTTTTTCCACTTTGAATTCAAAGTTGCTAGACTTATCTATAATTCCTGGTGGATTTTCAAAGGTTTTTGCTGGAACATTATGCAGAATGTCTGTATTTGATAATGATTATGCTTTACTTGTACAATAATGATTAAAAATATTAAAGAATTCTATAAATAATGCAATAGAAATTAAATTTTGTTACAACATATAAAATTAGTATTCTTTATAACTTTGTACTTTTTCATTTATTGTGCATTTGAAACAGGTTCAAAATTTTTAAAATTAGAACATTAATTTTGCATAAAATTAATTTTATAAAAAAAATACAGCAGTACTATAAATTCATCCAACAATTAAAATGCAGGTGAATAAAATTGTTAAAAGAACCAAAACTGAAATTGAAACAAATAAAATAAAGGAAAGAGAATGTTGGAAAGATTAATATTATTAATGCAATTAATAATCTTTCTAAATATGTTGCATGAAGACTAGATACTTTTCTTACTTCTTGGGTTAGATAGGAAATATTTTAAAAACAAATCAGCATGATTTTTTAATTATATATAAATAATTATTCTTGAACTTCAACCTTAGTTTCCTTCGTTAGATTACATAGCTTTACTTCAACATTTATTTTCCTTTAAGTCACAACACTCTTTAACATTCAATATATAAAAATAACCAACATTCACATAGAATGCAATTTGTAGTTAAGTAATAAATCATTAAATAAAAAAATTAAAAAAAAAGGTTTCTTACTATATCACTCTTGTAATTACTTGATTGTCGAACTTCTGTTATTCGTGGAGGATTTACTGCATGAAGATCTTTGAAATCTACCAAAATCCCATGCTGAAATAAAAAGAAGATTAAATGAATTGTAATATGCAATATGATTATGACCTTCTTTTAACCATTTAACCATTCAAACCTTCAGGCATCTTCATGCTATAACATTCAGTTTTTAAAAATCAGGTGCTTAAGGAAATATGCTTTATTTTTTGACAAATAAACAAATCTTTGTAACTTAAGGAAATTTTGGTCTGATATTTATTATTATTATTTTTTAATAGAAAATACTTGAAATGAATATACTACAGCATTCACCAGATCAAAATACCAACAATAATACTACAGCGAATTCTGATAATAAGAAATTCCTCATTAAATTTTAAACTAGTCACAAAAAATTACAAATTTAAATAAATAATATATTCAAATTAAAGAATGTTAAGATGCCATAATCATGAAACAATAGAGAATGAAATATTGATCTGACATTTAATAAATACTACAAAAGCATAACACACAGAAAAATTCAACATTACAATTGTAAATTGTAATGTTGTTAAACAATACAATTGTAATATAATTAAATAACTTCAAATTTATTTAAGTTAAAAATACATATATTAGAAATTTCTATAGGAGAGTACTAAAATTCGAGATATCATCAGAATGATTCACTTTTAGTTTAATAAATATATAGAAAAAGTATCTAAATATTTTGAAGTCCAATAACAACACCTTAGAAAATGAAGGAACAAATACATACCCTATTGCAAATCACTTAATCTGGTCAGATTTAAGCTCTTAGGATCTCAGAAAGTGCAGGCATAACATTTTATAGGGCAAATTATTATCTCAGATTATTTAAATATAATGAGCTAGACAAAATGTGGCCTTTAAAAAAATTGTATATATGTCACATAATAGTCAAGGAAGCACTTTGTATAACATTTATTATCAAAGTATGCCAAATTTAACATAAAGATAATCAAATTTGGCATCCCCTCAGTAATATAGCCCCAAGGTTATCATAACATATATCTATTACCTACTGAAACACATAAGTCATGTATAATCTTTCAACATATATAAATAGAATCTAGGTCACTTTAGATTGACACATTTTTTTCAATTATCCAATATGTATCAGCATCTACTGACTAAAAATAGATCAACATGGATAAATATGAAGGAGGAGGAGGACCAAGTATGCATTTTTAAATACATGATGATAAAAATTTGATATCAATGACTATTTTTTTTCTCTCAAAACTTCATCTCATATGGCTAAATTAAAAGATATTTGCATATTTGACATCACTCTTCAATTCCATTAACAGTAAATCTCAACTAATAATAGAGATAATGTGTTTGTATATGCTAACACTTACACAGGTTAGATTATTTGACCTAGCTGTATGGTGTGTATTTTGGAAGCCAGGAATGTGCGCCTCGGAACATTTATTTATTTTTCTTTAAAATTTTAATTAATTAAAAATTAAGAAAATTCAGGTCTTTTTCTGTGATAACTTCAGAAAATACTACAGAACAAAAATAAATTTTACATCATCTTAAAATTCAAGAAAATTATCTTTTTTTAATGATTCTAATTTTTTTGTCATTTACTATTTTTAAAAACATATTTTAAGCTCATTTCACAATGTTATATTTCATTATTTAAGTGAAATTAAAATAATTTTCATTGTCCTTCCTAAAATTTTGATGATGATGAATGAGGTAGGTAATGATGAGAATTTTTCAAGTGTGCTTTTTTTCACTGCACTTTCTAATAATATAATTGGATGTATAAAGGCAAACAAACAAACAAAAAAAAGAGCGAAATGCACAACACATGCATATATAAATAAATAGTGTAAGGTTTCTAAAATAGTGTCAGCTATATGCCTATAAAAATTTGAAATTTAAAAATATTTTGCTGAAGATGTGAACAAGATATAGCTATATAAAATATTCAGTTTGAATTTTTTGCAACCAATAATCCTATCGAATCAGCCGATTACCAAAAGCACTTAGTTAATAATAAAATTTAAAACTGAACTTTTATATAATTGAATTTTGCTCATCTTGGATTTATTCAAAGTTTTTATTAATAACCTTTTATACAAATTTTGAAAATGTAACTGAGAAGTGATATTATAATTGTTTCTTTCTCTTTATACCTAAACTATACAAAAAAAAAAACAACCCTGTAATTATAAAAAACATATTTGATTTTTTAAATTTTTATAACAGATTCCATTTTTTTCAAAGTATGAAATAAAAAAAAAACAACCCACTTTTGAAGTCATGTAAAAATAACTCAAAGATGGAAAAAGCAAATGATTGTAATTTGGTAAGTAGAATTAGCACCAAAATTAAGTATTTATGTAAAATTTCAGACAAAATTGTCGATAGAAAATTTGTTTGCGTCACTGTCAGACAAATTTGCATATTATAAATATGATTAATATGACTAGTATGATTGACTCATAGAATTTGTAACTAGGAAAAGACAGTTTAATCGATCAGCTTATGACTCTGTCCGAGCCTAGCAACCCTAGGCAATATTTAGTTTGAATCTGTCAATGACATTCCCATAGGTTTTTTTTCCCCTTATTATATCTATCTAATAAATTAACAATTGGAAGTTCATAAAAATATATTTTTGTGGTCATTTCTTGATCACTAATGATTTGCAATTAATGTGGATGAAGAATACAAGTGGATTATTTTATGAGGATTACTGAATACAGTAAAAAAAACTATTGCTTATTTAACTATTTTTCCTTTTCATTCAGTCTTAATGAGTATTGTTATGTCATTCCCTTCTTCATATTGGGAAATCATCTTGTGATCACGAGAATCTGATCTCTGTGTTCTCATGATCACCTACATGGGAAAAATTTAATTCCAGTAATTTTACACAATCTATTCAGTTTCCACTTTTTAAAACACTTTTTTGTAAGACAATAAATTAGTCTTAATGTTTACTTATATTAAAAAAAATCCTGGTACAAAGCTTTTTTGTTTAACAATATTTGTACCAAGAAGATGCAAATTTCTCTTTTTGTAAATTTTTTTATGGGTGCAATAGAATTTATATGTATGAAATTAAATATGAAGTCACTAAATACGTGTTATATACTAAATCTTCTTAATATATTATCTTCTTATAAATATATACGAATGCACTAAGGTTTATAAAAGTATTTACACATGTTGTAAAAGCAACCTACAACTTTCACAATAAAAAAAAAGGTTTTTTTTATATGTAAGTACAAATGTTTATATATGTAGAATTAAAAAAATTAGATTATAATTATATTTTTATTACTTGTGCATTAAGGAAGTATTTGCTGCAAGCAGTTTCATGACCCCATATGGAATCCATACACAAAATGTTAAAACAATGAGACACACGATTTCAGCAGAACTTTGGGTCTGGAATGTAGTTTTTAAACTATTATCTAACATTCATAAATCATTTAGTTCAATAGAATATATCAGAGATGTTAATCTAACCATGCAGGAATAAATAATATACAGTTAAACATTTTGCAATAAATATAGAAATAAAGTATAGATATAATTTTTTAAACTGTAAATTTACTTTTTTATCGAAATATTACCTTAATCTAATTTGACTTTCAAAACACATTAATCAAAATGCTATTAATGTAAAAATTCTTTAATTATTTAAATTAATTAACATTGATAAACAAGATTAAAATATTTTCAATGAATACTAATATTCTAATAGAAAATGGAAATAAAATAAATAAATAGCCAAAGGTTAGTTATAAACATCATACCTTAAAGTTATATTACAATTCAATAATTATAAATTATCAATATACCTAAATTAATTTATGCAACAGTAAACTTTAATCCCTTTCAAAATTCAGTATTTACATTTATTTTTATTTTGTAGTTTTAATGATAACACACACTAAACACTTTAAACAAATTCTATTACAGAGAAGTCAGATTTATATTTATTATGATAGATTCAAACTGCCACAACTTTCAGTAAATGATGCAAGATTTTCTGGTTTGAATTTCCTAATCAATCAAAATAATACAGCTTCTTCAAAAGTTACGGCAACAACACTGTTTATGTTACATTTTCCACTCTATTAAATTTTGACTAAGTGTGTTCAAGAACTCTTTTCTAACCATATACATAAATAATTTCTCTAAGTAAATCATAGTTATTAACTAACAACAAAGAGGTATTAAAAAATGTAAGAACAGAATGGAAATTTTAAAAAATGTAACAGAATACAAATTTTTTGTGACATTAATTTTGGACTAATATATTTAAAAAATGTCGCAATAATTATAATCTTGCTAAGGATATCTTTTTGAAGAGCTAAAGATGATTTGTGGGGAGTGAGATTAGAACTACCAGACTCATCTAGACCTTGAATATTAAAAGAAAATATCCTTACAAAATTTCTGAAGAAATACTGATTTATAACTCAATTTCAATGATGTAAATATTTCACCAATTTGAAAAAAAAATTAGTTATTAATCAGCAAATAGACATTAATAGATTTAGAATGTAAATAGATTATAATACATGAATTAGAATTTTAATTCTCCAATATCTTATTCAGAATACAATGCACATAATATGAAAATATTATTACATAAAGAAATAAACTTTCTTTGAGGTCATGTTTATTTCCAATGTTGCAAAATTAATTTGGAACTACTATATAATTTGCTTAAATCAATAATAAAAATCTGCATAGACCAATAACTAATAAAGCTAATAGTTCACATTAAAAAGAAAAAAATATTAGAAAGCATGATTTAGTATGAAATAAAATTCATATCATATACTACAATGCAAAGAATTTTTAAATTTTATTACTTATATTTTCAGAAATCCCACAAACTGTTTCTTCATTAAGTAGTAATCAAAAATGTAATATTAATATTGTGATATTATGCATAACATTTTTTATTTGCAGTAAGTTTTGGAATGACAACCTCAATATGAAAACATCCGAATATTATCTGTATGTAAATTTCAGCATTATTTTGTTACGAAGTAGCTTAAATCAGCATTCAAATTCCCTTTATTTTTCCGTTTAAAGGAATGAAAGAATTATTTCAAATTAATCCCCCCCCCCCATCATTTTCGTATAACATCTAATTTTAATTCTGTAATGAAAAAGTGCAAGACAGTTCGTAACATATCAAGAGTTTAAAGCTTTAATGTTTAAGAATTAAAACTCGTGTTAGATAAATTACATTCAAAAGTATTAGGTAAAAACATAATTTTACGTAGTACTTTTGAAAAATAAAACGAAACCATTCAGATCGCTATAAAAACAAAATAAAGTTTTGCAGCAGTGCGGAGCTTTGCCTTATGGAATAATTTCGCCAGTAAATAAATATTTGATTTAAAAAATACGAAAAGAAAAAATAGATAATTTAATATGATTATTGACTTTACCTCAGTTGATGATAATCTTGTTCGAGCATTTAAAGCCGAAATCCAGGCATCAATCACAGGAGATATAACTCTTTGCTTGTACATCCATGAAAAAACATTATTTATCCACTCTGCAACTTCTTGATCATCTCCTTCACATACTGGGATTTCATAAGATTTTTTAGGTTTTTCTTGATCTCGAAGAATATCCTCTAGATTTGATTTTACCTCACTTTCACTTGACACATGCTCTTTCGTTTTCAAAATTTCGTCTGCTGTTTCGTGTTTTGGAACGGGAATTGTGCTTTGTCGTTTTCGTAAATAAGAAGCAACAATGTTTCCAACAATATACACAATTAATCCTAACAATATCCATCCTAATAACAATAAATTAATCACATCAATTGTTTCCTTAGACTCATCTGTATATACAAAATCAGTCAACTTGTCCGCCATGATCTGATACCACTCCTTACTACGGTACCAAAATAACTTAGCGGTAATGTCGACCATTTTTTGTTTAGTTTTTTTTAACAGCGTTTCAGTTGCCCTAGAAACGAAATGCAGATGTCACTGTCGGCTGCAGATTGCCAAAAGTAGCGCTTGAAGTAATAGGAGACGCTTATTAAATTTTGATATTTTAAAATTAACAGAGTTCTAACTAAAACATATCTCTTCCATGGTGTGACAACGACTAAACCGTCACACGGAAATTCCCCGTTTCTTTTTTTCGTAATCTGTCCGTAAAACTTCTCAATGAGATAAGTTTTTTCTTCAAAATTATCTCTATTCTCTTGAAATGCTGTCTTGCAGAAGCTTTGAAAGTACACTTTTTATTTGTCAGTTTCTTCCATTGTTCCTGAATTGTGTTGGATATATACTTGTTGTCGAATTTTGATAAAGTAACTATAGGTCTTGAAGTAATAAATGAGAAAGAAAAGATTTCGCAAACGACTTCGGTAGGATAAAAATTAACATGAAAATTACAATTAGATCTTACTTATAAAGGAAAGAATTTTATAGACATATTTTCTTCCTTATCAAAGGAATTTTAAATGCAAATAAATTAATAATTTGACCAATATATACTGTAACCAGCTGAATTTTAATGAAGATGCAGTAATGGCAGTTTGGCGATGTTTGAATGAGATTTGAAAGAAATGTCGGCAATATCTAGTTCAATTTTTGATTCTTTTAATTGGAGTTAGTTTTTAAAACTTTTTATTAAAATATTTCATATGATACTGCCTTCCATATTAACATTTGTTTTTATTGTCTGTGAGTAGGGAATTTCAGTTTTCCGAATAGTTAGGATGATCTTTTCTGTTCTAGGTGCACAATGTTTGAAATTGGCATTGTTTAGTATTGTTTGCTATGACAAAGACTGGTCATTCATAATTTTTTCGCTAGCAAATTAAAAAAAAGTAATTCTATAATCTTTAACTAGTTCATGATCAATTATGGGATGACGAAAGTTTCCACAATAATGAATTTTTCTTTAAGATTCTTAAGTGTTTGTGACATGTAATTAATGAAACCATATCTTATTTCAAAATAAGTTAAATTGAATTTATTGAAATAATTTTAAAAATTATAGTTCTTTTGACTTCGGTTTTAAAAATCCGGCTTCCTATTTATTTTCCATTTAGGATCACGACGAGATTTTTCTTTCAGTATTTAGGTTCTGAAAAGATTTTATGAAGCTGATTTAATATTATTAAAGTCTTCACATATACAAGATTCTTATAATACGCGTTATTTTAAATAATAACGCGTAAAGAAAGTGTTTGAAAATTATCAAAATCTGGATAAATAAAATTATTCTTGAATAAAAATAAAAATGTCCCGACTGCAATTTTTTTTCTTTTTTTCACTGAATATAGAGTGATATTTGTGTTGCTTCAGTTACACTAAACTCAAAATTTTCTATATATATCTTTCAATTTTCTTACTGAATAAAAAAATTCTCTGTAGATAAAATTGTTTTGTAAAACTTCCGAACAAATTTTTTATTTAAATGAAATTGTAACAAATGTTAAAAAAAATCTTAAAATGAAAATAAAAAGCTCAAATTAACAGAAGGCTAAATTTCTTAATATTTTTCAAAATATCATTAAATTTTCATTCATAAATTTAAAAAAATGAAAGTGAATTAATAAAAATAAATTGAATTAAATATAAAAATATAGTTACAATTTAATTAGATTTAGAAAAACTTATTTTTATTCTTATTTTTTTAAATATATATCTAAGATAGGAAAATATACAATTCCGATCCCCTTTTATATAAGGATGATACCTAATTATGCCACTGAAGCTTGCACTAATTCCTCAATTTAATCAAATCATATCTTATAACAGATCTAATATTTAGGTTGTCTGGATTTGTTAGATTAAGATTCACAAGATATATAGTGTTTGTGGTATTCAAATCATTGCAGAAGGCTTAACACACATGGCGGATTACCATAGCATACGTTTTTCGGAAAGGAGCGACTCTAAAAATGATTCGTTTAGTTGCACAAAGATGAATAAAAGCATGCAATGTATCATTATAGAATAATATCCTTGGAATTTTGAATAGTTTGCCCTGATTTAGAAGAATTTAAGAACTTCTAGAAACGAAGTAAATTTAAGACTGGAAAAGATTAAGTTAGCATCATCAAAGGTAGTGGATATTTCCCTACTAGCACACGCACGTAATCTAATTGTAAGTCTAATTATTGTATTCACATGTATGTGGGCAAACCGTCAGATTTCTTTTCGACAGAGTTCATCCAAAAATTGATGCAGATCAACAGCTGGAAAGTTATGACTGCTCACCATATTTCATTCGCTGGGCCAGTGATAAGCAAATTATATACTTCTTATGTACATAATTTGTACTAATGATGCATTAATTATGAACAAATTATTATTTCTTATGCACTAATTATGTACTTATGCATGAGTAAGATGCGACCAGCTTAGAGATTCTGTCCATTTTGCCAAAAATTTCACAATAATATTATAATAATTTAAAATAATAATATAATCAATGCACCCTTGTTAAAGTGCTAAGTTTGAGGAAAGAGATTCGTCCATAGCTTCAATCATCGTATTAGCATTAAAGTACTTTTTAAATAAAATATTTTTTGAATTTTATAATTTACTAGCCGACTTTGGTTATCAATTCCTCGCTCTCCATGGTCATTTAACCATATCAACTAATTTTGACAACATCCTATCATAACAAAAAAGAATTCATTGTTTTATTTTATACATGCGTGATAAACAAATTCGTATTTTATTATATGCAGGCATGCAAACAAGATATATACTTTTTATAGAAGAGGAGTGAAAAATCGCAGATCCACATTCTAAATATCATTCATTCATTCTACGTATCTTTAATTTTTATTACTGTTGCATCTTCTTAAGTTATTATTTATCCCATACTTTGCATTTCTGATATGATTAGAAATTTGTAAGCTGATATAATTATCGGAATAATTATATCCTATATAATTACAGGAACAATTATTATATTTATATAATTAAGAAAGTTATTATTCCATTGGATGTCTTTGTCAATTTAATAATCGAAAATTTACATTGGAATGAGTAATTCTTGTGTAATACATGCGTAATTTTTGCAATCGTTCTTAAAAGTTTAAAATTCTTTCTTAAAAGGATATAAGATTAACATCTTGATGCGTTTAAACAGAAATATTTGACAAATCAACATTGTTAATATAATTCAGAACGAATAAAAAAAATGACCATAAATATTTATAAATAAGTGCTATAAAATATTTAATATAAAAGAATTATAACACTATATAAAAATTCAAAAGCTTATATTTGTACTGTCTTGAATTTTTTGTAAAAATCAAAAATCAAAAAAAAAAAAAAAAAGCTTAAAAAGGAATCTTATTCGAAATTTATGTAATTTTTTTTTTGGTTATAAATTGTTTTTGTTTATCAAGAAAAATTCTTACAAGACTCCATTTTCCATCAAGTTTATTGATTTCGACATTCAAGTAAAATGAAATTCATTGTTTTAAAATTTTATTTGATTCGCTTTTAACCTTCATTCAAATATTAAACAAAAATTGCGTAATTTTAACCTTCCAAAAATAGCGATAAGCTAAAATATCAATTAATACTTCCTGAATAATTAAAATGATTTTAAATTTTCTGTTTTCACATGCGTAGGGAGTAAATACAAGATGTTTTTTTGTCCAAAAAATTAATACTAAATATTTTTATACCATTTATAATTGTATATGCTATTATAATAATTACAATTACGGCATTTGATTTTATGAAATGAGACTTTTGTAAAAATATTGAGTACATAAACAAGATCCAATAAATTTAAACAGATACAATTTTCTTGTTACAGAATATGGTGTTCGTTATGCCTTGATTATAAAAAGAAAAATTGAAAAAAAAAATCACTTTGCTTATAAAATTAAATAGCTATAATTTGTAAAATATTTATTAGGAAATAAAATTTCCAATTTTAAATAATTTCTTATATTGCGGAAGTGACATTATATGAGCCAAAGAATAAAAATTCCAGTTTGCCACAAGCTCAGAGACTATCTTCCACATTTAAAAACCGCAACTGTTAAAAACTTAGAATGGAAATAAAAAGCAAATATTTTTACTTTGATTTCATATTTTTTGCTGTTGACAATAATTTTTTAATATTAAGAAAAAATTATCACATTACAACAATGTCGCAAATGATATTTGATTCACGAAATGTATGAGCCGTTGCATCTGAATGCTAAATAAAAGGCTAACAATATTTTGAAATTTGTGCATACGTCCGTACGTACATCGTTTCATCGGAAAACCCCCCAGAAAATTTAATGTAACGGGAAAACTACTCATAGGAATGTACTGAAATTTTGCGTAGCCCCAGAAAACGATTGTGTCCTTCCATTTACGCACGAATTTAAGTGTATCGCCATTTAAAAATTTTTAATTTTTAATTTTTTTGCATTTAAAAAATACTTTTTAATGATAAATATGTGTGCGAATTGTGTGGATAATTTATATTTTCTTAACAAAAAGAGTTGAAGTTAATAACTATATTATTTTTAAGATATGAATAAAAGTTCAAAATTTTATTTTAACATCAGTTGATCAAAACTTTGCTCGCTCATAATTTTGAAAAAAAAAAAAATAGATCTAAACTAATGAAATTTAGTTTCTGTGTAGAACTTTTGATACAGTTTTGAAATGTGGTGTAAAAAGGTCGTTGCAATTAGAAATTTCGCAGTCTTTTCTTATTTCAATATTGATGGCACCTTATGAAAGTTTTAATTAAAAAAATCTATAAGAATTTGTTAATTCTTTTCGAATAATATCTTTTTTTATGATTATGCGATGAATGATACCAGAATAAAGCTGGTTGGCTCCTTTTTTTCTCTCTCTCTTATCGCTGTACTTTTGAGGAATGTTTACGTTAAACAAAATTTTTTTAGATCTTTTTGCTTCCTTGTATAAGAAGAACGCAAAGAGAAAATATTGAAGTTATTTATTAATAAAAAAAAATTCGTCATGGAGATTTTGATGAATATCCATGTTTCAGATAATTTTAAATTCAAAATGAAAGCCTGCTAGTCTCAAAAACATAATCATTTAAATTGATGAAATATTTTTATATCAAAATTGTAGGCCTGTACCAAAAGTTGATCTTAATCCTTTAACAGTTTATTGTCATTAAGCTGCTCTATTCGTGTATATGTAAAAAGATTAGTCATTGTGTAAACGATTTACGTATCTACGTGCATAAATTTCAGCTAATAATTTTAGTACTAAAGTACAGATCAGGAGGATTTTGTATTAAACATTCGACAGGTTGACTATTTCCTTGTCTATGCCGTATCTGTGGTTACTTGTCATACTGCATTTGAGCGCACAACAACAACAACAAAATGTCTAGATAAGTCCACGTGTTTTACCTTCTTGATGAAAGGAAAGTGTGTCAACTCCTGTTGGTCAAATTGATGCAAGTCACGTAGGCTCATAAGCTTCCTATAGTACGGGAGTAGGCTGCCTGCCTATCTAGAGGAAATACGAGATAAATTTTCCATACAAAACACTAATGATATTCTATGATTAAAGCAAGATAAATTAAACTGCATCTAGAAAACACTTCTGAAATAGCACAGTATCTTCTTATCTTTTACTGAAAACTATGCATCGGATCACGTGAAAGTGGGGGCTTTGAAAATGTTCCGTATAATTCCAGACAAATTCGGGATTCTCTTTCTTATGTTGAAGGAGGAGTGTAGTGGCTTCCCCTATTAGTACAGAATACCGAACAACATTGTTATGATATCTTTCAGACATTGGCTAGAATTCAGAGCATCGAACATCAAGATGGGAATATCATACAATATTTTGTGCTAATTAATGTCTGTTGATCAAGGCCATCC
>JAPMOR010124713.1:58930-86390 GCA_026543865.1 Argiope aurantia | reverse complement strand
TTCCATACAAATTCAGATTTCTCCTCCTCATCATGAGTTTGGTAATTGCTGGCCACTATTTGGCCTACTGTTGATCAGGAGTGCCTAGACAGTATTTGAGGTTGGAATCTGATTAAACACTTAAATTCGGGACTAGGCTACCCACCTAAAGGACACTGAAGCCAAGCTTTTTAAATAAAGCACTATTGTTATTCTTAATGAATGCTATGCAAGTCGAATTGCACCTAGAAAACATTTCAAAATAATGAAATTTGACAAAGGGGGGGGGGAAATCTTACTTTGTGGCGAATGTCTCTCGGAAAAAAAGTAAATAATGTTTGTGATTGTAAAAAAAAAAAAATCGGGACATGAATTTATGTTTAATAGCTGAGACAAATTGTTAACTTCAAATTTACTCTTTATTGCCTTTATTTAAGAAATTGATTATTTTGATATAATTTGTAATCAAAGAATAATTTTTTCCTCCGGAACGTTAATTCTCACTGATAGAAAAATACTTGGCATTTTTCGAAGAACTTATTAATTTTTTTTTCTATAGAGCCGAATTTTTCAAAAAAATATTCCAGGTATCTATTTGAAATTTTTACCATATATTCTCTTCTAAATAAATAACTCGTATATATGTAGAAATCCAAAATTTTCCCCCAAATTAAAAAATAAAAAATATTTTCCCAAATGTACACTTTTTAAAAATTTACTCCTGCCTTAATTAGTAATTATAAAGTTTGTAACTTATTAGTTCTTTTTAATGCATATAATTTTTTGCTGAATATTTCTTCTCGGATTAATAGATTATTATTCAAACGGTGTTTCAACCCACTCTCCATATTTGATAAAATGTCCGGACGCAGACTGAGGTATATGTTTAGATAGTCAACTCAACAACATTAAATCAATATAATTGTTTTCATTTATTTTTTCAATATTTTTATACTCTTCATGACAATTTTTATAGTCATGATTATAAGCACCTATATATGTAAGGGCACCTACATGGAGGATACTCGGGGTGGGGGGGGTGAAGCATATTTGTGTTCCGTTTCAAGAAAACATGCATCGATCACTGCGAGTAATGTTTTACTAAAGGCAAATCCATCAATTCGCATTTAAATAATATTTATTAAGAGGCACAGCTTTTTACATTAATTCCTGTCCATCAGCAACGTTATGCCTTGCATTTACTCATTAGACCAATAGTGAGTGAAATGATTTATTGGTTACCAGTTAAAATTATTAATGGCGATAAATCTGAATATATTAAACATCCATCTAGCCATGAAGCCATGGCATTTAAACATTGAGTTTTTGCTTGAAGGAAAAGAAACTTTTCATAAAAAATCATCATTGATATTCTTTAGATTCAAGCACGACAGACAGAATTACATTTAAATATACTTCGAAACAACGCAATGTCTGCTTATCGTTAGGGAAAAAGATGCATTGGATCACGTGGCAGTGGAGGTTTGCAAAGTGTTCCGTATGTTCAGAGGCAACAAAATGAGATTTCCTCCTTTCGGTTGTTTGAATAATGCGATGATTGATTGATTCATATATTATCTTTTTATTACAGTCAAACCTATTTCATATCTTATCTTTTAACAATAGACTTCTATTATTTAATTGATCGCCTTTTTATTTTATTCTTTTAAAAATAATATAGGAATCAAGAAATAATCAATTTATGTGCGGTTTCTTTTCATATTAGAATTTTTCAGATGTATTGAGAAGCTCATTTAATACATGCTCTCTCATTGTTGAAAGCATATTATCACATCATTTATTAAATATACTAGGGTCCAAAAATCAAGCTATTTACATATTTCTTGCAATTATTTAAAACATTTGTCACTATTTTACTTTCTAAGAAATGTAATTATCCAAAAATTTGAAATCGACGAATCTCCTCGTTTTAGAAATGTTTGCTGTTCGAGATACACATTTCTAGAAAATATCCGTCCGTCTATCCGTCTGTGACAAGGATAACTCAAAAACGCTTTGAGCTAGACGGTTGAAATTTGGTATATGGCCTTTATACGAAATTTGTATAATTTTTCAGCAAAATTCGCTCAGAGGAATTCTGTCTACCTGGCTGTTCGAATATTAATTAACACGATAACTACAAAATGAAGAGAACTAGATAAATAAAATTCGGTACACAGATTTAACACCTGTAGCGTAGACACATATCAAAGTTTGAGCCAAATTCCACAAGGGGTGGACCGTCTGTCGGTGTGTATTTTCAGAAGCATGTAAACGGGATAATTCAAAAATGGAATGATTTTAATATATCAAATTTGGCATGGCATTTTGTGACTACAAGTGTAGTCTTGTGTCAAATTTCAATTGGCAAAACAGTCTAAAATACAAGTGCAATTATTGGATAATCTTCAAGGTTGACACGGGATCCCTCACAAAGGGGTAATCACCAAGGAGTCAGAAAAAAATGCTAAATTCACTTCAAAGGTTAACATTTCGTGACTGCTATATGTTAATACCATGTAAGGCTTTCTCTAGGATAACACCTTTATTAGAGAGTATGAGAGAACGTTTTGGGAAGACCATAAATTTCTCGTATACAAAGGGATAGTAATGAAATCATTAAAAAATCATCGTTTGGAAATTTTAATTAATTTTCAAGTTTCAAGCTTCCCTGAGTCAGAAAAATATATTTTTGGAGTTATACCTATCTGCCAATTTGTGAACACAATAGCTGAAAGAAACGAATTTGAGATCGACTGATATGTGATCTTTATACTAAATACGTAGATTTCTCCCAAACTTGGAACAAAATCAGGTCACAGGTAATTTGTCGGCCTGGTTACAAGTGAGTATGATGGCTAAAGAGCTTGATGGATAAAATCTGGAACGCAATTTAGCATTTTACGTCGACAATCATATCGAAAAAAAAATCCGTTTAGAAGTTTATCATCTCTCGGCCTATACATTCACATCCATGTAAATTTGCCAATTCGAAATCGCAAAGATCTACAAAAAACGAAATATAGTAATGTGATGTTGTTACTAAAACTGTATTTCTATCTCCAGTTTTGGGTCCAAAAAAGCTTCCAAAATGTGTATTCGATTTTCTTCGAAAAAACTATCAGCATTCGTGATGCTAGTGGCCTTACCGAAGATCCGCAGTTTTTCTGCAGAAGGTATAGCATCTTTATAAGGGTGAACTGAAAGATTTCAACGAAACCGCGTCTGCTAGTTTAGAAATGGATGATCTATACAGTTTGGATAATAACGAATATAAAGCAAATATAATAATATTAATAAATGGCATCCATAAAGCATTCATGGATTCCACGAACAGTTACAATCTATTGATGACCGACATTTAAAATTTGATCCCTGCTTTAAACAGAATCGGATACTCTTGCCTCAGAAATATAATTTGGACCGATGAATGCCATTTTAATTGACGGGAAGGCATTAGTCGTCAAAATGATCACTTTTTGTCCGATAAAAAAAAAACTTTTCGAGCAAGAAGTTCTTATGAACAGCAATTTTCCATAAATGTGTGATGTAACAATTTCAAATCTCGTTAGTTGGTTCTATTATATTCGCTGAATGGAGGCCAATATATTTAGTTATCTTGCATAGCAATGTGTCTGAACTAATCCTTGAATTACCATTAAATTACCACAGTACCTTTGTTAGTATTTCCATAAATGGGGAAGTAATAAGAAGATGTTCTTTCTCACCACATGTCAGCTGCAAAATGTTGATTGAATGTCGAATTTCATGACAGGTGGAATGGCTTACAATAACCTGTTGAATTTTCTCTTATATCAACTGATTTGGCGTCTCTATACGTTTATTCATAGAATCTTTCACGTTTTTCTTTATACAACATACGTAACCGGGGTGGCCAGGTGTAAGGTCTCGATTTCGAAACCGGAGGGTTTGTCGTCGAAGAACTGTCGTGTAAGCGGGTCTAGTGCACGTTAAGTCCGTCGGGGACAAACTTTCTCCTGCTGGTGGGGTTTGGGAGCTTAGAGAGGGGGTACCAGTCTTCGTCATCTGACCATGGTTCAAAATTAACAAGGTTCGTAACGAAATAGCCCTAGTGTTGCTTTAAAACGAGACATTTATATAACTAAACTAAATTTATATAACATACTTAGAAGAAAAATAATGGAATTCCATTTCTTGTCCTGTTTCTATAGAATGCATACTTCTCCTACAGAAGCAGAATTTTGTGATGAATTTATTCATTTTGTCTGTATGTCATAAATGATGAAGTGGACAGTGTGTAACTCAAGGCGTTGTAATTCCATAACGCGTTGAAGATGCAAAAAGAAATTTTGTAAAAACTTCCATTACTGATCATTTAAAAAAATGATAAAAGTTAATAAATTCTTTGTCATTTTTTGATTCCATTCTTTTAATAACGTGTTGCGAAATGTATATTTTGTCTGAAAAGCACAACGAAAAACTCGTTCAGTCACTAGTCGGAAGCACGAAATCACCCAAATTGTCCTTTAATAATTTAAAAAAAAATCTAGATAGAAAGAGACTTTGTATATATATCGATAAGTGTAAGAAATATATTTTATTAATTGACACTTTTGCTCTACGGGGGTTGTATAAAAATTAATTTTTAAATGTTTTCTAATTAATTTGCTCAGAATTCAAAGTGAATTTTTAAAACTGCCTATTTTATTTAATGAAATTTTGCAACTGTAACATTCTGTACATATAACACAGAAGATACATTAACGCATAATAGAAATTGTTATATTTGTAAAGGCCTTGATATAAATGTCTGCGAACACATCGAAATCCATAATTAAATCAATGTATAGATCAAATTTCGTTATATTTGGCGAAATAGTTTTTTTTATATATATATAATCGAGCTGAAACATCTAAAGTTATTTTATAGTCATGAGACACTAGCAGTTTTTGATTGATGAGGTTTAATTGTTAAATTTCAAAAATGATGACATCAACATTTTTTTGTCTTGTAATTCATAATAGCAGTCGAACAATGCTTTCGTATTTCATACGAGTGATTTTTATTCTTTTATAATTTTACTTTTTAAGATTTCGGTTCCTAATGCCATGGAATTTAATAATATAAAAGACTTTCGAAATCTTTGGAAATCATTAATGATAGCTTATATAAACAATATTTGCTGTATTCTTTGTCATAAACTCATGAAAGGGCATAAACACTTCTTGGTTTTGTCAATACTTATTTGAATTTGTGCTAAACATAGCTCTTGTTTCATTTTAAATTAAATTTTTTGAATTGAATGTCTTCAATTAATCGCGATTTATTTTTGTCCTTACTTTGAGATATTGATCATATGAAGCTTTAACTGAACCATTGATGAGTGAAAGATTAATTGAACTAATAACTAATTTTTTTTGCTAAATATTTAGACGAAAAAGGTTTTCAAGTTTCAGCCTTATGGTGACCAGCCTTCTTTTATTCCTTATTCTCATGGTTTATGAAAGAAAAAAAATAGGCCGATGCAAAGCCTAGCTTCAATTTGAGAAGTAAATTAGTAAAAGTTAGCTGTAAGTTGGAAGAAGTTTAGAATGTGTCGAGAGAATATTGGTAATATTTTGAAAACTGTAAATCTATCCTCATTACTTGAGAATTATTTGTTTGTATTTAGGAAGGTTATAATCGAAATGAAAAGGGGTGGTATTGGAAGGGGGTGGAGCTGCTCGGATACTTAAAAGGAAGACGAAAAAAATTGTACAAATTTGTGATGTTAATTTCATTTCATTTTGAAAATTTATTTCTGTCACTTCTTGTTTAATCAGTCACTTGCCTCTTATGGAATACCGAATGAATAGCGTGATAATAATGAAATTTTGATAAAAAAAATTGCTTTCTTTGGGCTTTTAAACCGGAATAGAATTTTTACTTCCTCTTTATTCATATCTATACGTTTTTTTATTTGCATGCACTCCTGCAATAATTTTTAATAGACTGATTTAATTAAATTAATGCTTTTCCATGGCGGGAAATAACAAGTTTGAATTAAAAAAATGAATTCCGTATTAATAGCTTAATAGTCTAAAAAGTCAATAATCTGGGTAAACAAGCCGGTCACCAAAGGAGGCTAGCGTTAAATGCTATAACTTTTGTTAAAATAAAAGTTTGAATTATCAAAACGTGCATTTTAGGACTCTGTGAATGAAAATACGTAACCAGTAAACTGCGTTTGATATGTATACATGTCACTCCAAATCTTTATTTTGTATTTGTAAATAAATGTAAAATAAAAAAAAACTATTCGATATAAAAAGTCAAAATTTCAAGAAGATATAATACGAAAGTCATTTAGTGGTAGTTTCTTTAGAATGACAACTAATCTGATATAATATTATTAAATATATAATATTATATCAGATGTAATATTATATGCTATAAAATAATTAAGTTAAATCCTATGTTATAGAAGTTATTCCTCGTATAATACATGGCTCTTAACAACATGAGTTATTTTTCCCATTACATCGGGGATTCCCTGTACTTGTATATCACGGACTTCCCTGTACTGTACTTGTATATCGGGGATTTTCCGATAACTGTTGCAACAAGGTAAATAAAATGCGCGAACTATGAATTTGGATTCTGAAGTACAAAGAGGTACTTATAAGTTTTTTTAACTGTTGAAGAAGTTAACGTTGGTGGAGCGGGAATAGCTGCGAAACCTACAGGGAATGTATTTGCGAAAAACATTTTTCCAACTTTATACCATCTACGCCATCAATACTTACATTTGTTTCTTTGGCAATTTTTAAATATTCAATAACAATACCTTTTTCGACAACGAATTGTTAATTTTTTATCCAATGAAATAAAATTTTATTCGCTTTACTATGATTTTTTTGGTAAAATTTATTATGCAGTATTTACATCGCGTTCGACGTGTTATACACGTCATCGCTTGTTTTTGATTACTCACCGTGTGAGGGGTTTTTAAAAATAAATCCCGGAGCTTAATTTTATATATCAGATCTGAAAACAAAAGACATCGAATACGATTCAAGCACCAACTTGAAAAATAAATAAATAAATAAAAAATAATTTTTTTTAATGTCACTTTTAATTTATTTTTATAATAATTTTCCAAGTTTCTTTGAAAATTTGACAGTCGTTATCATGATTTTCATGTAGCTAAACAGAATGAGAGCTCAGCTGAAGAAGATTTGTTGTTGTTGCTAATCTCCATGGCCTGACTTAGTCAGACGAAATCCAAAAATCCGTTGACAAGAAGAAAGTCAAAAACGAGGAAGGGAGAAGAATAAATTTCTCCCCAAAGAAATCCTAAACAGTCTAGAATGTGTTCAGCAGAGGCCCGATGTTGGAGGCATTTCGGGCAAAGAGGGTACGATTTTTCACCCTGAGAAAAGTAAAGACATTTAGGTTGACCACTGGCAAGGCGCCACAGGCAAGTGTTGGGTTTTCTATCACAAGGAAGAATTGAGGACTGGTCCGGCTTATTGGCCCTATAACAATCATGAGTAGGGGGTACCATCCAATTCTTCTTATTTAGGAATTTCGCCTGAGAGAACAGTTCTAAGTATGTGAGCTCAGCAGAAGATGGAGTCGCTAGGCCGCTTCCTTTCTTTGCAAGCCTGTCTGCTATTTCATTACCAAGTAGATCCACATGAGATGGGATCCGCTGGAAATGAATATCATGTTGGAATGAAATCAATTTCAATTTCTGAAGAATAGACAAACTTGCTTTATCTCCAACATAGGTCCAATTGTTAAGGTGTTTAGTTATATTAGCGTCCCGTTTGAAGTAACACTTGGGCTATTTTGGGACGGACCTCGTAATTTTGAACCACAGTCAGATGACGAGGACGACACCTGAGCTGGCACCCCCTTCCCCACACCACATCACACTAGCGGGAGGACGTCTGGCCAGGACGGATTTCACGTGCAACAGACCCCCTTACACGACGGTTCTTCGGTAGAATCGGGTCTCGAACCTGAAACCGGTTCCGAAGCTGAGACCTTACCACCAGGCCACCTCAGCCCCAATTGTTAAGGTGTTCCATTCAGCTGCAGCCATCAGTAAGAATTCAAAAGTTCTTATAATTATTTTCGTGTAATGGTCTTAAGTCCCTCATCGATTGCTAGTAGTTCGCTTCTAAAAACGGAACAGAAGTCAGAATATACGTAGCGAATTTGAGTTAACCGAAAATATAGACGTTAAACTCATGGCAACTTTCATATTTGTATAATTAATAACATTAGATGAACTGTGTGCGTATAATTAGAAAACATACATGCTGTTGATATTTGGTATCATGAAATGATTTTCAACGATTCTTAGTTTGGTTTAGTTATATTAACGCCCAGTTTTTTTCAACAACATTAGGACTATTTTGAGACGGACCTCGTGATTTTAAACGTCGGTCAGATGACGAGGACGACACCTGAGCTGGCATACTCGCTCCAAACTTTCACACCATACCAGCGGGAGGACGTTTGGCCCCGACGGATTTATCGTGCACCAGACCCGCTTACACGGCGGTTCTTCGGAAGAATCGGGTCTCGAACCTAAAACCCACCAGTTCTGAAGCCCAGACCTTACCACCAGACCAACGCGGTCCGACCTTGAGCGGGGATTGAACAGCGGGTGTTTGGGCATATAAAGCCATCTTAATAATCCCTACATTACGAACCAAATTGTATCTCTTAATAAATTACTCGGCGAAATCCATTTTTAATCTCAGAAATCAAGAAATTTTATTTTAAAGTACTTAATGCAAGAGTTTTTCAATTTCTCAGAGATGATTCTTGTGTAAATGATCTGCCGAAGACTTAAGAAAGCATCCTCACTTTCGACGTAGCTGAAAAAAATGAATTATGTGCAAAAGAAAGAAGAAAAAAAAAAGTTTTGAATCCAAGTTTAGAATTCAATCAGCTGAGAATTATTACACTGCAGTGAATAAATTCTCAACAGCACAAAAAAAGGGGAACCATATGATTTCTCAGCAACCAATAGCGAACAGCAGCGTGTAACAGCCCGAAGTAAAAATGTTCTCTGGCATCTGTCATCTTTTGCCACTTTGCTCTTAATATTTTAGGGGGAAGAGGCTACAATATTGATTTTCGTATCCGTAACAATATTTGGGAAGAGAGGGGGCCGTTTCAATATTACTCGTTTTTCAAGAAACATTTTAATTATTGGCATCATAGACAGCTCAGCGAAGAAATATCACAGCTTCATTTCAGAAAATAGTAGTTTAAGGGAATGCTATTAATATATTCAAATTAATGAATGTGAGTTAATAATTAATAATTCAAATATACCCATAACTTTATCACAACTAATAATAAAGAATGTATGTGTTTGGGCAAGTGTTTTATAAGGCAGACCATTTAACAAACAGCTTCCAAATTTGGCATTCACATAAGCTTTGGAATTATGGAATGTGCACCTTGAAGTGAGTTTTTTGAAATTCTAACTAGAATTTTAACTAATCAAAATTTTGTAGAAATTGTGAACATTTTTCAACGATAAATCCAGAAAATATCTTTATACTAAACTGATTTTACAGTATTTTAAAATAAAAAAAGATCCTTTTAATGATATCGATTCAATTAATGCGCAATTTTTTAATTTTTTTTGCCAGTTTTTTAAAAATTATTTTGCATAATTGTTAAAAATAGATTTTATTTTTGAATTAAAATTCAAACCGTTTTCATACTTTTTCATTAAATAATTAATCTCATGATTTTGAACAATTGTAGAAATATAAGGAATAAGGATTCTATTTAATGTTTCTATAATTTACATTTCTATCCCTATTAATAAAAAAAGATTAACGTGTGCTATGGGTATTGGTGCCCTACAGGCAAAACCGATTGATCTACTGCTACCAATTATGGTACACTGTAAAGTGCAAATGAAAGTAAGTTCGGAACGACTTTCTTTTTTGAAATTTTCATTAACTAAAAATTAAAATAATTTTTAATGTTCTTTCGGCGATAAATTCCGAAGATATTGTTGCAAAAAATAAATTTTACATCGCTTGAAAATTTTAAAAATTGCCTTTTTTTAATGATATCAATTTAATATTCGTCCAAATGTTTCCTGATTTTGTAAACTTTTTAATTTTTTTGAGTGCCTAATTTCCAAAAATATATTCCATGTTCACATAAGAACATACAATATATTGTTGAAATAAATTGTTACATATTGCAACAATATATTTCACATCTGTTATATAGCTATTATTTCACATGTAATATATTGTTGTAATAAATTGATGAAACAATGAACCAATCGCTTTCATTGTTTCATCAACTATTTAATATCCAGATTTCTCCAGTTGTTGGAAGCTAAAGAAGGATTCTGTTTAATATCTGTGCAATTCACGTCAAATAAAAGAGTGAAGTTACAATATTGCGAAAACGAGAAAACAAACGAATAGCACATTTGCGTTTTTAATAGAGCTGCAAAACGCTCCATTGGAAAAGTTCAAGAACACAATGAAAAAAAAATGAATATAAAACAATTAAAATATTACGACTTTATTGTTTGGAATTTGATGATATCATGAACATGAATTTATATCTAAACGATTTAATTCTAATGAAATATAACCAGTATTCCTTGCAAACCAGCTGGTTCGCAAAAGTAACTAGTTAATAATAAGATGAATGTATGAATGTGATGGCGTTTTACAGGCATTCCATTTGATCTATAGCTATCAAATTTGGCGCACATATTCCTTAGAGATTGGATATGTGCCCCTAGGTGAGATATTTCGGAAATTTTAATTTTATTTAATTAAAAAATAAGCTGACTTTTATAGTCTTAACGTGATAGCTCCCGAAAATATCATTACACAAAAATAAATCTTAGATCTTCTCAAATTTAAAAATGCTCTTTTTAATGATACTAATTTAATAATCTAAATATACACAGAATATATATTCTTAAAGTATGCTTGCATTGGTTTGTTGTATTTTTCCGACTGATACTCCACTTATAATATTTCTTAAAAGATATCTTGAGTATGACTCGTCATGATCCATTTTTGTTTATTCGCAGGCCAGAGTTTAATTCATTAATTCTTCTCTTCCATTAATCAATAAAAAACTTAAAAAATATGTTTCGCATATGCTGTATGATATCGTCTGTATGTATATGCTGCATGCTATGTTTTTCATATGCTGTATGCTATATTGAAAAATCAGTGTCACAATTCTTTGCATATCTTCAGCGGGACAGCGGCTTTGAGTAACTGAGTGGACACTGGCGAGTCGATTAAAAGATGCTATTTAATTAGCAACGAAATAAGTAAGTAAAAAAATACCAATTTTGTAAATATGAGAATAATATTAACTGTCAAGTTTAATTGGTGAAGTTTTATTGCTTCCTCTTGATTATTAAAGTATGTATTTGTAAAGAGCAAGCATTTATTTCAGTAATATTAAGTTCAAACATGAATGATGCTACGGGGGGAAGAATCATAATAAATAAATACACAAACATTTTCAAAGTTACGAAATAAATTTAAAAAAAAATCTAAAATACCAACTTGCTAACTTGTGTAAATTAAAAATTATTGAAATGTGAAACTAAAGCGAACTGTGTATTAGAACAGAGTTCCCGTAATAAATAAATGCATTTCTTATGAACTGGCGTTATCAGGAAATTCATACAAGGTAAAATTTCTTCATTTTCATAGATACTTAATGCATGTCTATGTACCCAAAGTAATGAGTTATGCTCCTTTAGAATGAAAATAAATTGTAAAGTGGTCAGTATTTTTAAAAAAATTTTGATATTAAAATTTGTCGACTAATTAAAAAATAATCAAAGAAAATAATATATTAAAATTTGTCAATAAAAAAATTTAAAGAAGTGTGTTTTAATTTAAAAAAATCAAAGTCAATATATTAAAATTTGTCAACTAATTAAAAAAACAATGAAGTCAATATATGCTCAAGTTATACAAGCAAAATGCTTCACGCTGTTTTAATTGTTTATCCGATTGTGTATTTTCCTGGGAGATAAAGAAAGACAACGTTTAAGAAACGTCAGACAATATGCATTGTTGAATTTTTCATGCAATTATGAAATCACGTGAGTTTGTTGCGTTGTCATGTGGGCATTGTTTGATTCCATTAGATATGAAAATGAGGGATATAAGTTTCACCATTACTTTCAAGCCATTTAATACATGATTGTAATTCTGCTGTAAAAGAAATTTGCTTTACAGTAACGCTAATCTAATTTCGCGTTGATTCATATCTTTTATTAATTTTTTAAACACTTTATGATTCATTACATCGTGTTGGAGGCTTGCAAAACATGTAAAAGCGACCTGAGGTAATAAATCAGTTAAGCGTAGCATGAGTTATACTATATCAAATACCTGGACGAATTAGAAAATGCAAAAAAATCACTTAAATTGCTTCAATATCTCAAAAGCTTTTATATTCTTTTAGGAATTAAAATAATTATAAATACCCTAAATAAGACGTGTCATCAAATTGGGAAGTTAAATAAATTCGTAGCTCAAGAGGTTGATAGTTTTTTTTTTGTCACAGTAAAAGAATATATGCGTTTATTCATAATAATTGCGTAGCTACTGTACGCAATAATATTTACGGAGTGCTTGATGTTTATAAAGGCTGCAATAACTAAGTGAAAATGTTGAATCCATTATACTGGATAAATTATTAATATTATCTAAATATTTTGTTATTCATGGAAGTCTTATTATTATACACATTTATTTATTTCACAAGTATCTAATTATTGGTTTTGTAAAATTTTATAAATCAAATTACAGTGTCCTTGTCACTACAGTCTAATGGGATTTAGCGATTTCGTGGGTATGATCTATGTCAGATAGCATAGCGAACAGATTATTTTATGGGGAATCGTGATGATGTTGCTGACTTTCAAGTATCAATCACAACCTGGAGTAATAAGCTTTTAGCCCAAGTAAAGGTGTTGAATAAACAAGATGGCAGAACATTTTCTATAATCTCCGAAAGAGTCGACATTTAGGGTCGGATGCCTTTCGTTGGATTCGGACTTCGGATTGAGCTTTCAAGGGTACTGCAAAATTCAGCGAATTGATGCTAATACATTGCGTACGACGCTCTGCGCGCTCCCAGGGCCCAGGGCATTTTTGAACGCTCTAAAAGCATGCTTGCCAAGCAATAGGATGCATATATGCACATTTAATTTGCATTTGGTATTATATTTACGTATTTTGGTATTATATTTACATAAAGTATTCTGAAATATTACTATATATTTTATACATTTATTATATAAGAATTTTTACATTTTAACTATTATTTATTTCACAGACTTCATATTCCCTTGTGTAACGGTGTTTGGTAAGATTTGCAGCTGTATCTTTTTTTAAGACATTAACGACTGCTCACGAATTTTCTCGTGATTTGCGTCCCATCTGTTACGGACCGCTCACGAGTTTTCTCGTGTTGCGCGTCCCGTCTGTTAGTGCTTCATAAATAACAAAGTTATGATGACTTTAGAACGTACAATTTTACCCAAAAATGTGCGGTCGCTGTGTATAGCTCACAGATTTCTTTACGGTCCTTAATGTGTAAAATATTTACCCCTTCTTGTTTATGCATTGATCTAACCGAAAAAACACGAAAACGAGATGTCTCCTGACCCGCATGCAATGTGTTAATTTGATCAATTCCAATATATTTGTGTTATGATTATGATCAAATGCGTTGCAAAAATTAATTAATGTTTTAGTTAGATAACTTTTCTTAGAAATACTTTGTAGATAATCCTTGGCACTTATTAATTAAAGGTGAAGGATTGGCGATTCGTTTGCGATAATTTTGACATTTCATTTTTTCATCTTTAACATCAATAATTTTGACATATTTTAATGTAAACAGCTTAAACAGATGCTCCTTTTTCTTCTCGTAAGTTAGAAGCGCGCTCATAGAGTTGCAATGCCAATTTGGTTTCGGTGTAACATTTAGCGAGATTTAGTTATTTCACCGTTAATTAATATGTACTTAAATCCTTTTTTGGACTTTCATCATAAAGAACTTTCACATGGATAGAAATGCAGATCATTTTGCTGGTCACAGATGTTACGTGCCTTAGAATCGATGATGGTTCAAAGGCTTTTCATGTCGAAATTTATGGTTAGTCCCCTACTCAGTGAAATAGATGTCCAGCCAGCAATATCCAAATGGAAAGACAGCCTTTCTATTCTAAAAGCTATTGATCAGAGAGTCAGAATTTATTTATCTTATATTTTAAGAAAGACCACGAGTCTTTTTCAATTTATAAGCTGATTTTTTTAAAGATTTTAAATCTATGATGGCAATTCACATTCGATATATCAATCGATAGCAGTAAATCATGCTCTGCCATGGAAACCGGAAAAGAAAATGTCTTACCTTTACTCTGTCTTAGCCTTTAAGGTGCAGAAATATCGATGAAGATATTTAAGACGTTCACTCTCTTGTGATTTAGACCAAATATCTGAATAGTTCAGCCCTTCTCTCTTACAGTTAAGTGGTGACATAGAAAAGGTAATTTAATCCGATAGATGGTTCAAATTGAAGTCTTGAGTAATGGCAACGAACGTGTTAATTTTTTTAAATAATCATAATAATTAATTGTCTTTAATGAAATGCTTCTGAAACATTTAATACCTTGATAAAAATTGCATTTATTTTTTTCCTTCTAAAAGGTTATGAATCTTACAACCCACTACCCCCTACAAAAAAAAATACTTTTAAGAAACAGAAATATTGATGAAATTATTCAACACGTTGGCTGTTGCTTATGATTTACGCCGACTATCTAATTCCCTTCTCTTTTACAGTTAAGAAGTAACAAAGAAAACGTCATCTAATTAAATAGAGGGTCCGAATTAAAGACGTGATTCGAGGCAGTGAGCATGTTGAACAGGCTAATAATAATGATTAATTTTCTTTAATAAAAGACGAAACATTCAATATATTGATAAAAACTGCATTATTTCTTTGTTTCTAAAGGGTTATTAATCTTTCAATCCCTACCCACAAAATTACTGTTTAGTTCAGGCATGAATATGAAACCAGAAAAATGTGCAATTGTAATTTCTACATAAAACTTTTATTTGAGAAACAGGCAATTTCATATCATATCAGAGTCTTAACCTCTCACTAATAACCCGGTCGTGTAAATTCTACACTAATAAGTCATTTTTTGGACCAGTTTCTTTTTCAAATGAAGGATTTAAGGTGTAAAGTGAAGGCACCTTTAGTGACAACTTGCTTTACATCCAGCACTTTTTCTTTGAAGCAAACACGGTCCTTAGAATTACGGTCCATTAGTATAAAGCCTTCACGGCCAAACTAGGCCATATTAGTAGTGAATGATTAAAGAAAAGTAAGCATAAATGTTTAAGAAAGTTAATTTTCTGAAAAAAAATGTTAATATACATTGTAAAATTTTCTGTAATAATTAACTAGAAAGTACATACGATTAAAGATATTCTGTTTATTTTGTTATTATTTTTATGAAGACATACATAAGAGTTATTAATTAGATTTTTATAAAATTAGAAAAAATACATATTTAGTAATGTTCTTTTCGAATTATACTTTAAAATGATCCTTAATAACTTTTGTCTATAAAAGACTTAGGGGAAAAAAAAGATTTAACAGATGCAGAATACCAGAACATAATTCTGTGATCTGAAAAAAAAAATGTTTCTCGAAAGAAATTTAATTAGAATAATATTCTATTTTAAAGCAACTCTAAGGTCATTTGGGGGAGGACGTAATTTTGGACAATGGGCAGACACTTGAATTGGTCCCGCTTTCAAAACTGTTCTATGAAATCCCCACATAAATGAGATGACGTTTGGACACGTTATCAAATTTAATACTTATCAACCCTTTATACAAGACGAATATTTAGTGGAATCTGGTTTCTAACCTGAAACTCATAGGTCCTAGTGGTAAGGTCTTAAAACTGAGATCTTACTACTAGACTATCACTACCCATTTTGAAAGAAATTCTCAAATTTCAGATACTTGTATTTTAAATATTTTAACTCAGCCTGTTCTTGAAATAAGATAATACTAAATAAATTCGTTTCCGAAAATTCTGGAGCACAAGCGTACAATCAAAAAGAACAAATAACAACATGTACTGTAATAATTAATCTACTGTAGTGAAATGAATAATATTAAAAGGATCACATGGTTTCACATCACATCACGTGATTTTCCATATTTAGCAACGTTACAATTAAATCTAGAATAAAATGGAAAAGCATTGCCTAGGGTTTCCGCTTTAACAACTTTAACAATCTCCAAATCCGCAAAACACATTCTTGGAATTATGTCTATTTATGAATACAATAACTCAAAAATGTTTTGAGCTAGAAGAGTGAAATTTATTTTGAAAAGTTTCCACTACATCTGTAATATTGGTAGAAACTTCAAATACTACATAAAATTTTGTTCGAAATCTTTTCCTAGTTGTCCGAGGAAAGTGAATACGATCATTACAAAACGTAAAGAATTATATGAATAAGATTTGATACACAATTTTAGCCTCTAAAATGTAGATTTGAATCGAATTTTGAACCAAACTCTTCAACGGGTTTAATGGGTCTGCCAATCAGCATGCATATAAATCATGTAATTAAAAAACGCAACCTTTAAGATAAAACATCTTTCTTAAAACGACAACATCTTCTGTCGGTAATACGATAGCTGGAAAACGTAATAATTTAGATGAATGAAATTTAGTATGTTATCTTGCTAAAATATAGTTAAGTATCAAATTTTGGCATAAATAAGGGAAATAAAATCTTCCAAAGTAGCTTCTAACTCAGTTTTGTTTTCTTTTCTAGACTGCGCAGCTCAAAACTTTCATGTAAGGGATCCTCAAAGCAGAAAATGGAGCGTAGGCATTGTTCTACGTGAACGATTTTTTTTTGTGAAAAAGGAATGGGCAACAACTTAATCAGGTTAAGTGGAAGTCACTGCCGTGGCTTAAATTAAAACTAAATATTTCATAAACATTATCATTCGATATAAAAAGAGCAGATACTCGATTAGCATATCAAATGTTGTATAGTCTGTTAGTTGAGCCATACGACAATATGATTCTCAAAACAGAAAGGTAATCTAATTAGATAATAGAAGAAACTATACAAAAAAGATATTAAAGATCCAAGATTGTTGCTATTTATCTCCTTTAAGTTGTTTCATTGTTGCTACCTATCTCTCTTTAGAATAGATAGTGAAGTTTCGTCATCAGAGAAGGATCTTAAAAATGACATAAGCGATATTCTCTTAAAAGAGAAAGATGGCATTAGATGAATTTAGGTCAAATAATTTTGTGAAATAATAATTAGAACAAATATCAACACTTTTCCTATACCCAGGTAGCACAGACTATTGCTCAATATTGTGAGATATTATATGATATTAATTAATATTCCCCAATATTATGCAATATTAATCAATGCCATACAATATTATACCTACACAATTATAGGGTACACAATTATCGTTGGTCTACCAGCGGCATAACAATCAGGGAAGAAGAGCGATATCTATACCTCAGACACTAGTTTTATGGGGAACTCTTGGGACAAAACTTTCGAGCTTTTATAGTATTTTTTGAAATGAAATGTTATAAAAGGGAAAACAAAGAATGTCATTCCCTGGTTGCCATCTATATTTAATAAACCATTCATAACGACTGTGAGGGAAAAATAAATAAAATAATAAAATAATGTAATAAAACTAGGCGTAATTCGAAGGGCACAAGGCCTAATGAAACCATATGGGCTTCCATATACGTCTAGCAGCATCTCGACAAAAACCCGGCTAAAAAATGGATGGCAATAGAGGAATTCAAGTCTGTTGTTAATTGTTATCCTCAAAATGTTTCAATCTGGACCATGAATTTTACCTCACTCTAAAAAGATCTTATAAAAGACAAAACACATAATGCAAACCAAGCTAACTTTTTATTCTTTTTTTTTCACTTAAATGCTCTTCACTCTAGAGTCCTTTTCGAATAGAAAAATCTTTCAGAGATCGAAATGAAGACAGGAGTCCTGTCCGTTTTTCATCTGTACATTCAGTGAATGAGGTTGCTCTTGAAAAATTGTTCGGCCGGTGGCATTCTCACCAGACAGCAGTAGAGAAGGGAGGGTTCTGAGAATGCAGGGGGTGGTTTCATATGGCACAAAGAAATACAGACGGGGATGTGATGTGAACCCCTTCGGAGGAATGTTCGAAGTGTCCAGAAATTCTTTTCTCTGCAGTCGATTGAGTCTGCATCACGACTTTGATCTAGAACAAGGTCCGTGAATCAATCTCGGGATTCTGTTGCTTCTCACTAATTCTACCTGAAAAACAAAGGAAAGTATCTAGAATCTTTCAAAGTCAGGTATTAAGAATATTAATTATTAAATAAACAATTATTATTATGTGTAATTCTTATCGTAATACTTTAGCATAGCCTACGTTTTCTAATTCGGGCAGAAGTTTCGATAATTAAATCTGCATTTATGTCTATAACTATACATAAGATAACTATTCATATAAAACACAAGAATCACTTGCACAACCTAAGAAGAGTCATGTTTCTTTTAATTCTTATGTATGAATGGAAATATAGCAAAACCTCTGTATACTCAAAAAAACTTCTAAAAGCGCAAATCTAAAATTTGTGTACTGTACTGAAAAATAATGGAATAATCACGATTATTCCAGTAAAATAGCGAAACATAAATTTTTGAATGAATCATTCATATATTGCACACAATAACTAAGTATATATTGATATACTGACTTCAATCCTAAAAATGTAATTTTATTATCACCAAAAAACATAAGTGTAACCTGCAAAGAGAGTTTTAAATTCGTTTTATGTTCAAGCCTTTTCAAAATTAGTTCTGTAATTAGATACAGAATAGAACAGATATTCATCATTAACCAAAAAAAAAAATCTTGCCCGAGAGCCCCTCCCTCTTTAATTCGATTAATAGGGATTGTATTGAAACAATAAATATTGCAAAAGTGTCTTTGATTTGGAGTTTAGATATATTCATAGTTGGGGTTTAAATTACCATCTTGTATTCACTACCCACAGAATTTCTTATAATGAATATCACCGAAATGCCTACAGCAAAATAAATGATAGTTCTTCATGTTTAATAATAATTACTATTTAATATAAGAAGTTGATTTTTCTTCATTACGAGTGAGCAAAGACAAATGACGGGTAACAAGAGGATATAGATTTCCCGGCGCCGCAGTATTGGGAGTTCATAAGACAAATATGAGTTGCTTATGCCACTTTATAATGCCGAATAGGATGATGTAATAATCCAAATAATAATAATAATAATGCTACGGACCAGGATCGCATTTGTTAATTCCATTAATGACAAATGGAGTGAAACAATCGCAGTATATTTCAAGATCATTTATTCATGTTTTGCCTCTACCTGCCTGAGATATTTTAAAATTTTAGCATTGTCTTTGGTAGTATTAAGTATATCTCGATAGCACATTCTGTTCAGAATTAAAAATACTGTTTACACCAAATTCTAGAAATCTTTAAAGTTCTAAGTTGAATTAACTCTTGATATTATGATATGACCGATCGCTTAGTGAAAGTCACCAATATTTGATGATGGAAGATGTTTTTGGGTATAAATTAAAAGATTTGCCCGTTTCCTAACCGAGCTAGAAATGCCGAAAACCGAGACAAATCAGCAGGCAAAATACTAGCACAGGGGTGAGGCTGGGGGGCTCCTACACCCAATATTCTTTCTCTCTCCTTATCCCATAATAGTCTTTCCATTCAGGTATTTATTCTCTTTCCAACGGGCTTGACTGAGATAAATATGTATAATAGACATTTGACTTCTATAACATTATATAAGAGTTATAGAGACCTAATATTTAAATAATGTCTATAACTAAAATATAAAATAAATATTCATTGCACATTTCATTTTTCAAAACGAAAACAACATGTAGCTTAAATTTGCTTACATATATTGGATAAATAAAAGCTATATTTTTGTGAAATTTCATGAACATTATTTTACCGTACATTCTCGGCTGATAAAAACCCAGAAAGAATTTCTGAAAGATAATCACTAAATAAAATATCTAATGCACCAATTTCGCCATTTTTTAATAAAATATGAAAGCTCCTTATTCCTGATATGCCATCAAGGGTCACTTATCCCCTCTTCTTCCATTTCTGACAGGTTAGCGTCACTTCTGACTTGTGAAATTAATTGGTGAAATCTTTACAGTTAATGGGGTTCTGCCAAATTTTAATTTTACAATATCTATCAAAATTGATTGAAAGGGGGATAGAGGAGCATTGATGACGTGTCTAGATGGTCATGAGGAATCATATGTAATAATTATTTTCAAAAATCAGTCGTCATTCGAAGAAAGTCAAAATCAGTACAGTGACTGCAACTGGGAAATTCAATCAAAATTTTTCCTCATAAAAAATATACAGTGAAGTAATGTTTTTTTTCTATTTCGCTCGAAAGGGGGAAATTATGGGTGACCGATGATCATTGATAATGTATCTAGAGTTCATGGACTCTCATGTGAAATGATACTTTTTGAAAGTGGTTCAACGGCCGGAATTAGCGAATTGTGTCGAAGGATTTCCTCATAGAGAATATACCGTGAATGAGTGTTTTTTCGATTTCTTCGAAAATAGAGGGTGGTAGAAGATAAGAATCCACTGATAACATAGTGTTACAAATCTGTAATGTTGCTTCTCAGCACGATTAGTTCAATCACTGGAAAGACCGTTTTGCGATCAGCTTTGAAGAGTGCTGATCGGATGCCGGATCAGTGACCCCAGGGCTTGGCGATAAACTTGGCTACCATTTGGTGACAAAATAGATAATAGTGGAATCTTCCAGAATTTTGGCGATTGAGCGAATAGGAACCGAAATATTCTTGACTGTTCGAGAACCTTCACTGTCGTGTCTCGGAAACTATAAAAGGCGATGTGACCGAGATGGAGGCAGTGTTTTGAGTTCACCTCTGGTTAATAGTTGAAACGAGCACTCTCCCTGAGTGTTTCGAGCTGCTTATCATTATTGTGCTGTTTGCGAGAAGGCTACTGTGTGTTGCTTGTGTGCTCCTCCAGCTGTGAATTTGTCTGCGAATCAGTGACTTCGTGTTAATAAAGTCGTCGTTTGTTACCGAGGCCTGTTGACCGTGCGTCTCCATACCCCCCCCCTCCCCGCCTACAAGCGAACCCGTTAACTTTTTGGACTTAGTGGAGGAAGTTCCGTAACAATATCTAGAAATCATTTCACACTAAAAAAAATTCGCAATATCGGACAGGTGGTTGGGACTGGAGGATTGGCCTTACTTATTATTTTAATTATATGGATATGTTTTTTTAAATAATTTTTTTTTTGTATTTTGCTCAGAAGCTCCCTAATTGCCTCTCCTTACCGTAGTTGGATTATTAGGGTACCAGATTAAAAATATTAAAAAAAATTCAGTCGCTTCGATTTACTGCTCTACATGCAACCACGTTTGCAAACACACTCGGATTTAAAAGATGCCTGAATTGCTTGATGATTACGATACTTAATATTTTCTATCATCAACATAAAAATAAAAAAATATGAGAAAGTAAAAATTCAAGAAAGAAATTCAAAAAGCAAATCAAATTCCTTGTCAACTCATCCTCGAGCTTCACGCCACCTACAAAGTAACTAATCATCTTCGTATGATTAATGATTCCACTTGAATGCTATTTTTTTTCAGCCGTCCTACTCCCACGCGCATGACTCTCGAGTGGGTTTTCATTTCCTTCACTATCGCAAATAAAACGTAGGAAATTTTGGTCACTTTTCCAAGATCGGTTTGAAAAACATTGACAAAAGAAGCGATTGTCTTTCCGTGTTATTTTGAAAATGTTTTCCTCGCAGAACACAGACAACAATAGACAATTTGCTCACATTTCGCATTCTTCTATCATCGCGCAAATAATTAATATTATAAATACGATATTTGAAGGTCTTATTTTTTTATTATAATGATTTTACATTTTGTAAAGTGAATTCGATTTATGTAGCATGCACATACTATATTTACTTTTGCAGGAAATCATCGATTCAGAAATAAAAAGCAGTGTTAAAGGAAGCTGAATAAATTTAATAATTTCTTTTCAAATAATAAAGTTGAAGTCGACTGATCGTCGAATAATAATTAAGTTTGATCATTCTCTCTTCCTTTTTTCGTCTTCTCTCATATCAGAATGTCACTAAAAAATCTCATCAGTTAACAGATATGGAAATGTATATTCCACGTATAAGAAAGAGAATGAATGTTAAAACAGTCGTGTTGCCACCGAGCCATGTAAAAAATGACAAAAATAAAATAATATCTAATAAGAAGCAATGGGAGAGATCTTCTCGGAACTTTCGCACTTTCCCCATAATAACAGGTGTTATCATCTCTCTCCCCTCTTGTACAAAATAATTGACTTAAAATGAAATAACATAGATAACTTGAAATTCTAAAAAGATGTATTAAATTTTATGCCGGGTTTACACTCGGCCAGTTATAAAACAACCATTAGGCGGCGCATGCGTAGAAAGAGACTGATTTATGTTTGCCACAATTACATAAGATAGATTCAGCCATTTCCATCTTTTGTTGCAAATGGTCGTTTTGGCGTCCCTGGATTTTCCTTTTTTAATGCGTATCGTATTAAAATGATGGATATTTAAACAAAGAAATACGGAAAAAAAAATTGTCAACATATTTAAATTTGGAAATCTATAGAAAAAAAATGCCAAATAAAATGAAAAAATAGCCCTAGTATCAGAAAGAATAAATAGCAAAAAAAGTCGGAATTAATCTATGATAAGTGATCAATTTTTTCTCGCCAAAAAAACAAAACAAAAACAAAAAAACAACTACCCCCCCCCCCCCGCTGAATTCTACAAGTGTAGGGCATCTATTAAATACGCCAAATAGATTAGATTAAAATAGAATAGATTATAGAATAAAATAGAATAGAATAGCCAAATAGAATGGATTAAAATCATTCCGTTTTTGAGTTATTGAGTCTACGTATTTCTGGAAATACACACCGACAGACAGTCAATCCCTTGTTGGATTTGGCTCAAACTTTGATACGTGTCTACGCTACAGGTGTTAAATCTGTGTACCGAATTTTATCTATCTAGATCTCTTCATTTTGTAGTTATCGTGGTAACTTATATTCGAACAGCCGGAAAGACTTACTCTGAACAGATTTTGATTCAAAATTAGATAGAAATCTACAAATTTGGTGTGAAGAACGCATACTAAATTTCATCCGTCTAGCTCAAAGCTCTTTTCTAGTTATCTTTGTCACAGACTCAAAACTCACGGTGGTCTAGAGCGTGGAGATTTTTCAAAATCTCGAGTTCGAATTTTTTGACGATTACAATACTTACTCTTACGAGAAAGTAAAAATGCATGTATTGTTTTCCGTAGATGTCATTATTACGCAATGATAATAAATGTAATTATTAAAAATAGTTTTTCTTGAGTGTGAAGAGCAACAAAAAAGCAAAAAGATAAAAAAAAAAAACATATTTAATAGTTCTAATTAATGTAAAATCAATGCAGCATTATTTTTTTGTAAATAATACTCATTTTTCAACGGATTTATAGTGCAATGACTACATTGATAATTTTTACAGCATTCGGTTTCTTTGATGAATTTGACCGTTGTTTTGACTCATATGACAATTTCATAAAAGGATCCCTAAATTGACTGCCATTCATTATTCCATTTCAGGGCCCAACCAAAAGAGAGTTGCAAATGATACGACCGCACCAAGTTCCGCGTTTTTGACACCCACTGTCTGATTTTGCAAAAGAGATCCAGAAAAAGCTATTACAAAGAGCCCGAAAGCACACGAATAAATCTGAATGACCGGACGTCGCGACAGCATAGGCGCGAACTGAAATTAAGTCCTAAGGGCCATCACCGGCGACGGTACAATCCCTACCGTAAGATGCATATTCCGTCATCGATAAGGGTAGCTGACCCTACACCGTTTCTGCACCCATTAAGGCGGCGAGAACCAATCAGTATACCGGAGTTTCTGATATTCATATCTGAGATGGTCTTCGGGTGAATTTGCAACAAGGAAGTACCTTCATTTTGTTTTTCTTTTTCATCTGAACATACATACATTTGAGTATTATTGGGTATTTCATGCTTATCAATCCAAGGGAAAAGTTAGGTGCTTTAAATCTCATGCTCTTGCGGATATCTAATTAACGCCAACAGCATAATTGCTGTCATAATCCAAAATGCTATTATTTGTAAAAAAGTTTTGAATTATAATTTATCGTGTACACAAGACATCCAATGCATTTTTTAAAATGTAGTTAGGATAATATTTGAAGTTACTGAAGATGATATTCTTCAATTGTTAGAAAGATTTAAATGCGATTTTCTTGCACAACATTTATAGTATCGCTTTATTAAATGAAATCAAAGGCTGCCATCTAATTTTTCTTTTCAGTATCACAACATTAGAAAAACATGTTATTTACAAATAATTTAATTCGGAACATATATAAATTTTGTTGCTTCTCAGAAAATATTAGTTTGGGCTTTACCATTATATCTACTGAAAGGTTTTTCACAAGATTGATAATAATAATAATAATAATAATAATAAATACTTGAAATATAGCATAAGTCACCTTCATTTACCTTTTTATGAACGTTTTTTTCTATGGGATTCGAATTAGACAAAAATATAAAATTATGATGATTATTATAATTATTCAACGAATTTCCCACAAAATATTTCAAACACATGAAATAAAAAATCTAAAAATTCTCATATCAAGCTGTAGTTATAAGTTTGAAATTTCTTTCATCTTATTAACTAATATTTTTGCGTTTAAAATATTCACTTTACAATAATAATTCAACTATTTACCATTTTCACGTATTCGAAAAGTTCTTACTATACCAATGCATGCAATGCCACAAATAGCAAAATATCTTATATTATAATTTTGTAATAAAAAAATTGTTTGATCGTCCCACAAGTCAACATCGCGCTGGACTCCGTGTTTGTTCCGGACAGCTCTATCTTTTTGCATATTTAAGCGATTGTGTTCACTTATGCACAGACAGACAGGAAGGCAAACGGCAATAATTTTCTCAATGGGTTTTCCGGATTCCAAGAGTTTCGAAACATCTACATTCATCAAACTATTCAAGTCGAGTGATGGCCTTACTCCTTACATATTTGCTGCTAAAATGGAGGAGGTAAAAAATATAAAAATTCCTCCATTTCTAATTCCTTTATAGTTAATTTTAATAGCATCGCTTACAAGAATTTTGTTTTTAATTTCATCGTCTGTCCTTTACTAGGCGTTAATACTGTCACAACGAAAATTAAATATGCAAAAGCAGTACCATTTATTTTAATTCATTTTCATAGTTTTATATCTTAACTAGCCGCCTTTGGCGACCAGCCGGTTCGCCAGTATTACCGCTCGCTACAATTTTTAATTAAATATTTTAAGTAACTGGTCTCTTAATGGATTCCCAAACAAAACATTTTTAATCTTCAAATTTTGATAGTCATACCAAACTTATACTGTTGTTTAGACCGTTTCGTTCAATTTACTACACTGGTGCGCAAAACTTAAGCAACAGGTATGTTTTTTGCCATAACTTCACGAGAAATCATCTGAGAGACATGAAATTCAGAAATGAGATACAGCATTTTGTTCTGAAAGAATGACGAAAGCATAGTTGCGCAGAAATGAATACAATGCATACAGTATGGAATCAAACAAAAAAAAAGGCTTTATTGAACTCATAGTATCGTTACACATGATTGTCTGTCCAAGAGGAAGAACAGCAAGCAGATGTTCCTTACTATGGGATATGCCCTCCCATTACGGCAATGGTTGCTTCGCACCATCTCCCCATACTCAGCACCAGATTGTCCAACAGTTCTTGAGGTAAGAGTGCCTATTCCTCAATCAGCATCTGTTTAAGTTGTTGGGTGTTCCCAGGAGGATGTAATCGTGCCGCAAGGCGTCTCCCCAAAGCATCCCACACATGTTCTTTCGGATTTAAATCAGGGGAGCAAGCCGGCCAATCCATTCGAGTGATATCTTCACTTTCCAGGAGCTCCTCAACAGCATGAGTCCTGTTTGCCCGTGCATTGTCATCCATAAAAACGAAGTCTGATCCAATGGCACCTCGGAACAGACGCACGGGGAAGGGTCACCTCCTGACAATAGCGATCTCCAGTTACAGAACTTCTGTCGAAAACGTGGAGCTCTGTCCGCCCGTTCATCATAATGCCTCCCCAGACGACAACTCCAGGACCACTGAAACGGTCTCTTTCCGTGATGTTACTGGGATGAAACCGTGTCCCGACCTCTCTCCAAAGCAACTGGCGTTGGGAATCGCTTGTGGCACTAAAACGACTCTCATTTGTAAAGAGGACACGACATTGATGAGATGTCCAGTTTTTGTGCTCCCTGCACCACTCTAAACGGTGCCGCCGGTGGGAAACTGTCAAAGGGATGCAGCGTTCAAGACGGCGGGCGAATAGGCCACCTTTGTGAAGGCGTCTGGACACAGTAAAACGCGACACTTGTCGCCCCGTTGCTGCATACAGTTGCTGAGCAATGGCGCTTGCTGACTGGTTTCGGGTTCTTTTCGCCTGCAGGACGATATGTCGGTCATCCACTGCAGTTGTTTTCCTGGGGCGGCCACCACCAACCTTTCTCGCAGATGTACCTGTGGTTTGGAAGGCTTTCCAAGCTCGCGAAACGACACTTTTGTTGATTCCGAACTCTTCAGCTACACTGGTCAGACTACGCCCCTCCTCCAGCTTTCCGATCATTCTTCCACGTGTGAAATCGCCCAGGTGATTTCTGCTAGCCATAATTCACGAATTAACTCACGTGCACTTGCAGCGAATGTCTTTAATTGCGCCTCCGTCCTTTCTTTTATTGTAGTGTTGAGCTGCGCGCGCCTTCCGCACGTGTTTTGCGTACGCTCACGTTGCCTGTGACGTTTTGTTCCTGACATTTGCATACGCATGACCTTTCTCTTGGATTACGTGTTCATTGTACTGATCGCAAGAACTCCTTTTCTGCAATTTCATGGCTATCTGCTTAAAATTTGCACTTTTGCTTAAGTTTTGCACACCAGTGTATATATATTTTGCTAATTTGTTGTCATTTCCGGTAAAACTTCAACTTTAATTTAAAGTGGAAATGATGAAATTGCAATTAATATAAAGATATTTTTTAATAAAACCAAGCGTTTTATTTTATATATCATCTTTATTGATTATTTATTACTATTATTATTGAATATGAGTATTGCAAACAGAATCGCTCGGTATTTAAGTCTTAAGTGAACTACAAAATATTTTT
>JAPMOR010124713.1:0-42947 GCA_026543865.1 Argiope aurantia | reverse complement strand
TTAAGTGAACATTAGTCCATTCGAAATATCCACAGAACTAGTACTGTTTCAGGTATTTTAATACCTTTACATAAGGGGAAGCAAGTTGTACCCAAAGAAGGGGACATCATGGGAAGGACAATGAATGCTTCAAGCATGTTGTATAAGGTGTAATTAAATAGTTTACTTTTTAAAATTTTCACTTCAAGTTAGGAGTTTTAAACAGATCGTAACCACTTTGCCAAAAATACATCATTTCTACTCTAAACTGGTTCAATTTCTTTCATTTCTTATTTCAGTTTTGCGTAAGAATGTGTGGTTCACATGATTCGTATAAAGAAACGTTCCAGGTTTTCATCTCACCTGTTCGTGGGTCAGCTGGAGTCGATGATTCTCTGCCGAAGCCACAGAAGGCACACAGGGATGAGGAGGGTGAGCAGCAGGCATCCGCGCACGACTCCTGAAAAAGAAGACATATAAATGCCCATTTCGAAAATGGAGTTACTATATTTGTACTTTATTGTTTTTGGAAGAAATCTCTTCAGTATAATATATTGTTCATGGTCACGGGGATTTTACATTTTCTAAATTCAAAATCAAACAACGGAATTCACGAAATTTTCTTACATGCCCCACTTAATAAAGGTGTTATCTCCCCTCTCCCCATTCTTTCATAAATTGGTCACCTTGGACACAGCCTTGAAGCTATGAGTGCTCTTACACTTTAGCATAGTTTAGCGAAGAAAACCAATATGTATTTTGGACATCTTTTGGTCGGCCAGTTGAGCGCACAATTTATTATTATTATTTTATTATTATTATTTACTATTTTTATTATCACGTATCAAATTTCAATTACCTGAATCGCTTTAGCATTGTTAACGCCCCGTTTTAAAGCAACACTAGGGCTTATTTTGGGACGGACCTCGCAATTTTGAACCGCGGTCAGATGACAAGGGCAGCACTTGAGTTGGTAACTCATCTCCAAACTTCCACACCACATCAACGGGGGCTTCTTTTGAGTGATACCAATTTAATTGTTGAATTATCACATCTACATGAATGGGAATGAGCAGTCAGACAGACGGATTAGGTTTAAAATTTAATACCGATTTACCTTAAGATTCTAAAATTATGTAATATCATATTTTATCAATTTCGCTCTTTGTGTTTTGTTTTTATCGTTTTAATCTGTACTTAGCAAGATAGACAAATTTTCTGCGAATGGATTTCATGAAAAATTTGAAAGAAATCTACAAATTTGGTGTAAAGAGCTTCTATCAAATTTTATCCGCAAGGTCAAACAGTTTTTGAAATAAAGTGTTCACAGACAGGTTCTGAAGATTTATTGTAATCAGGGAGTTTGAAACATTGAGATTTATTGAAATCACGAATCTGAATTGGATTTATGATTACAATATTTTCATTTCATATATATCGTTTACGCGATAGCAAACAGTAGAAAATATAAAATGCTGGAGTGTTTATCAAAAAATTTATTTCGTTACGGTTAAACTTTTTTTTACAAAGTGATCCAGATACTACTTATGAAATGATTCATAATTTCATCAAAAAATAAATTATCAATAATAACAAATGGAAATTAATGTGTGAATACTTTTCATAATTGTCTGTGATAATTTTCTCCCTCCCCCTCACATACACACATACACACAAATGAAAACTATGTCCTTTAAATCAATAACTGCTAATATCTTTGACAAATTTTTGAATGAATACTATATTGATGAAAGAAAAACAATTACACATCCTGGAAGAGCATTATTTTCATTTCTTGACAGAATTTTGACCGAAAACATTATCTCTTGCATATATTTACAGACGAAGATACATCTTGTGGAAAAATAAAGCCTACAATTTTGATATAAAAGCAATTCCCAAAACTCCAGGTTCTGTTTCTGTAATAATGTGCTCACAGATGAATATAATTCCGAAAAATGTTTATTGATTCACTTTCGGAAAGATTCATTCCAATCTGAAGATTAGTTTTTTGACGATTACGGTAAGCTCCACTTCTTTTTCCTCCCACTGAAATTTCACAGCGTACGTTAAAATTAAATCTGCATATTTGATATGAACCACACGATTTAATCCAATACGTCATACGACTCTAAAGATATTGAAAAAGAGACAGCTTTTTGTAATCGTTCTCAAATGATTGTTCTAACAAATTTGGAAATACAACAATGCCATATATTTTAAGAACATTATGAAAGAATGAAACAGTCAGTGATCAGTACAATATTTGATTTGAAAGTGGTTTGCCTACGTCTGAAGTTTAACCTACTCCTCAGAGTTGTTCTAGAAACATTTCTATCACTCCATTTTTTCACTTCCTTTTTTTTTATAACAATCGATTTGTGGCCTCGTTTGAGTGATGAGTAATTAACAGAAGGCGAAGGTCAAAGGAAACGTGTTGGTGGAAGGAACAAAACTTATTTCAATGCGGACACATGCATCAAATAATGTTGCACGGGCGTTGTTGACTTATGTAGAGGAACCTGAAATTACAAGAAATGGCTTTCATAGACAGGAAATCGAACACTCTTTTTTAAAACGTGCGTCAAAGCCCAAATGGAAAATAAACAAGTAATAGCAGGAGTGGTCACCCACAGCTTTCTCACATATTTCCTAGTAGGAGCATTATACCTTCTGCCGCAAAATAAATAAATAAAAAAATGGGCAGAGTACTCAGATTTTTATTTTCAAAATATCGCACATGAGACTTGTACGTTTCTAAGCACAGAGAAGAAAACTAACTAAGCAGTTTGGAAGTTTCTTTTTGACTGACTAAAACTGAAATTTGTCATAGAATTGTAATTTTATTAGAAATAAAATATTTAAATATTCCGCTCTGTTTAGGAATTTAAATTTGAAACAAATTCCTGTTAATGAATCAAATTTCAGGACACATCCCTCTAACTTTTAATGAATTATAATTATTAATGAAAATAAATGTCTTGTACCTTCTTTCCCATTTACATCATTTATATACTGCTCCGCCTTGAAAAACAAACGTGGCACATTTATTTCGCTACACATCAACCTTTTATTCATTTCAAAGCAAAAAATTTTCAGAAAATATTATATTAAACGAGAAGAAATATTGTCTGTTTCATTATTCTATACTTTATTGACTCTCCGTTTGGTGGAAACGTTCATCCTTAAAACTACAGTAGTGACCGTAACTGTGGAAATCTTTTGGAAAAAGGAACATTCTGAGATTTGATGACATATTACAGTAATTTAATTAAGAGAAATATCATGAAATTCTATATCAGTTTCAAGCTAATTTAGTCTAAAATTTAATAAGATGATTTTTATAATGAATATTTGTATTGTAAGAGCAGTTACGAAGAAGAAAAAGGGAACATTACAAATGGTACATACAAAAATTCTCAGGGTAGTTTATACTTAGTTGGGCAATCTTTTGCATCAATTACAGAATTGCAACGCCACCCCACGGAGTTCACAAATGCATTTCGTTCCACAGCTGTTATAATGTGATACCATGATTAAGCCATTGTTTTATTTAATTGCATTTTATTGCTAAATTGTTTTTTAGGGACAAGCTTCTTTAGTATGCTCGATAAACTTTCGATAGGGTTAAGGTCAGGCCATTCCAACAGAGAAATGCTATTGTCTTGAAATCAACTTTTATATACAATAGCAAAATGACATAGAATTGAATTCTGATGAAATATAATTCCTTCATTATCTGGGAAAAGATCACAATCAGAAAGCTGCAATTTAAGAAAGATATTTCATTTATATATTTTTCGTATTTATATTCCCATTAATCACACTAATTCTGATCTTCGATTTTGCTGTAATACAAGGTGATAATACCAACTAGGGTTTAGCAGTAAGAATAATGCAATCAGGAAGAAAGTCTTGTCTCCTTACGTATTTTGTGAATAAGTAGTGAAATTTTGGACTCGCTTCTACAAATCATACAGTGCCATTGTTTTGTTGTCCAATTAACCGGAGTTTTTGCTCAATTTCATATTTTAATATTTTGTTTGAGATTTAAAAATTACTTTGCTTCTTGGAATTCCGGCTGTAGAGGCCATTGTTGGCTTTAAAAATGCTAATGAAAACAAACCATTCAAAAATGATGAACGCGGCGTTTCTATAAAAAGTAGGCATGAAGTAGTCCCACTACAACTGTATCGCATCAAATTCAGTCTTCATTTCAGTCAAGATCATATCACACATTTCATTTATCTGTCATTGCGTTTTTGAATTACCATGTTTATATCCACACAGATATACAGGGCGACAGATGGACAACTCATTAATAGATTTGTTTCGAAATTTGATATGAATTTGCACTTAAGCTGCTAAAATTGTGTACTCATTTTATTTATTGATCTCTTTTCACTGATTATTTCAGCTCAGACAGTCAGATGGACAAACCTTGAGAAGAGATTTCTTTTAAAATTTTATTGAAATCTACCAATTTGGTGCTTCATTCTTCTATTTGCTGATAAACATTATTCTGAAAATGTATCTATTTTCCAGATTCAGGAAAGCCTGAAATATTCGGCAAAATCTTCAGACCATTCATTTTTTACAATACCTTCTCCTTACATACTCATACAAGGGAAAATAAAAAAAGTTCACATAATCTGTGAGATCATTGCGCCAATTAAGAGCCATATAAAGCCGTGCAAAATAAAAAAAATCAGAAAACTTAATTTTATGAAAGAAATTTTCAATAAAAAGAATCACTGATCAACGAAAGGAGAACCGTGTCTGTGTCTCACTTTTCTTCCTTTTTGTAATATCAAGATACTGGCAATAGTTTTCTTCCTAACTGGTCGATAGCATTAGCAGAACATGAAAGACAATAACTATAAAATGAGACGGGGAGCTCCGTCACTGTTACTTTTTATCAGTTAAATATCCTTCCCAGTCGTGTTCAGACTTGAAAGTCTCGACATGGCTCATCGTCAAGTAAATTAAATATCACTGCCAACTGCACGCTCATCTTGACAAAGAGCCAAAAGGTATGTTTTAATTCAGTTTAATTCAGTATTACATGACTAGTAAGGTTGTGACTTCTTTCACTATAGCAACAAAACCGAATTTTTCAAAATTTTACTTTCGAAATTGTTTACAAAGTATCTGCTTACAGAAATTGTCAAAGAAATTCGATTTCGAGAATTTTAAATATCTTAATGCATTAGGATTTTCCGTTTTCGAAATTTTTTTTAAAGAATAATTTTTGTATATTTGTCTGGAAATAGAATAACTCAAAACGCAACTAACTAGATGGATGAAATTATGTAAAATTATCATTAGAATTAATATTCTATTTAATCCTGTCAAGTTTTGATACCGATTCATCAAAAATTTAACTATTTTCTGCTCTCTATAAAGAGTATATGAACCCAATAACTCGAAAACGCATCGATGAGGATAGGTACCAAGTCATCTGATCAATAATGCAATGTAGTGGTTTTTGTCGATCAGCTGGTTAACTTGGCAATATAAATTAAGTTTCAATTAACTATCCTGTTGAAAATTTTGAGGTTCAAGATTACCTCTACAAAGCAATTTTAAATATCAAATTATGATATATATTAGAGACGTGATATTCAAGTAGCTGTGAACTTTTTCCTGTTCATGTTGCAAATGAAACTTTTTTATGGTATCAAGTCCCATGACATCCTAATGCTAAAAATACTACTTTTCATATTTACGGTGCTGTTTCTTTTCTTTATAATTCTTTATGTAAATTACATAGATTAATACAGGTTACTGAATATGATATTCCTTCTTTAACTTTCAACAATCGAAGAGAATCACGTGATTAAATATTTGATGAAACAGTGAAAAATGACTTAAATTTCATTGCAGTGATAAAATCTAATCTTGAAAATTATGTAAAAAAATATATTGTATAATTGTATTTAGTGTATAAAATTTGTATAATTGTCAAATTGATATAATTAAAAAATAATTGTTTGGAGTTTCAAAATCAATTTTAAGACACAATAATTCTGGTCGATATCACTAAGAAAAGACGAAACATCGACTATGAATGAATTAAAAAGAATTTTTTATAAAGTCGCTCTGAGGTTCTCATTTTCCCTGTACTATGTCTTTTGGCACTTCTAAAAGGTCTGTACTTCAGAACGTCAGTGCACACTCGCACGCATACAATCGGTGAAAACTAAGACATCCAAAGAAAATAAAGGGGAGAACATGCCTGAAAGAGCTATGATTTTCTTTTCTTCCCAAAAGGCAAAAGGCACAGACATGGGGATGCGAAGCAAGCTTTCTTAATGGTGATTGGTTCTCGCTTGATAGGTAAAGAAATGGTGTGAGGCGGCTATCTCCTACCGATGATAGATCCTGTGGTGAAAGCTTATAAGCCAGTTAACAGCTACGCTGCCCGAGCAATTGCTTTTATATCGTGGTCATGTTACTGGACTGCAAACCACAAGGTCCCAGGTTCTATCCTCGCTCATACCAATTCGCCACAATCCTGTGGAAGGGGTTGCACCGTGACCGGTGATGCCCCATAGGATTCAATCTTAGTTCCCGTCAATGCTGTCGCAGCGGTCGAGTCATTCAAATTTTTCAGTGTGCCTTCGGGCGGGTCGGAGTAATCAACTACGGCACCTTCTTTCTTAGAATAAAGAAATTCGGCCCAGTCAGGCTCAGATATGATAGATATTTTGCTCTAAGAAGATGGCTGTTCCATTTTGAAATGGAGTATATGAGCCAAATACAAACAAAACCACTTCTGGGTGTGTTGTTACTTTTAACGGGAGAGAGATATTCAAAGCTAATTATACCAATAATTGTCCAATAGAATAATTGTCTAGAAATTTCAATATGGGAGGGGATAGATTACGGAAATTCCATAGCATTGAGATGTCTATGAAGACAGCTTTCTAAATTTGAAAAAGGAAAAAAAAATGCTTTGTGGTGACTGGATATCGAAAAACATTAAAAAATAGAGTTTACAAATGCAATATTCATTGGAAAATGAACTTAGAATTAATAATTACAATAAAAATTTCATTTTCATCGTTTTTTCCTTTTCCTTTTTTTAAAAAAGAATTATCGTACCATTGAAAGCCGTAGAATTATGCTTTTAGAATAGGATTTGATTTTTACCGGTGAATTCTGACACAGAAATTGACTGGTATAATTTCAAATTATTGAAAGCGAAAAATCAATTTTCATTTTTCGATCTAAGAGTTTCTTCGGAAATGAAGACTGAAATTTTTTTGATTCTTACTTTCCTTTGCAAATAAAAAGACAGAAAAATGAAAATTGCAATACACTGTAGGTGTATAATTTCGTATCGAGATTCTAGGCTGATGTATCGAATAAATTTTACAGGAGATTGAATATTTTCTTTCGAACAAATTTTTGCAAAGTAGAATGGTATTACATTCGTCACTTTTATCTCTTTTCCTTTCGCTCACGATATCGATTTTTAAATCCCAAATTACAGAAAATGTCATTTATCTTTGTTTGAATTGATGTTATTTTCAATTCTATGAGGCCATTATTTAGCAGGTTCATGAGAACTCTTATGTGTGCCATATTCGCTACTTTGCGTCGCCAGTACGAGAGAAAATTTATTTCGCAATAGACATGCAATGTATCAAAAGTTAATTGTGGCTAAATATTTAAAAAGGGCATGAATTTCATAAAATTCAAAAAAGTACGCATGGCAGTAATATTTATAGTATCTTAGTTAAAAGACTGATTTGCTCTTAGAATTTTTGGGGTTCTTTGTTTTCCTGAAGACTAGAGTTTCCCATTCAGTAGATATGACAGAAGTAGATTCGACGATATGAAAGAAGATTTCGTAATGTTTTCAATAATTTGTCTTCGGAACTTTCAGTTTTTGTCTTATTTGAGGTACTGAAACAAAAATCAATTAATAATTCGTTTATGTCCCTGGATTTTAATTTGGCTTGGCTGGCAAACGGTATAGAATCGGAAAAGCTGTTCGTAACCAACCCAATTGTATAATCAACCTGGCAAAATCGACATATTAAAAATATGACTTAGATCTTTCTGAGCCATATTTAAAAGCTAATTTCTCAATAGGTTACCCCAGTATGCATTAATACAAGCCTTGTCACGGCATTCTTTTAAACAGATGCAAATAAAGGTAACTATTATATCTGTCAGAAATTCATCTGATGCATTTACTTCTAACAATTTTGGCAAGAGCTGAAGAATAAAACTTTTTTTTAAAAACTACAACATTTTCTGAAAACATGAAAAAATTAGCCAGTGCCTTGGTGCTTGCTGTGAGAAGATTTACACAGTAACAAATTAATAAAAGAATTTACATTGGAATTAAAATTTGCATGGTTAAATATAACAAGTCAAAAGGAAAGGTGAGAAGGGTCCATGCTATAAAATGGTTAAATCCAGACTGAATCAGGAGACAAACATTTATTTTGTGGACAGTTTCCTTTTGGAACTAATGGAGGTGCACCCACCTGCTGCTGAGGATGCCGAGAAGGAAGATGCTTGCGTGACGTTGAGGAGGAAGAGTGCGTCCGCGATACCATGGGCGTTCTTCACCACAAGCAACACCTCTCCGGAATCTTCCACCTGCAGACGACGCAGTTCCAGGCCTCCCATGTAACAATTTGGGATTTCGGTTTCCTGTAACCAAACAGCATTTTAATTCACAATATTCAAAAACTCTAAAAAGAAATACAAAAAGATAACTCCCCTATTTCCCTACCGTGAGGTTGTATGCGACATAAGGGTGCCTGACATCTCCGGGCTTGAGCACCAGATGTCGTACTACCCAGAATACTCTGAGGGGTCGCGGACTTGAACAGAGCTGTCCCGCAAGGAGAGCCGACCTACCCGCGATGGCCATCAGGGATTTGTTGACAGCCGTCACCTCCGGCCGACCTGAAAAAAAAACATGTTTGCTTTGCACTATAAAGTAATGAGTTTTATACAGAAAAAAATATTTAAATTTTAGTGAGAAATTTCTAAAAGGGTCGAACGAGCTTTGACAAAACGTTCTTGTATCTCATCAGCAAAATAATTTTTTTTTTGAAAACTGAATTTCAAATTTTATCAAATAGAAGGGAACGCATGCGATACATCACCACACAGAGGAATGTTCAAAGCTTCATTTTATGCATTTGGATAATATCTGTAAAGTCGAAGTTGCTTTTCGTTTAGGAAAATATGATGATGCCTCAGTAAAAGTTGCTTTGTGTGTTGTGTTAAAGTATTCAAAGAATAAATCCGTTGTTATAATGAACCATTATAAATTAAAAAAAAAAGTGGTCCCTTCACAAACAAATTTGCAACAGTACAAGAAATTCGTAGGAAATGGCTTGAATATGCAAAAAGCACTGGCAGTCTTTCCACGCCAGATAAGAATGTTGAGAGTGCTCAGACTTCTTCCAAATGTAGCTTTATTTTTGTGGGAAGATAAAAGAAAGTATGTATGTAACACCTATGCATGTTACTTTTCAAGGTCAGCGAGATTGGACTGTAACAACAGTGAATTCAGTAACCGGCTCCTTCATGTGTGGCAAGAAATGGACTTTCGATTCGGCGCTTGTCGCACAATAAATGGAGCTCGCGTTGAATACATTATATTAAATAAAGTTATGAACTTTCCCTCTGATACCGATATTCTATGCAGTGTTTTTATCTATTGTCGTTCAGTACAAATAAAATTTTATATTTGTTCCTTTTTTTAATAACCCTGCATTATTAAGAAATTCCTTGAGAGTTGGGAGGATTAATAATTGTATCAACTTATAAAAGCTTAAAATAGTTTCAGATTTTCAATCATGTCAACTTATAATAAAGACGAACGTCTGCTTATGTTGGTATTCGAAAGACTAAACCGACTGCCCTATATTTACCAAATCTGGCAGATATGTACTTTGGAGACTAGAAATTAAGTGATTTTTTGGAATTTTTAATGAGAATATTAATTAATTAACAATTAAACTGAATTTTGGTGTTTTTCAGTGATAACTTTCGAAAATATTACAGTACAAAAAGAATTTCAACGAGCCTAAAAATTAAATAATACCTATAATTTTGACGTATAATTCAGTTTTCTTAACCAATTTTTAAAAATATTTTAAACATATTTTCTAACAATCTATTTCATACTAGTCGCTTTTGGCAATCAGCTAGTTCTTCGGAATTAATGGAAACAAACATTTTTAATTAAACATTTTATACAATTTGATCTTAATTAACTTCTCCAGCAAGATATATTTAAGCTCCAAATTTTGATAGATACATAATACATATTTAGGAGCCTTAAGCCGTTTTGTACATCTTATTATACATTTCCTTTATTTTTTCCCAATCCTCCTAAAATATGTAAAAAAAATAATATTCCTTAACATTGTAGCCTTATTTTCTAATCTAAACACTGCAAAATCTGATATTTTTTCTTATTTTAAATACAAATTTAAATCTTGCATATTCTTCCTAGATTTAAGTAAATAAATCGCTTGCTTTCCTGAAATCTGTTTTGAGAATCGTAAATGTTCACTTTAATCGGGTCCCAAAGAAAATTTTATTTCATTTGAATAATTTCATAATTTCTTTCGGTGGAAGTGAAAGCAGTAAGTCATGACGCTACTAATAGATAAAGGATTTACGTAGGAAAGATAGGGGTTGAGATATTCATTTTAGAATGAGGCATGGTATATTAATGGCATACAAATGAAAACGCAACAGAAAGCCAGTTCCAAGAAAATGATCTTCAAACATTCAACATAGTTTACATGCTACCAAGTTATCAAAATTCTTTAAAAGTGAAGCAGAATAGGTGATACATTACAGCTTGCCAATCGACTGATCAAGGTTCCATAGTGGATGATGTTTAATTTTTTAAAATTAATAATTTCAAATTAAATAATACATATATATAAAATTTTCTTATTAAAATATCAATCATTCTTATCCGAGAAATATCTGTTCTTTCATATGACGAATTATGGATGAAATTTAATTTTAAAATGGTTAAATAATTATAAAAAACTTAAATGATGATTAATAATAATTATAATTGCTATTATTATGAAAAAATTATCAATTTTTTAAAATTTTACTGGATGAAATAATTATAAAATTTAAATTTAAATTTACGAAACTGGTTGGAACTACACTTAGAGTAGAGTCCAGCTGTTAATCCGCCGAATATATTGGCAGGTGGGGCAAAATTTTAAGTTAGTATCTGAATAGATCTCCAGTGGAAATTTAGTTTTCGATATACAGTCGGTATTTATAAATTGAGCAAAATTTTCTTTCTTTCTTTTTCGTTTCTAACATTTTTATAACTTATAAATTATATATTGGCACTTATATATAATTAAAAATATATAGATGCGGAATAATTTGTAAAAAAAAAAAAACCTTATGGATAAAAAAAGTCGACATGAATTATTTTTCGTCATGGTGAGAGTGAATGTAATTATTATTTATTACCACTAAGTAGTATTTAAAATTATTATTCTGTTAAACAATTAAATTTTAACTATAACTTAAATATCATTAGAATGAGCAGTTATTTTGAGGATAAAAATGATTGAATAATTCACATATACTTCAATGCAAATATATGTGAATTATTAATTTAATTTGAAATTATTAATTTCAAAAAACCGTGGGTGGATAGAATTATGATCTGTTAGTTGGCAAGTAGCTAAGCTAGTACCTATACTATTTCACCTTGACTTACAGGAGCAATTTAATAGTATATAAACTATGCGAAACAGATAATTGGTGGTCATTTTCTCAGAAATGACGACCTATTGTGGTTTTATATTTTATAGAATCAACATCCTAAATCTCGGTACATCACTAAAATATCATACCTCATACCGAACTGAATTTCTAAACCTATTACCCATTTCCCTTTCTGAGGTACAGAGTGAATTTAATAAAATCTCTCCAAATTTTTACTTTAATCGCTGCAATAAAAATAGGAATATTAAAAATTTCATTTCCAACTTTTTTCTTGAGGCTATAATTATAGATATTATTAGTTAAATATATGATCAATAACAATGAAACCCATTTTCTTTGATTAACTTTCCGGTAGCCCCACATGTATGGAATAAAAATTTGAATAAATGAATATATTAATTGATCTATAAGTTCTAAAAACATTGAGATAGTGTATTGTCACCAGGAATGCACAAATATATAAAATATAAAAATCCTAGAACTTTGAGAAAGGGTCAGAATCTATTTTTTTTATCCTAATAGATTATTTTTAATTCAAAAATTTTCCCGCCATTTTAAAATGACAAAACTTATCAACTCATTGATGTAAATTTAATCTCGGTATTTTTCACTGATTTAAGTATTATTTTTTGAATTTTGCTTATAGTTATAACATTTTATACACACAGATAATAAATACATCTTTTTAACAATCTCATCATAATTTTACGATTAGTTATGTCAAGAAAAATTTATACAGCTCAATATTAATTTTAAAAGGCCTAGTAACCTAAGGTAGGTGATTACGTTGAAGATTCAGTTTTTGGTGATCGTATCCAAGTAGGTAATTACGTTGAAGAGTCAGTTTTTGGTGATCGTATCAAAGTAGGTGATTACGTTGAAGAGTCAGTTTTTGGTGATCACATCAAATATTTTTTATTCAATATGCTTACATATTTCTTTATAAAACCGCTTGAATTTTGTTTCTACATTCATTCTTTGGGTAGTAACAATAATATTTATATCTACACAACGTATGTTTTAATGCTATTTTATTATGTATAAAAACTATTTTTTCTAATTTTAAATTTTGGTAAAATATTCTTAAAAAAACCTCATAAATTAAAATTCAATGCATTTTTTTGTTCAAATATTGCATAATAATTTCTCAATTTCCTTTGCACGTCTGAATAACAATATGTTCGTTTAGAAATATTTTACAGTTATTTTAAAGCTTTACAATGCATAAAAAAAATTGAAATGTAATTTACCAAATCTATAGAACCTTAATAATTAAGGAATGGATAGGAATACAATTTAGTTAAGAAATTAGACAGTATATTTCTTAGTTGCAAGATTTCTAACAAATCATTTGAAAAATTAAAAAAAAAAATATTTTTGCTTTATAGTTTTTTCTAAAAAATATTTCTTCCAAGTTACAAAAAAAAAAAAAAAAACTTTTTGATTTTAATTAGCATATATTTGTTTCATAAGTATTTTTTAAAACTATTTAATGCAAAAAAAAGCATTATGCATGATTTTTCAAAAAAAAAAAAGCATCTTGAGCACATAAATATATGCTTTCAATAAATATAACTTCTCAGATTATATATATATATGTAAAACTCATTCAGTAAGCAAAAATATTAGTCTTTCGTTATCATATGAAGGAATTCGCATTATAATTATATCGAAATTCTAAGCTTATTATTGTATAATAATGAAAAAATATATGCTTTTTGAATTATATAAAATAACTATAACACCGCTATTGCTTTGTATTATATAAATGAAAACTGAGAAAAATAAATGATCTATTAATTTTCCATAAAATAAATTTCCGTATCACTCTTGTTTACTTCCATATAGAGCGTTTCTTTTGTCCAGCAAAAGATGGCCATTTATTATATTGCAGACACAATAATAACAAAGTATTGTTAAAGGATATTCCCATGAGCTCCGACTGAGAAATTAACACGTGACTCACATTCATGCACTTCTCATTAAACCTAAAATGTTAATGCAAAGAATTAATGAGCGAGGCCGAGACAAAACAATATCCAACGGTCAAATATCTCATTATTAAAAGAGCTGTCCAAATTTATTTGCCCACAACGAATCGAGAAAAATTTGTTGCAACATGATACGACAAATTTATTTCTCTGTCCACAATAAAGTAGATTTATTTCTTTTAGATGTCACTAGGGATTGCAATACCGGGATACCGAATACCGGTATTTTGAGCCATTAGTACAATTTTGTAATACCGGTATTCACAAGTTTAAATACCGTTTTTTCGGTATTTACTAGAAATTTTTAAAATTTTCTCCACTATATGTTCAGGGATCGCCAACATAGCAAAATAGTATATGTTTTTGCTTTTATGTCTCCCTAACGGGCGAAATTAATTAGCTAATTAAGGGCTTAATTAATTGCTTAAATCTAAATTAGCGAAACATGGATTATCCCTGAAAGAAGATAGTGTATTAATAATGACTAATGGAGCAACAGTTATGAAAAAAGTTGGGAAGTTGATGGGTGCAAATCAGCAGTTGTGCTATGGAAATGGAATTCAATTAGGAGTAATAGATGAATTATACCAACAAAAAAATAGAGAACAGAAGAATCCAAATACTGTGGATATAGAAACTTCGGATTCCAACTTTGAAGAGAGTGAGTGATATTGACAATGAAGATAATGACAATGTAATTGTTGAAGAAGATATTGCTAATGAGGATGAAATATTAACCCATCAAGATTTGCTTCCTATAATTTATAAAGTTCAAAAAATTGTTAAGATATTTAAACGTTCCCCTATAAAAAATGACATATTACAAAAATATATACTAACTGAAAATAAAACAGAATATATGTTAACATTAGATTCTAAAACGCGTTGGAACAGTTTACGCCTAATAATGGAAAGATTTTTGAAACTAAGAAATCCAATCCAAAATAAATAAATAAATTAAAAAAAATCAACTTAAACCTGTAAATTAATTTTTCAGATAGTGAATTCGATTTAATATCCAGAACTGTATCAGCTCTAATTCCAATAAAACGGACTATTGAGGCATTATGTGGGAGAGGTTCTAATTTATTAACAGTTAAAGCAACAATAAATTTCATGTTGCAGTCACTGAAAGAACAGCACTATCTGAAGAATTATATATTACATTGAAAAATCGCACAGAAGAAAGGCATACCGAAATAGAAAATGTCTTACGGTATTTACATAATTATAATGATTTTAAAAAATGAAAAAGAAGAAAAAAATAACCAATTCAAATTTGGTTAAGTTTATAGTAAATTTTCTTAAAACTTTTTTACCCACAAACTTATCAACATCCAGAAGAATTCGGTTCAGTTATCGAAGATTATGATGCTACTAATGTCGATAGTGAAAAGAAATTGTCTCTTGAACAAAAATTAGAATTAGCTATAAATAAATAAAAAAAATTCAACGAACCAAAATACAATACAGAAATTAGCTATATCCAAAACCATCCGACGAGAAATCGATTTATTTGAAGATGAGGGATTTACAGGTAAATACTTGGAATAAGTATATCGCACATTGCTAACAGTACCACCAACTAGCATAGATGCCGAAAGAGCGTTTTACAGATGGTAATTTTTGCATAAAATTACATTCCAGGCTTAATGACAGTACAATTGATGCATTATGTTTTTTAAGATCACATTTTAAAAATTTGTAATAGTACCACAGACTGAATAGTGATATTTACACTTTTTTGTGTTTTAAATAAATAAGACGTTCCTTTACTTTTTTGTGATTCTTTATATACTGTTATAATTTGTAAATTACAAATTATTTTTTGTGATATTACACTCTCTTATAAAACTGGCGAATAAAACAAAGAACCCCTGTCTTTTCTTTCTTTTTCTAAAATTTCTAATACCGGTATTAAAACCTGTATCCCGGTATTGAGATCTAAAAAATACCGAATACCAGTATTGAAATTTTGGTCCGATATTGCAATCCCTAGATGTCACACTCATTGATTATCTGAATATCATTCTGGTAAAAAATTGGTCCTAATTAAAAATTCCCCTTTTAAAAAAGTATTTCGTAAATGGAATATATTTACAGAAGCATATCCAAAACTTATATCATGGATAACCATCCATAATTTTTTTCCTGTTATAAATAGTTGGATAGCCCATTTATATTAAATGATGAGTACATATCATGGGTGACAAAAACATTCCACCGAAAAATTAAAACTTTAACACGTATTATAGTCCTTTCTGCTACACAAGCCTAATTTTGGCTGTAACCAAATGATGAAGTGTTTAGGATTAGTGAACATATGCCAATTTTGTCCAATTTTTGATTCGTTGTCTCGAATTTGAGTTTATAATCCTGATTGTTTTGGTTTTGATTTTGTTATATTTTTTGATTTTGCTACTAGTGGCATTTGGCGACAGGGTTTAAAAAAAATTCAATTAAATATTTTATATAACTCTTGTCTTAATTGCTTTCTCAGTAAAAGGATTTTAAGCTTCAAATTTTGATAGCCATTTTAGAAGTCTGATAATGTTCTATTAATTTTTACCACACATTTCTCTAAATTTCTGTTCAAGTCTTTATACGGCCAATTATATCACATTAAAAAGCAAAAGTGTGTAAATGCATTTTTTAATCATTATTTAGTTCTGAATTTAAACTTTAACTGTTAATAAAACACAATTTTAAAAATTTAAATTGAAAGCATATGTTATTTTGAAACCTACTGAAAATGAAAAAAAAGGGCCAAATCGTCATATCTTGATTATTAACAATGAAAAAAATGCAATATACTGTTACAGAAAATATATTTAAGAAATTGATTAAAAATAGAAAAAGTTAGCATAAGCCAAAAAAATTAACAGAAAAGAAAAGTTTTTGAATTTTAAGATTATGTAAATATTATTTTTTATGCTATATTTTCGAAAGCTATTGTGGGGAAACGTCCAAATTTCGCTTCATTTTAATGAGCTAAAATTCTGATTAAAATTTAAAAAATGTCTTCCTAGGTCATCATTTTCATCTTCCAATATATATATACGCCAAGTCTGGCGGCTTTAGGTGAAACAGTCTAGCCTGTAGAGCTCCAACACACACACACACACACACACACACACACACACACACACACACACACACACACACACACACACACGCGCGCGCGCACGCACGCACGCACACACGCACACACACACACACGTGTACTACAACACTTTTGATTTGGCATGCACATGAATTAGATTTAAGGCTGCTAACTGTAGTCTCTTTTTTTCATTTAAGTTTAACTTTTGCATCAGAATTTGGAATCATTATTCGAAAACATCCTTTTATTTCTTCGATGTACATGAAACACTGAAATCCATTGCATTGGTTAGAGAGATTTAATTTAGGTATCAATTTAGAATTATTCTCTGAAACAAATTATTTCATTTAAGTTAATTGTTTATGTACTATAAGACTAGACACAGAGCTAAAATAATTTTGAAAGCCTTTTCGTGTTTTGTTTATGCCAATGAAATAAAACCCTAACTGCCCTGTATAGTCTATATTCTACAAAGTTCATGAAATGTTTTCCCCCCTGATATTTGGTCCTTAAAAATAATTGCCATCAAAACTATTTCACAAACAACTCGGCTTATTATCATAAAAATCTTAAAGGTTGATGTTAAAAAGCAACATCTTTGTTTTTTGAGTTACGGGAAGAAAAATACCATTCACAAACGAAAACATTTATATTCTAATTGCCACGCAATTAATGTTATGCGCTTTTGGAATTGTTTAGATTGAAAACGGTATTTTAAATACATTACAGCTGAAAAAATATTAGCGAAAGCATGTTTGGCAGCATTTCAAATACTAATTCATGACAATAATAACGTCCATAAACGTCCACATTTTTCTTCATTTAACTAAAATTCGAAATTCTGATTAAAATTTCAGAAAATTCCTTTCTAGGTGATCAATCCCATCTTTCAAAGTATATATGTAATGATATCTTAACTATAATTTCAATTTAATTTATTTGCAAAGTTTTATCTTAATTTAATCCATAGTAAGCTCATTCTCTTATTTCTTGATCCAATTTCACTTTCTCTACTTAATTAATTCAAGAGAAGCTTTATAAAATTGCTGAATCGGCTAAACGCCGACACATTCTCACGCTCCGCGTGAAGGGCTTGAAAAATGTCCAGTAAGCACATTCTTTTTAAAAGATTCCTGTGTTTCCTTTGCATGTGATTGGCATGCGTCAGAAATCCCTACCAGAATCTTAATAATATATTAGCACTGTAAAAAAAATATTTTCCCTATCCATATCTTATGTTATATAAGACGAGGGATAATTTATTTCGCTCTCTTCCCGACTTCTGCTTTTGTGCCGTGCTGTGGTGGACGTGCCATGTCCACGCCTTCTTGTAAAAAATAATGCCTGCTTCTCCAAGATGAAATAAAACGACTTCAAGAAATAAAAAGTTTCTTCACTGCTTGTCACACCTGCATTCTGCTTCGCATAAAATAATGCTTACATATATGTGCCAAATTTGGCAGCTCTAAGTCAAACAGTCTGACCTGTACACACACACTGAGCTTTATTATAAGTATAGATATAGATTTGTTGGTACACTCGGCGTTTTTCGGATCGAAAATACTTGAAGGTAAAAAATACTTTTTTGCAAAATGTACTGGAGGATCAGGTTAAAATTTGAGGCAAATACTTTGAATAGGCAAGGGAATTTTTTAAAAATAATTGTGTGGAAAATTATTATTATTTTATAATTGGAAAAAGAAGGAAGAAACGCATATCAGGTTCACACATTGAATTTCAAGATAAGTCGAAAGACTCCAAAAATGAAACTCAGATCAGGAAATTTATGACCTTGATAATTTTTTGCCTTGCACTATTTGCGTGCCTTTCCCGTAGCCACTCAAGACTTCATTTCCCGCTTAAATGCGGCTGGTAGGAAACTTCGCAAATAACACTGCATAAAGAGGACAGATAAAATATTAAGAATTACAAAATGGGCTGATTTCTTCTCCTCGACGAAATATCAGGAAATTGTTATCGACAGGGTCATTTTCCTCCAACTGCACTCGTACACGCCGCATTCGCCGTGATAAATAAATAATAATAATAAAAAAACTACCATCTAGCACCCTTCTGTAGTGCGGGCAAAAACGTGCTCGAACCTTAGATAAGGCCGTGGAGAGGAAAGGAATTTTTTTTACATTATCTTTCCTCCTTCTTTTTGTTTCCAAAAGTGCTTTTTATCACTTTCCGCAAACATTACGGACATCTATTAACCTTTGTTGAGTCTTTTTCACGAAGACGTGACAAAAAAGGCGTGTTTCCCTCCCTATACACCTATCTTTCTTCAGCACGAAACGGCGATCTCGGTCCAATGTCTATATCTCCCGCCCTTTTCTTCCCCCCCCCCGTTCGTGAGAGTTCTATATCAGTACACACTTTTCAGAACAGTTCCTGACTCGATTGATTTATAGTGTACTAGTACATTGAAAACATAAGCACGGAACGCTTCTAAGATACTATGACATTTAACAGATGTTCTAAAGTCTTGAATTTTTTTTTAAATCTTTCTTTGAAAGAAAAGAAACAAGGGGTACATGCTTAGATAAAATGAAAATAACTTGAAAACAATATACTAAAATTAAATGTTGTTTTTAAAATATTAAATATTTTATACATAAAAGTAACAATCTTCATTAGGACTCAGATATATATATATATATATATATATATATATAATTTTTGAACAGTTTCGTGGACGAAGTGAGCGAAGACACGTTCGAATTTTAAACTTCGTTTTTATTCCATCCCGGGTGGCATAATTTATGTACAAGAGGCGCGCACGAACTGGCGTCCGCTCACTAGCGATAAAGAGGATGAAGAGTTGAAAAAAGGGATTGAAAATATTTTTCTAGGCTTATTTATACTATGAGATTCTGATAGGGATTTCTTTACACGTGTCGTTTTAGGTAAGGGATTATAGGGATCTAAAAGGTGGTATTGGATCAGGAAATATTTAGAATGAAGTTAATATGGGCTAAATGAAGATAAAACTTAGGAAATTAATTAGGATTTAATTTAGCTTAAGAGATATCATCACGCATGAACATACACACATGTACGCACATGCACACATACACACACACACACATGCACACACACACACACATAAAATTCGAAAAATATAATTCCAGTCTGTAAAGTAATATTTTTTTATCGTTTTGATTTGCTAATTTTCTATTCTTTGTCATTTAGAAAAATTATTCTTTCTATTTTAATTTTTAATAAAACTAAAGAAAAAATATCTTTTAAAACAGGAGGCACACTATACAAAAGTAAATTTTTAAAATGCTAAACAGTTGGCGAATGCTTGGGAACCACCCTACTAGATACAATTACTAGCTGATACTGACGTCACTAAACTATCAGATAGAAAAAGAAGAAGGGAGGAGGGGGAGGGGGGATTTTGTCTCCGACCGTCTGCTACGAAAAGAGCAAACTCAGCGATTGCTGACAGCTGAGAGTAATCGTACAACAGCACTCAACATTGATTTTTCCCTTTTGGCAGTCATTCCGATTTATAGAAAGTGAATGACCGCAACGGCATCGCCAGTGGAATAAAATAAATTATCAGGAATTCATAGCTATTTTAGAAACGGAAATTACTATTTTAATATGCATTGTTTTCCGAAATTAGTAACTAATTTATAAACAAAATAATTCAAAATGAATTTTAAACTTTTTGCGCTATTCAGTTACGAAAATTTAATATTTAGTCATTTTTAAAAAATATAATATATATTAATCTCAGAAATCCTAGGTATCCTAAAGTACCATCCAAGGAATCCTTAATCCTAGGAAAACAATAATTTTGTTTTAAAATAGCTTTGAACTTTCATCTACTAGTTGAAATACGAAATCATCTTTAAAAATGCAAAATCATCTTTCATCTTCGCTTTCTGGGGTTTAAAAACGGGAAAAATTTAAGATTTAAAATTTTTTTTGCATATTTATTATTATTTTCTTTCGCTCTTCTCTAGAATCGAAAATATTTATTTTCTGAGTCATCTGGCAGCCGTTTATTCGCAATCAGACGCTTGCTACTGATTGTATTTTCTTTTATTTTTAAATATTTGTTTAGTTTGCAGTTTGAAAAATATTCGAACGGATGTGAGTTCAAGCATTTCAAATTCAAAAATATAAATTGAAGCTTTTCAGTTATTTTTAATCATTTTTACTTAGGAAAACAGTTTAGAATATCCTTTATATCTGTTGATGCTTTCGAATAGTTAATAATATGTGGTATACTTTTAACTTAACAAATATAAAAATTTCAGCTTAACAAATTCAGTAATATATAATTACGTACCGAACATTAATTTGAGAGCTATTTATACGTCATACAGTGGCTCTCAAAAGTATTCGAACACTCCCGAGTTTTAATGACGTATTGTTCTACCCATTATTAAAAATTAATATTTTAGAATGATAATTTTTGTAATAATATCTATAAACTGTTTCTGAACCAAACCTCATTAAATATTCTGCGGGTACATTTTTTTTTGAAAAATCAATAAGCAAAAAGAAACAAAAAAATCTTTGTACACTTTAAACAAATCTATGCATATTAACACTTATTGCGATATTTCGTTCAATTAGTACTTCTTAAAGCGTCCTGAATCATCCACAGCAACTTCTAAACGTCTGGGTATAAAGTGCATTAGTTTATTTATTATTTCTGCATCCATTTCCCTCCATTTTTATATCATTTCTGTTTTTAGTTTGTTTTTCGTATTAATGTTGTGACCTCGCATTCTAATTTCCACTTTTCTCCAAATATGTTTTAATGGATTTAAATCTGTTGACTGAGATGGTAATTTCAAAATTTGTGGAAAATTACAGAGACACCAGACCCGAACGTTGGGAGCAGTATGCTTAGAATCGTTAACTCGAATAAAAAACTATTTCCAATAAAATTTTAGGCTGACATCCTTTAAAATATTTAAATAAAGAAAATGATTCATTATTGATTTTGAAATGCATTCCTACACATGAACACCTCCACTGCCATGTTTTATTGTTCCACCTAAGCTCTTTGGATTAAATTTCTTGCTCTTTCTTTTCCATACAACTGTAAATCCACCAGAAGAAAAACAATTATTTGGTTTCATCTACGAATAAGATATGATTCCAATAGATTTTGGGCTTATTTTATTGGAGAAGAATATTGGCATTTATTGATTTGGCGAACGAAAGTTTAAGATTTTTATTCTTTATATTAATAAAAATTTTCTCATTGGCTGAATGTTCAGTCAATTCAATTTCATCAGAACAGTCGTCGAATAATTTTAGGTTAAATTAAAATAGAAACATTTTGGTAAACCCTAAAGAAATCTTTACAGTACTCAAACGTTGATTTTTCACAGATATTTTATCTATAATTCTCTTATTAAGTAGAATTAATTTTGCTGGAATTTTTCTAATCTTGCTTTCAATTAGATTTCCTTCTTTAAAACTTTTATCACATACTCTACTGATAAATTCACTAATTTAGCAATAACTGATTTACCATTAAGTTTGAGAAAAATAGTCACCTTTCGAATGCTTCTTGTTTCCCCCTTGCAACTACTATTTTAATATGAAATCAATTTTTATTATCCTTTTAAAATAAAACAATAAAGCATAAAGAATATACAAGCAAAAATTAAAGCCAAACGATTTTTTAAATGTCACCGAAATGCAAAGTATAAAAAAGTGACAGACGATAATTTTAGTTATAAATTTATTCGGAAATTTTCAAGTGCAAGAATACTTTCATGACTCACTTTCCAGCTGCTTTCTTGCATTTTCCTTTTTATTAAAAAAATAGACAAAATAAAAATATTTTTTTCCCCCGAGAGATATGAAAAATTCGCGTAAAGGTTATATGAAAAATATAACCTTTATGCGATTTCATATTCGAATTCAATTCCATGCTACAGGTCTTTCATATCACATTTTAAAAAGAGACAAAAAAGTTTCGGAGCTAGCATGTGCAATTAAACCACCAAAAAGAATTGACCATATCTCTGAATCCCTAGTATAAAAGATTAAGCATGAAAAGTCTTATACATTCAGATTCAGAGTCATATTCATTCAGAGTCAGCACGTTTTTTTTCATGCTTACGTTTATATTTATAATATTAGCAATTTAAAATATTTACTAATTATCAAATAGCAAAATAAAATAGTATCTCAGTCTTGGTTTTCATCGTTTTAACCCTACAATCCATTGTGTAGCCATTTGACTACACGTTTTTATTTCCATTTATAAGCTTCACATGGTTGTTTCAAAGGGCAACAATGGATGTTTGGAAATCCTTTTTTTAATGTGTTTTGACAAACATTAGCAGAAAAGACTGATTTATGGCACTAGCGGTACTAGAATTAGATTTAAACTGGTGACTTGAAAAAATACCAAGATAGTGGTTGTATGATTAATTCAACCATTAAAAATGCTATCAAAATAATTTTTCATTGTAAAAAATATAATTTGTAAAAAGGTTTATTTTTATTTTTTTAGCAGAATTGTTATAATATAATTTGAGCCACTGTTATATTTTTTAATACATAAGGCAGCCAATTGGCACAGTTTGTTTTGTTAAAATTTCACCAGAAAAAATGAGCTAAAATTTTTAAAAATATTTTTACCAAATTATATGAAGTTAATCAAACACACTTGTATTTTTCTGTCAAAAATAAAAAGTCATGCATTTTAAGATTAATTTTACCATTCATAAAAAACCCATTGAAAACCAGAAATTTATCACGGATATCTTTAGTGCTATATATATCTTAATCTAAGTTAAATCCTAATTTATTTCAAAATTTGTATCTTAATTTAGCACATATTAACTTCAGTTTAAAATGTTCTTTTATTTCCTGATCTTATTCCACCTTTTTCATTTAATTATAAATGCGCTCTATAAAAATATTTATTTCTGCAAGTTCTCATGCTTCAAGTGGAGGAATAAATATCCTTAATGCCTGCAACATTCTTTTAAAGATACCTAAAATTCCCTTACCTAAATCGACACATGTTAAATAAATCCTATCATAATATCATAGTACAAAATCACTTAGGAAAAAATTTCATTATCTTTTGCTCTTCTCTTGTATCGTGATGTAGACTGACGTATCTCGTCGTTTCTTTCATCTACATAATTTATGCCTCCCGGGATGGAATAAATCGAGTTTAAAAATTCCAAAGTGTCGAAAATAAATCGAGTTTAAAAATTCCAACTCCCATTGAAATTCTTTTTTACTCTTTTTAATGTATTTCATTTTTAATACATGCAAATTATACGTATCACATACCGTTTGAATTCATAGATAAATAATTCAATGAATAGATCAATTTATAAAATATATTGAGCATTAAAATATCCATAAGTAAATTTGAAAATTTGTAAAATTTCACTTCTAGTATCATACATAAAAATGTTTTAATACGCAGCGCCTGACTAAGGTAGGGGCATACGGGGCAGTCGCCCCGGGCCTCACATCAAAGGAGGGCCCCCAAATCGAATAGAAAATTTATTTTATGTTTCCTTCTTTAACGAACTTTTTTTAACATTGCTTTTCAAAGATAAAAAAGAGGGAGGGCCGTCCAAAGACGTTTTGCCCCGGGCCCCAATTACTCTAAGTCATGCTCTGTTAATACAGTCATAATATTTATGCATAAATTGTCGGCACTACTTATCAGTAGTTTTACTCTAAGCAAATTTACGACTTACAAAACATGTCTCCTCATATTGAAAAATATAGTGTCAACCATCCATCACATTTTCGACTTGTGCTCTTTTTATTCCTTGTTCATAACAATCGAAGGGGTAAGAATAATACCACAATGGACAGTGCATATTCTTTATTCAAAAGAAGAAAAAAAAATGGCAATCACTTTTACGATTCGCCAAGAACTTCTGTCGCCAGAAATGGATCGATTTGAACGTTAGGTCAAGGATTCCCGCCATAAAAAAAAAGCCGACGAACAAAACGCGATGATAAGAAAGACAAAACACCGGACATACCGCGATTGTCCAAAATGCAGCTGGGTTAATTGAAATGAGGTCACGGATATACGAACAGCAGAATTTCCCTTTTCTAACAAACGTCATGCGCTTCGTCTCGTACTAACGTTTGTTTTCGAACATTTTTGCATAAACAACCTTTTAAAATGAATTGTTTTAAGGAAATGTCTGCGGTTTATTACGAACAATAGTTGCCTGCTATTATCTTAAAACGAGCCGTACAGGTTTCGTTCACGAAGAAAGATGGAGGAAAAACAAAAGAAATGGCAGATAAAAATAGAGAGATAATGAAAAGTTCCTTAAAGGAATAATTTAAAATTATCTTTTATTTTGTAGAGGTAGGTTATGCCAGGATAATTCAAGACATCTTCAAATAAAATGGGTTGATAAGCATATCGCTTATTGAGATAAATATGTTCGTTTCCGAACTCTACAATTCCTTCCAGATAGTTTCACTTCATTACATAAAACAGATTTTGTTATAAATATTTTTCTAGATGGTATCCACGTATCATTCGCAATTTAGATAGGCTAATTGTGTTAAATTCTGGAATATTAATTTTATTGTTCATACAGAGATATCAGTTGTTGTTAATATTAGAATTTCTTTTTACAGTTTTTCGTCAATTTATTTGAAAATAAATTACCGAATAAAATAAAATAAAAAAATAAATATCCAGTGTAAATCTTAAAAAAGAAGAACTTAAAAAAAGAAGAAAAAAAAACCCCTGCTTATTTTGTGCTTCTGTACCTTCCAAACAAATGTATGTTGTGTTCCATAATTCACCTTCCATAATACTAAAGATTTGTGTGATATATAGTAAAAAAAAGCTGCTTCTGACGTTGATGCGGTGAATGAAACGAGTGAAATTTTGAGCTGTGAACTTAACAAACAATATGAAGAAAATAATAAGATTCCATCGAATTACATTCATTTAATAATAGAATATTCCTTTTAAACATATACCACGACAAAACTTACTTTTCTGTTTGCTGAAATCTACACTCCAGATCGGAAAGGCTGGTAAAAGAAATGATAATATTTTTTAACTGGTACGCTTTCTGTAAAATGGGTGATGTGTTGTGAAAAATCGCTCAAAATGCCTCACAGGGCAGATTGCCGGATCATATCAAATTTGAAAATTTTTACAGCACTTTATAATTGAAAAAAAAAAGAAGAAGAAGTAGCTTTGCAGTGATAAAAATTTTTTCCAAACATTTTTCTTCTATTGTAATAAATTTTTCAAAATTATTTTTAAACTTAATATGCAATAATTTTTTTCCCTTAGCGCTAGTGAATTCGATTATTGAAGTTGCGATAAAAAAGAACATATTTCCTTTAGACGTTAATTTTAGAACAACATTTTCACTTTCGTTTGTATTAACATGCGTTTGTTAGCAGAAGCAACATGTTTTTATTTTCTGCGTGTTGCGGCACACCCTGAAAGCAAAGGTTGATGCAATCAAAATAAATAAAAACAAGATTGATAATTCAAGTACAAAACATTATCATGCATTGATGATTAGTATTAAGATTTAGAATCTATGGACCTTTCTTCCATTTCATAGAATACGTCCTGGAAATGTTTCGTTTAAACGATGGTGAAAAAGAAAAATTTGAAATGTAAAAATAAATGTAAATGAAATATATTTATTTTTGCACAATAGATAATAAAGTTCTCACAGTAGATAATAAAAGAGTATGACTAATACAATTTTCACATTACTGACAGAACTTTGTGTATTTTCACAAATTCGAAGTACCTCAGATACATTATCTACTGTGACAAAAACTTGTTACAGCATCTCGTTAGCAATAATTATTGATAACTAGGCGACTTTATTGGCGACTATTCGCCGTTTTGGTTGCTATTCGCTAAGATTAATAGTTGTTGATAGTTTCCTCATAAAAATATTTTGAAATTTCAAATTTTGATAGACATATAACTTACATTACTTCAAAATTTTTAAACAGTTATGTCCGTTGCGTTTTGCAATTTTGCAATTTTCTGTCTAATCTTTTTACATTCGATTATATCTCAGAAAATAGTAGCAGTATTTTAAATTGGAGGCACTTTGAAATATTTCAATCATTGCCTGATTCTGAACTTATACCTTAATTTTAATTAAAACAAAACATCAAAAAATTTATTAAAAGCATGCTTTATAAGCATGCTTTATAATTTATTAAAAGCATGGAAAAATAAGTCGAATCTTCATATCTTGATAATAACAATGGAAAAAGATAGGATAAAATATTATTAGTAACAATGCAAACAGTTTGTTTCACTTTCACAATGAAATATCTAGTTTTAAAATAAGTTTAAAGTATTAAAAAAATAGGAAAAAAATATATTTGGCAAAAAATTTGGTGTAATTGAAAAGGTACTTTTTTGAATTTTAAGTTGCTGCAAAAATTAGTTTTCTATTCTAATAATTTTTAAAGTTTTCACAGAATAACATCAAACGTTTGTTTAATTTTTGGATTAAAATATTAATTAAAATTTGAAAAAGAATACTCCAAGGTTCGCGTTAAAATCTCCTAAAATATGTGTGTACTTGGTAGCTGTAGGTCAATTCTGGCAATAGTAGCTCTGGCCTGTAGAGTGCCAACACAAACACCCATACGCAAGCATATTTATTACATCAATTTATTAAATTTATTACTAATACATCTACTAATTTTAAAATTTAATCCTCGTCTAAAGCAAATTAAACTGACCATTAAACTGACGTTGCATTTGAGATGAAAATAAGTTTGGAACTTTTAGCCCGCAATCCTTTAGCATGCTAATCTTATAATGTTCTTCGTCTGGCTTGATTGCATAAGTCATTGAATTTTGTGCTTAGAAATTTTTATAAAGGAAATTTAAAGAAATAAAGACAATTTAAAAATATTATCATACTATTAAAAAACAAACAAACCGAGAATGCTATTATGAAGTGGAGAATTGAAAATAAAAACATTTTTCAATATAATTCCATTATTTGCAAAAATTCTAAAATGAAAGATTTAATGAATCAATAAAATCGTTTTCAAATTCATTACAATAATAAAAAACATTTATAAAAATAATTACTGAAATTAATTTTTAAAATTCTATCAAACTCAAAGAAAAAGTGTATGAAAACAAAGCTGGCACCACTGGAAATATATATTCGAATTTTTTAAAAGGGTTGTAGTGATTGTTTTTGTGCATTAATGTGTTCCTTTGTCATTAATAAAACATTTTTAAATTTCACTTTATTTTAAAGTAAATAAATTTTTGAAAATCCCTTTTTTAATGGGCATCTATCATACACGGGTTAACTACTGCCAAATTTTGTAGTTTTGGGTCTAACGGAATGTTACATTCTATTCGGAACGATTTTCTCATCATGCACTTAACAGATGGTCAGCTAAACATTATCATGTTAATAACGTTTATATAGCTTTTTTCAAAATTTCTTTGCAATTTGGTTAGATACTTTTGAAGTATCTATAATAAGCAAATATGAGATTTAACATCAATTACTATGCTACGGAATTCCAGATTGTAACTTTAATCGTATTGCATTCGTAATCTCCCACGAAGATTATTTCCAAACTATTTTAAAATTGTTCTTTCGCGTATATTACTGATAAAAAGAAGTTTAGTGATAATTCTATCATTGCTGAGCAAGATATTTCCATTTAATAGAAAAGAAAGTTTAGAAAGAAGACGAGTATCGATATAGTGTAAAATAATGATGATTCTTTATTTTTAGGCGTATCCTAATATACATCAATCGATCCAAAAATGCATAAAAATACGATTCGGTCTTTTTCCAGTAATCCTTCTCTTAGGAATTCAGAAGTCGAAAATGAACTACTTACATTAGCTGATTGTATAACTTTATCACATGTCTCAATGCAATCCACCGAAAATTGTGGCACTTTGAGAAATTGTGGAAAAATGACCAACTAGCGATATATAATGCTCTGGATAATTTTATTTCAGGAAGTTGACTTTTTTCTAATTTGACTAAACCACTTAGATTTGTGTTCTGAACCCTAATTTCCGAACTTCTTTTTCCAGATTTGAAGTGTTATATTATACTAGATAAGTTCCGTATAGATTTGAGACTGCTGACGTTGGGAGAATTATATTAATTTTATTAAGAATTTCATAAGCTGGTTTTGTATTTGATTGTAGTAATTAAATGTAAATTACTAAGATCCATCCCATTCATCAAAAGAACCTGCCGAAATTGCATCCTCGATACTTTCCCGGATATTTTCTAATAAAGGTGTTACTTCACACAGGTGGCGTAACCAGAATGGAGCAAGTGCCTTGGATGCTAAGACCAGCGATCAAAAATTGTACAAGAAATTAATTGGATTTAATAAAAAGTGCTTCTTTTTATTTTATTTCTCAAATCTTCTTAAAAACAAAAATGGAGATTTTCATTCATTTTAATATTTCTATATATTTAAGTATCCCTATTAATTCCCAGAATTAAAAGATCATTTCCATGTTGAAATATCGTTTTTCATTAGACAAAAGGACCATGAAAATGTGAAAATACTTATATGATTAGTAGCAAAGGCGAATATTTTTCCATAATACAAATGAATCATGCGAATAGTATTTAATGAAATTACACTCAATGTGAAATCGGACTTCACCAGAAATGAGACCAGAAGTTAATGTCTCTATTATCCAAATATTCAGATCAATCAATAAAAAGCATTTTAATATTTAAAATGACTTGCGCAATATTTATATTGGTGTAAACTAAACTGAGAGAGAAGCGAGAACAAATTTCATTAATAATACAAATGCCAAGTATTAAAGTGCCACACCTTTACGATTACATAAAAAAAATTATATATGGTAGAGGTGTAGATAGTGTAACAGGTTATTAATTAGGACATTTTTGCTACTTTTTTGAAACTAGAATAAATTATATTCGTTCTGAATTTGAATCAGAATAATTAAGAAAGAAATATCGATATAGTTTTTATCGGTTCATAATATTAGCGTTGCTTTTGAAAACGAATTCTTTGATCGAATTATGCTCGATTTTATAAATTGATTCAGTCTAAATTCTTATAGCCGATATTAATTCAATTGTTAAGTAGTACTTGACATTGAATAATTAATCAAATAACTTCTCTACGATTGAATAATCCCAGAACTCCAGAATGAAATTTCATTAAAAATCCTAAATATTTTCAGTTGTTAAAACTTCATGCTGAATTTTCAGTTTTATTTTTTAAAACATCAGTGTATTAGTAGCTAGAAATCAACACTTCATTTAATTTCAAAATAATACTTTTAATAAAAATTTAAGTTCTGCTAATTTTTTTACAAAACTAAAATTTTTAATAATTATTTCATTTTTATTTTTTATATTTTCAATGATTGTAGCTTTGATTGCTAAGTTATTTTCTCCATTTAATTCGATGAGAAACTAGCTTCCACATGTTTGAAGTATATTTTCTTTAAAAAAATTTGTCTCAAATTTTGTGAGTTAAAATTTTCTGAATTTGTCTCTGGAAGTCCCATTTTTGATTAATTAAAACCAATGCCGGAAATTTGTTTTAAGGTGCATGTTCTCTTCCTCTAAAATATGTCTGTGCCAAATTTGAGGACATTAATTTTAACAGTTTGGCCGCGCGAACAAGAGATCCACAAGACAGACAAGAGACCCATATTTTCGTTTTTATTATTTGGAGACTACATAACTACCTAATATAATTACATTACATAAATACAGACGGAGCTTTCATCCAAAAGATATAAATATTTATCATAAAAATGTTTTTCAAAATTTTAAAAACGTTTTCATTTTGAATGAAATTTTTCAAGTCTTGTTTAGGAAATGTTTGACATATTAATAGCTTAAATTACAAAAGAAATTTCAATAGTTATTTGTATAAAAATTTTCATAAAAAATATAAGAGTAATATGCATTTTATTGGTTTCTTTAGGGCAGGAATAAGCTTAATAGGATAGCATTGGTATTTTTATAAAGTTCCTTTCTACAATAATCATATATAATATACATTTTAATTTGTCAGTTATTACGTTTTAAAACATAATTTTAAATGCTTCTACACATTTTAACTTTACTAGCCGTCTTCGGCTACCAGATTGCTCTCTTAGATTGATGATTTTTTAGGTTATTAAACGATAATTATAAAATATATTTTTAAAAACTTCATTTTATTTTATACGAAAAAATAGAACTTTAACTGAATCACTTTGCAAAAAACTATTGTGGACACATGTTAAAAGTGTATATATTGTGAAATAAAAACGAAAGTGAAAATCCTATTTCGGAATTTATGATTAGAAAAAAGTAATTTTTTAATTTTAATTTTAACATTAGTAAAAGCACACGATTTAATATTTTGACTAACTAAATTGAGCGTTACTCGTAAAATGCTTTTTTTTTCAAACCAATCTAAATCATACCGAACATTAAAAGCATCGTAACATTTTAAATTAAACTTGAATAATTTATTAAAAGTTAAGAAAAAGCAGTAGAGAGATGAAATCGATAACATTGAAGAGATAATTTTTTGAGTTTTTAAGATAATGCAAAAGCTTTTTTAGGAAATTAATAGTTTTGGAAATCATCTATTTTCAGTAGGTAGAGCGAGTATCTATAGAGATGGTTAAGTCTGTTTTGACTTCCAATTACGTAAATCGATATATTTACATTTCTTTGCTGCCATTCCGTAATAAGTAGTAAGAGCGATTTCTGTGCCGCGTACATTAGCGTTATATATATGTTATAATGTATGTTAATAATTACTTTAAAAAATATTATATAGGTTAAATTTTTAATCTACAGATATATTTTATAACCTATTATATAATAAATCGTTAACAAATCGTTTAATTAATTTGTTTGAATAAATAAGAGAATAAATAAGATGTACGTCAAAAGTAATTCAAAAATTATTTAAACTTAATTTCAACTTCTATGCTGCGTACTGTTTTGAGGGGAAGGATGAAAAAATATCATTAAAAATTGGGATGCAGCTGTTTTGTATTTTCCCTAGTCGCCATTTTATGTAGGTATGCTTCTGCTGCACTTTACCAATGTTTATAAATAACTTGATTTGATCAAGAAGAGAGTGCTCAGAATTTTATTTTCAGTTCCGCGTATAAACCTTTTGAATTTTGTTATAAGTTGAAGGAAAAAGCATGCATTTTGGACATCATTCCCCCTCACCCCCCAATTTAAACAAAACTTAGACACGAAACTATAACTTTAATAACAAGATCACTAATTAAAAATTATTTCTCTAAGGTATTGCATTTTAGCATTAACGCCTTTACATGAAGAATAATGTAAATCCAACAAACACTGAACCCTTGCAGAGAGTGGATTCAAAATTTGAAATGAATTGGCTGTTTAAAGATTAAGACTAAGAGGCATTTTAAATGCTAACACCATATTAGATTTTATTTAGTTCTCTACATTTTAGTTACCATGTTCAAACATAACAACTTCCTATATATGATTACAGTACAAATGTTGATAGAAATCTGCTAATTCGGCATAAAGACCCTATATCAGATTCCATTAATCTAGCTCAAAGTATTTTTGTCATGCATAAATGGTAGGACTTTTTCCACTTTTCTGATAAAAATGTCTTATGTTTTCAAGCTGAAAATTTATTTATAGCTTCTAATAATTGTAATAATCTACTATCTTTAAAATTATTACTTTTAAATGCACTTGTGTCAGTTGGATTAAATTAATAATAATCAAGGTTATTTATTAGAATTTCGATTATACGTCTTTTTATTTATTTATTGTTTTACATCAGACCTTTGAATGACGAATAAATTATCTTTTTTGAATACATTTTTCATGTATGGCTCTTTATTAATGGAAATTTTATAATAATATGAATTATCTTTTCATTTTTTGATTTTATTAATTTAGAATATCTCAAATTACACCTCTGTATTAATCAAGAGTTTTTTTTTATGATTCTATTTTTGAATTCCTCACAAAGAAATATAAAATCTCAAATGCGAATGAATTGAAAATAGGAATTAAGCATTACATTTACTTTAAAAAATAATTTATCAAATGCAAGTTTTTTCCTCTGCATGACTCAGAAACTTTTAGATGAGTAATATCAAGTTTTCGAATATTGCATCATCCCTCTGCGAAATCTGACGACAGAAAATGTCAGGATTTATTTTAATCAATGAATCGGAAATCATGCGCCCACAATTTTTGATTAGGAGACAGCAGTTCGGCCGAAGATAAAAAAGAGCTTATAATAAAATCGTCCACTTATCTCTAATTGAGAGTTCCAGCAACCTCTTACATAAAAAAATATCGTTTGCAGAGGCTTAAAATAGATGATTGCGGCTTATCACGGGGCACGTGTTTAGTTCTCTGCTCGCACTTTTTATATACGTGCTGTAAAACGCATGACAAACACGAAGTTCCTTTAACTATTTGACTCATATGCTTGCTGTAAAAAATCCTTACGCAGATAAGCAAATTGCGAATGATTTTAAATATCCATTTTGATTAGGCTAATCGCTTGATGGCAGCCATTTAAACGAATTATCGGTTTGGTTCTAAGAACATTACTTCTTTTTTACTTCGCCATCTTTAAACCTATGCAACGCAGATACACAAATTTTCATCACTTGCTCTATCATCTTTTTTTAAATAAATTTTAAATATTTTCAAAGATTTTATATATAATGCATTATAACAAGGAAATCTTAGCAAAACTTGTACAGTTCTTAATTAAAGAATAATTATTGTCTTAATACAAAACTGAATGTTTAAAAAGCCGAATGCATTTTCTTAGTTTCCATATTGTAATTTGCATGCATAAATGCGAATGCAGTTCAGGAATTAAAAACAATAACATAAGGGGTAGGGTTAAAAAATATTTTTTCAAAATCGAATACTAGTCGAATTTTTTGCCCCCAACTTTTTATCCGCCATATGATTAATATTAGTTTAATAAAGTTAAATATTTTTGATGAAAAAAAATCTTATGAGATAGCTTAACATATCCTATAACTTTTTAAAATAATACTTGCAGAGCACATTTAGAGCATTTTGATTTAGTAGTTACGTTTGCAGCGTGGCAAAACCAATTGGCGAATAAACTTGATGAAAACTTGTAATTGCTTAAGTTGGGAGTTCTGCCAAAATTTTGTTTTATAATTGTTCTAAAAATATAGGATATGTGAGACAGGCGACCATTGATGATGTATCCATGGAACGAATATTTTAATATGAAATAAAAATTACAAAAACAGTTCAGTAGTTGGAGATAGGGGGATTTGTCAGGATTATTTCCCATTGAGAGTGTGTGGAAAGAAGAGTTTTGAGATTTTCAAGAAAATATGGATGGATGGAGGACAAGCAACCATTAATGACATGCCTATAAGTCACGAGTTTTCATATGAAATAAATATTGACGAAATCAGACTAATGTTTGGAGCTGGAAAACTGATTAATTGATTTTCATAATTTTTGTAAATATAAGGATTTGTTAATAATTTTTTCATGTGAATGACTGTTGGTTTGAATATGATTCAATAATAAAAGAGTCAGACATTCAGGAAGTGAATTTTAAAATATTTATAGGTCATAAATTGAAAATTTAGATCGGAACAGAAAATTATGATATGAAACCAAGATAAGGTTTTGTAATAATTTATCCACTTAATTAAAATTGTTAAATCCAATATTAATGATAAAAGAAATATAGATTTAAGCTTTTTAGAATTTTGAATTTAATGTAAAAATAATTGAACTTTTTTCATATAATGCCGGTATCCTTGAATATTTAGTACAAAAACCTTGTGGATAATTCTAAAAAAATCACCCAGTTACAATTTCTTTGAAATTATATTTAATTTCTAAGTAAAAGATGGAGAATTATTATCAAAATTCATTGGATTTTTAAGAGTTTTTTTTAACAGATTCCAGAAATTAAATATATTCATTTTTCTCTTATCACTGAAAGTATATTACCTACTGCCACCGATTTTTTATTTATGTATTTTCGTACATTTTAATTAATTATATCAAGATAATGTTAAATATGTGGCAAGAGCATGTTATCACTTCTACATTCCATTTCGTAGGTAGGTCTGATAATTTTACAAAATTTTTTGACGAAATTGGAAAGTAACTTCATGTTACTCCGTTAGTATGATTGGAGTGGCATTTCAGCTGTCCCCTAGTACTATACAGAATAAAGTTGGCATAGGAAGCAACAATAACAAGAGCAAGTTCATTTTGACGATATTTGCAGTAACATTTATGCACGTTATAAATATTCATATTCTAATATTTAAAGTTACTGAATTGAAAGTTCCCTAATTATCAACAAATATTGATTAAGCTAATTAAAAGGATTAAATAACACAATAGTTATGAAATGTAGAATAATGTAAAGTAGGTTAAATTATATATTTTTAAGAAGTAACGACAGATAATTCAAAATATGAGAAGATTTCAGAGCCAATAATGTATTTTCGATTAGGTAACTAATCTAACTGTCTAGAATCACTGGACTGGTGTGTATGTACAGGCAGCTCGATTAAAAAGATGCTATTAAATTAGTGACCAAGTAAATTGTATAAAGTATTAAGGGTTATAAAGTATAGGGCAATATTAACAGTTTAACAAGTTTGGTCAGATTCCAATTTATTTCGTGATATTTCCTTCATTTATCATATTCATTCTAAGATAATATTAAAAAAGATATTAATTTTTAAAAAGTAATTAACAAAATAAATAATTTATATGATGTGTGTCATTATTAAAAGTGTGTTGAAATGTGAAACGAAGTTGACAGTTTATTTGAAGAGCGATAATTATATTGTGCACATCCACGGGTCTTAAAATGCGAACTCTGCTTCTGTTAAAATAATAACCAACATTTCAGAGCCAGAGGCTCATCCGATCCAACTTGATCCCTTCCTCAGTGAATATATTACATTAAATTTCAGTATTAAGGCATATTTCGCATTTAAAAAAAATTGATATAGTTTTCTAATCTTCTATCTAAATTTTGTTTGTGAAATAATTATTTTTTTAAAATTCAAAACATTGATTATTAGCTATAAAAGTCTTCACAATTTGAACTAAATATCATGTTTATAAAACTTTAATGTAAGGAAAAATTTCCTGTAGAAATGCAAAAATAAATGATAATTATAAAATTATCAATAGAATACTTATATAAATTAAGAATGATTGAGAGTTAAGGAATAAAGCATAATCAATCATGGTTACATTCAACTATTTCGTGATATATTTCTACCAAGCAAAAAAGGGGGGAAATTAAAATAATTGAAGTTAGCAACCAAAACTTTGTTCATATAAATTAAAGAGGCACGAAAGAAAAGCGAATTATACCGTCTACAAAAGCGTATTAGAAACAACATCCTTCGTTAAAAGAAGTAGACATTTCTTTGAATTACTTTTTAATAAAATGCTCTAACACATAAACAATATCTCTGAATTTTACGCAAACTCGCATTAATTTTTTACAATACATTTTTATCTAATACATTACAAATAGAAAAAAATGCCATTTAAAGTGTAAGTATGAACTTGTTAATTTCGTTTAATTAAAAACAGAACCAAAGGGAACAAAAATCGTGGCGCCATCTATGGTAATTATTTGACATTAACGAAAATGGAAATAAAATGATCTAAATTCTCAGTGCAAAAATTGTTTCAACCGTTGCCAGCTCCTGTCAAATTGGCAAGAAAATCAAGGAAAGAAAATTAACAGCTGAAGTCATTCGTAAAGTACAATTGTGTAAAGGTATGGAAAAATTTGCCTTTTCAATCCAATGTTTGTTTATATGATAATGAGTTTAAGGGGAAAAATAAAAAAAAGAAAAACTAATTACCGTCAGGTATGCAACCTATGTTAGTTGATTGTCCAAGACCATTTGGAAGTTGTGTATTTCCATCGTCTGATGAAAGGGGCAATTCTGCAGCTGAAAAAAAAAAGTGAGAAAAATATTCATATATGTGGTGAGGTGGGGTTAATATTTTATGACATAATGGATTTAATCTAGTAACTTTATTTATAAAATTTATTCTTATTTAAAAATAGTGTATTAAGAGTAAGAAAAAAGTTTAAACTTTGACATGAAGCGATTTGTTTAGACAAAAATTTATTGTGTGCCAACTGAAGAATATAAAGTTAGTACTCATGATAGAAAGAATTATTCATTCATTATGCAGAAGACAAAATTACATATCGAAACAAGTATATAATTTAATATATATTTTGAGTAATTACTCTTGAACATAAAAAAAAACATTATATATATATTTAAAAGATATCCCTATTGATTCAGCCACTTCTGTTTCTATTGATAGCAATAGATGGCGACACTATCGTTCTCTTTCGAAGCAAAGAAGTACCTCTAAATCATGTAAATGATTAATACTAATTTTGCTTTTGGGATGTTGATATAATAAATTTTACATTAAATTTCTCTTCACGAGTCGTCTTTATTTTCACTTAAAATGTATAATGTTTTTTAAATGAATATACTTCTCAAGGATTCTAAAAACTTATTATTACACTGAGAGAGAAAGAGAGATAGGGAGAGGGAGAGAGAGAACATGTGGATGTTCCGAATATCTTGTATCTATTAATGCATATAATGACATAATGGTGTGAGCAAATAAATATAATTGAGAGAATACCATATATCTTTGTTAGTTTTAAAAGGGAATAGTTCACTTAGAAAAAGTACCAGATGGATTTCGAAGAATTATTTTAATTCCAAATTGAAACATTATTAAAAGCAGCTTTGTACATTCTTTAAAGACGCTAAACTATATTAATCGATCACAAACGAAAAACAAGACCATTAGTTTTAGTATTTTTGTACGAAATGTGTTTATTATAATAGATATTTATCTAAATTCATTCATTTTATAAGAGACTAATCTTTAATTTTCTGATATACGAAAATACGACAAATTAATATCTACCTTACTGTATATTAGTTTGCAGAATGCTATAAAAATAATTGCCACTAAACTTTTTCTTTATTGGTAATCCTTTCCACATGTATTGCTGAATTTTAAGTTAAAATATATTAAATTAATTATTCCAACCTATAAGAAACTTTACACGATATCGAAAAACATATATTTTAAATACATCCCTCCTGAATTTAAAAAAATAGTTATTGATTTTTTAAAAAACTCCGAAACTTTTTAGAGGAAAATTAATGGTCCTTGTAATGCTCCTTCCCAATAGCCCTAAAGGGGCTTTAAGAGAGGAGATTGCCAGAAGTCACATCTCAATCCTAATTAAATTGATATTTATATAATTTATTTAAATCAACAAAATTTCAAATTCTTGGAAGATATATTATTTTAAAAAAATAAAAAATATTTTTGCTGTTCTGACTTATTTGGAAATTTAATAAATACCTTTAAATGAATTATGAGATAGAGAAATAAAAAGAAATATATAAAATTCCACTGAATTATATCACAAATAAATAAATCTAAAATTCATTAAGGAATGATTATTCTTATGCATTAGCAAATATAAACTATAGCTGACATGAGTTGCAACACACACTCACTTCTGACGTTGAGAAAGTAGCCGAACGAGGCGAAGAACCCAAACTCGTGGTGCGTGGTACACCTGTACCAGCCAGCGTGCTCATGTGCGACGGGAGTGAAGTTGAGGAACCCTTGGGAGTCTTGAGAGACGGTGAGAGGGCCATCATCTCTGACCCATATGGGATCGCTGGGAGGGTTGGCATCCACATCGCATCGCAGCGACACTCGCATGCTTTCCAACAGTGGGAGACCGAACCCGGGTTCCCGGCTGATGGAGAAAGAGGGCTCATCTGCAACAAAGGAATCCTGTTTTACGTTTCTGTCGAAATATCTCCTGAATCTGAGTTGAATCAGTATTCTGCAGATGTAATTAACGTCACCTTATTTTTTAGGTGATGAATATATGATAAATATGAATAATGCCTAAATTAAAAGAAGGCTATGATTATTCCAGAATATTTTAATTTTAGTTCTTGTGCGATATGACAGCCGTAAACAATTGTTCCTGCATCCTTGAACTGACCTTGTCTAGGAAACTTCAGAATCTAAACAGGCCAAAATTTCCATGGTGTCCAGAACTTCTTTGTCGTAGGCAAACTGTTGGCTTTTCTGAGATTATTTCAAGCAACTGAAAATAATAGAGTTTCATGTGGAAATAACGAGTCTGTACGAAGGATATTTGAGGAATTTAGCATGGAAATTTTTTAATAAATCGAGGGTTTTCTTTGTCACATGTTGTTGGTCTAACGATGTCTTTCATTGTCCCTTTCACGAACTTACTTAAGCGCGTTTTAAATGGCCTATTTTGGCTTCAGTAAAGCGATACAGCGTTAGCAATATTTGATTTATCTTTGCTATTTTACGAATAGCGGTTCTCCTTTATTGAGTAGAACCTGAACATTCCTTTCATGATCTGCATGACAGAGTGAATTTTTTCCTTGAACGCTAAGCGTCAGAATACCCCTATTCAATATCCTATTGAATAGGGATATTGCATCTGTTTATATTTAAGCATCTGTTTATATTTAACCACTAAGAGATGCTGCTACAATAGAAGTCTCCTTTTCAGATGGCATATTTCATATTATTGTTAGTTAATAAATTATGCTATGTACAAACGTCAAATTCTAATAAGTAAATAAATAAAAATGAAAATTTCTTATGTATGTGATAATTTTTATAGATTTATTTATTCTTCTCCAGTATGGAATTATATCCAAAAAATGTAACAAAGAGTGACGTTCCGTTTTCTTGGGATCATGAATATAAATATTAGTTTATAACATTATCTTCACACTAGAAGATCTTCAAAATAATTGCTGGGCATTTTGAAACATCTGTACTTGCAAAGAAGAATAACTAATTAATTTGCTAGGTTCAATGAACCTAGCAAAAGCAACAACAAGACGAGCAAAATTTTCGTAGTAGGTGAAATTTGATTCATCATTTTTTTCAATCGGCATTAAGAAGAAATCGAAAGAAGTCATGTATGCTGGCGATCTGGAATTGCTTAACATAGGCAAATAAAAGACGTATAATATACGAAAAACAGAACGACACTCAGAGAAAAATGGATGAAAGAAATGTACAGAATCACTAAAATATAAAATACATTAAAAGCAGAGTTTATACTCTTAGTAGGCATTAAAAGGAAATGTACAGAAACACTAAAAAACAACTCCAACTGAAATATAGAGATTCTCACTAAGCCTGTTAAGGAGGAGCCGAACACTAACTAAACAAACATAAACACTAACTAAACAAAATGCCTTAGAATCAAAGAGTTGGATAGAAGCACGATATAAGCAAGTACACTAAAACATCACACCCTTCGTATCAAAGCGATTTCATAGAAGATATTCAGAAAGAAATTATCCAAAAGGCTTTTGAACAGAGAGAGTATTGAGTGGTGAGAAACATACAGAGCCACTAACTAAATTAAAAATTTTAGAATCAAAGAGTAATATTGAGGGAGACCATGCACAAGTACACTATAAAAAAAGAAAAAGAAGCAGGGTGGTTCCATAGAAGATACTGATGGTTTTAACATCCAGAGACATTTAATTAAAAAGAGTTTTTGAACAAAATAGTGTTGAATGGTGAGAAACATACAGAAAAAGTAACTAAATTAAAAGCTTTAGAATCAAAGAGTTATATTGAGAGAGACCATGCACAAGCATTGAAACACCATTGACACAGTAATAAAGGCATTTGAAGCAGAGCAGTTTCATAGAAGATACTGAAAGAGGAAACATTCAGAGACACTTAACGAAAAAGTTTTTTTAATGGAAAGAGTTATGTGGGAAGAGCTATATAGAAATACCAAATGAATGAAGAGGGTTATAGGTAAACAGGTACTCACAGAGAACATTGAGGGACGCAGAGACAGCTGCCGCTTGTAGCCAAGTGATGTGGTGCACTTTGCAGACCAGCTCCTTTCCGTGGACCCTCCGGGTGACGTTGAGAGCAAGGACGCTGCGGCTCGTGTAGGCATCCTCCGAGGCGGAGAACTCCACGAACAATTCGCTCACTGACGTCAGATTGGCCTCGCCTGGGGGGGGGAAGGCAAGTATTTAATTTAAAGCTTGAGACAAATGGTTGGTCACTTACACAGACAAGTGTTTCTGTTTTACAATGTAGCAAATATTTGATCCATTTATACTTGATGCAATGTTTGAAAGTTCAGAATGGGCCAGTTGACGGCGAAAGAAGAAACTGCAGTTGTTGCCACCACAGTGGTACTACTGTATTATTTCCATTTTATTATTTCCATAAACGAGATGCAAATAATGGTTATTTACCAAATTAATGATGGCAAAGTGAAACGCCCTGTTGTTGCTACAATTGCTCGAGACTTCCTTTGACTTTGGTATAAAAGAGGATAATCAGTGAAACATCTTCCATTGCGAATGTTCGACGATTGACACTGGAAGCTCTTAAATCGAACTCTCTTCCCTAAGTGCTATGAATTGTCTATTGTTCAACGTTGGAAGATGTCTATAGCGTCGCGCAGCTCCCATTTAAGTTTTTGACAATAAATTGATGTACTTAACCTTGTATGCATTTTTTTCTCTGTTAGGGAATTGGATTCCTATTAACCCCTTCCAGTAAGATTTAATAATGAAAAGTAGTGCATGAAATAACCATTTAATTTTTATTAGAAAACTTAATTCATTTTATAATTTTTACATATTGTTAATTAAAATTATATTATTGATGTATATATATATATATATCTATCTATACTTATAATAAAGCTCAATGTGTGTGTGTGTGTGTGTGTGTGTGTTTGTGTGTTGGCGCTCTACAGGCCAGACCGTTTGACCTACAGCTACCAAATTTGACACGTGTATACCTTGGAGGTCGGGAATGTGTATCTGGTGGTTATTTTTTCGAATTTTTAGTTATATTTTATTTAATTAAAAATTAAGCTAAATTTTGGCGTGTTTCTGCTATAACTTCCGAAAATATTACCGCACAAAAAATATTTTTCCATCAAGTTAAAGATCAAACATTTATCTTTAAAATGATATCAATGTTTTAACCTTAAAATTAAATTTCTATTTTTAATGAATTTTTAAATAAATATTTTAACTATATTTTTAAACAATTTTTTTTCTACAAAATAAAAATAAAATTTAATCTGCACGAGCACGTTTCGCATTCATGGGAAAAAAATTAGCTTTTTTCAAAGTGTTGCCATCACATTGATTAAAGCTCCAATTAAAAATAAATTAAATCTTTTTGGAAATGAAATCTGCAAAAATATAATTTTAGGCACGTGTCTGTAGGAAATGAAACAAATGTGAAATATAATTTTTCTTAAAAAATAAATTCAAGAAAAATTATTTTATGATCTTTTACAATATCTATATTATTAATCCAATAAATCAGTTTTATTTTAAAGCAATTTTTGTTTAATAAGAATAGGATATCCATTCAAATCAGGGCCACACAGCTAATTTGTAAACCTTTAGTAAGACACAGATCTGCTAAAATGGTCTAAATGGAAAATGATTATATTTTATGTAACTTGATTCAATGAATGCTCTAATAAATAATGAATTTTTGATTTTACATAAAGCTTCTACTGTGGAATTCACGATTAACAAAATGTTCTTGAAACACTAATATTTTAAATAAAAAGAGTTAATTTCCAATAAACTAAATCAATCACTTAAACTGACTGATTTATGAAAATTTGAATATCACTATTCAATAAAAAAAAAGGATAATTTTAGATTTTCCATCGATCGTTTCATAGAAAATACGCCAATCAGCGCGCAGGTTTCTCAAGATTAATTGGCCTAAGATTTTGAAAATGTAGAGTTTTTCTAAATTTTTAATATTCAAAACTTCATAAATAAGTCTTAGTTGATTGTGGAAAATAGAAACATTCATTCATTTATTAAAAATTTGGTATGTCCAGAATATTTCTCAGAATATGATACCTTACTGCATTAAATTTAGACTTCATAATTTTTGAAATATATTTATAGGCCGGAACAAAATATTATTATTGATTTC